>JAINUW010000478.1:0-478307 GCA_020205615.1 Panax quinquefolius
AAAGATTTTGATTAAAATAAAATAGTTTATTTTATTCAAAATTGGATAAATTAAAATAAAATAGTTTTATTTTAATTTAAATTTGGATTAAAATAAAGGAGTTTATTTTGATTCAAAAATAGATTTTATACTAACTAAATTTGCCCATTAAATGATATCAATATATATATTAAATGTTTATTATTCATAAGATGAATGTTATTTATTGATGCATATGGTGATGTGTATGATAATAAATGGGATTGATTATGGACTATTGACCAATATGATTGGATTTTGTTTTAGTTGGATGCATGAATGTATGGGTTTTATTAAATGGGGTCTGCGTACCTCGTCTTCTCTAATTTTTCTTAATGTAAATTCTATCTCCTCTCTATGTACTTCCCTTGGCTAGCGATCAAGGTTTCTATTTATTTTAAATAATTTTGTAATAGGAATAGTTAGAATTATTTTGAAAAATTGGAGATCAAGGAGCAAGGCGCTTGAAGAGACCGTTTGTAATGGAGCAGGGTTTAAATGTAATAGTTATATTTAAATATTATTTCTTGCACCCCTAGGGTTTGACCTTTTGGTTCACTTGGTGGCTCTAGTGAACCAAACTAGAATAAAAGTCCATAATCAATCCGGGTAGAATATAGTATTCTATATGTGCATGCTTATACTATATATATATTATATATTATGCAAACATGCTTCGCATGTTCATTAATATGACGCGTATTTTATATATATATATGTGCATGCGCGCTAAACAAGATGAGACAAATTAATAACAAACCCCTCAAATTTTTATATTAAGTCCTAAGCGTTCAAAGATATTTGGAATATCGAACGTCGCCTTCTAGCATGATAAAATTAATAGAGTATTAAATATTTAATATGAGTTTGTTGTGTCACCACAAGGCAAGTATTAAGTATTTAAGATGTTAATTTATCACATTTGATGCTTATAAAGAAAATTGAACAATATTGTTTTGTTGTGTCACCACAAGGATGATATTTTTCTTTTTTGAATATATGGAGTGCTAGGTTGGACTTAACTTGGATAATTTTGATTCGGATGTGCCACCACTTGATCAAAATAATCTAAGAGGCAAAAGACAAGGAGTTGCATAGTTGATGTAATTGACAAAAAGTTGTCTACCTATTTATTTATATATAGTTTGTTGTGTCACCACAAGGCTATATACATTTGAAATGGGATCCTTATTCTCACTAGCAAATCTTTAATTAGATTTTTTGCCGAACTATATAAGTGAGGTAATATAGTTTGAAGAAAATAGTGGGAGATACCAATTTAAAACAAGACCTAAATTATTTTGGTAATTAATAAAAGAATGTATGTTAAAATGTTGTTAATTACAAATTCATTTACAGAATTTTACAATGTCTAAAATTACTATCACTGCGAAACATATTAGATGTTATTTAACCGGACCGTATTAAACGGATTGGTTAAGGAATTTGAGAATAGTTCTCATAGCTGAAAAGCTATCTTATGTCATAATCGCCTATCCCTGCAATGGTTGCAGACAATGCCTCTGAGGAAGAGATTGCTACTTTTAGAAAGTGGGAAGATGATGCACAGTTGGCTCAATGCATCATGCTCGTATCCATGAGTAACAAGCTTCAGCGTCAGCCTGAAACTATGGATACTTCTACTATACTCCTGCACGTCAAGTAGTTGATGGTGAGGAAAGTAGGACTGATAGATATCAGATATCTAAGGAGCTCTTCCGATCTAGAATGGCCAATGGCACTACAGTACAGATAAAAGTCCTTAACATTATCAATTTGATTGATCAATTAGGACAACGAGTTTTGTCATGGATGGAGAGTTGAGCCAAGATTTGATCTTGCACTCACTTAGGACTCCTTTCACAATTGTTGTGAATTTTTCATATGAACAAGCTAGATATCGCCTCATTTGATTTTCTTAACATATTGAAAAATGTTGAGAGTCACTTTCCAACCAAGAAAGATCAAGTCTTCTTTGGTAGGGGCCAAAGGATCTTACGAAAGAAGAACGATTCAAAGAAGGTATATAGAAAGGCATAAACAAAGGATAATAAGAACAAAAGCGTCACGGATAGCAAAGGAGTTTGCTCCCTTCGCAATAAGCACGGACACCTTTGGAAAGAAAGCTGCGAGAAGCATCTTGCAGAGAGGCTAACCAAAGAAGCTTAGTGAAGTTTGGTTATAATACAGTTTTTGTTCATGATTGAAATAAATTTTTCTTTAAGTCGAGGTTCTACTTGGGTATTGGATACTGACTTTGGTTATCATAAATATAGATTTATGAAGGGACCAAGCAATAGAGAAGCTAAACAAATATAAGTAATCCTATGTGTGAAAAATGAAGCAAAGGTTCTTTGCATTAGCCATAGGAACTTATAGTTTAGCAATGCCTACTGGCAAATCTATTAAGTCGATAAGTTGTTATTGTATTCCAGTTCTCGTTGAAACATTATTTCCATTTTATTGTTGGATGATAAAATTTTTGGTATTACAATTAAGAACAATTGTTGTTCTATTTATAATAATAATGTTTCGTATAGAACTGAAAGATTACTTAATGGATTTTGTATACTTGACTTACGTGAAAAATTATTTTGAACAAACTAGTATAAGAAAAAGAGATGATCATTCAAAGAGTTGAATGTATGTATTTGTTGAAATACAAGTGTGAATTATTTGAAAGGTTCAAAGAATTCAAAAGTGAAACAAATTGGCAAAGTATTAGGATTCTTTGATCGGATCTAGGAATAAATACTTGTGCAATAAGTTTCTAGATCATCTCAAATGGTTTTCTCATAATGGACACATCATCGATCTGTAATAATTGATTGATGTATCTGAATGAAAAATCGTACCTTGTTGGACATGGTGCGGTCCATAATGATTTTACCGACATTCCAGTATCCTTCTAGGGTCATGTCCTAGAAATGGTTGCATATCTACGAAAATGGTAACCTCAAAATCCGGCCCCAAGACTCCATAAAAGTTATGGACAGGGAGGATTCCTAATCTTAAGTATGTTAAGATAAGGGGTTGTCAACTTATGTGAAAGCGGTTTCAAAGGATAAGCTTGGGACAAGATTTGACAAGTACTGATTTGTGGGACATCCTAAAGTAAGTTTAGGGTATATGTTCTATAATCCTACTTAGCAAAAGGTGTTTGTTGCGAAAACAGCGCCTTCTAAGATAAATGTGTTTATTATTGAAGGGGCTAGTGGGAGGATAATAGATCTTGAAGAGTTCAAGAACCACAAAACACTATAAGTCAAATAAGAGGAACACGTAGATAGACCTATTGTACCACAAAAGAATCGTAAATGCGGAATAGTATGCAAGAAGATACCTAGGAGGTATGGATTCATCATGGATGATGATGATGAGGTACGCATCATAGAAGATGATGATCCAGAGTTACATACGATGAGGTAAGAGTTCTAGTGTGTACAAAAGGGTCAGTGGGAGCGTCGTGACATTTCTAGTATTATATATTGATATACTACGGATGAGGAATAACATACCAATGCTACAATCAGTAAAGATAAAGTTGTCTAAACATTCCTCCATGAATGATTTGGGAAGAGTATCTTAATTGGGGATATAAATCTATATAGATAGATTTAAGAGGATGCTCGACTTAACCCAAGGAACGTATATTCATTTGATGCTAAAGTCGTTTAGCATGGCAAACTCCAAGAGATGTCTCATGTCGATGAGCTATGGAGTGTATCTCTCTTAATAGTCCCCACAGACTCCTGAAAAGAGAGGTCGCATGAGTGACAATCATGTATGCAATGAAATGTACGAGACCTGATGTTGATCAGTCATATTATGGAGAAGTTCACTATGAGTTACTGAAAAACATATTAAAGTGCTTAACCGGCACTAAGGATGTGATCATATTCATGGTGGGTCTTAATTAAAACTAGAGGGCTTAACAGACTCAAGTTTTTCGAGACAGACCAAGATGATGAGAAAAATCCACTTTAAGGTAAAGTGTTACCTTGAAAGGTGGTGCGCTGAATTGGAAAGGTTCCAAGCAAAGAAAGAGTTCTTTGGTTTAGTGATAAAGACAAAGTATATAGCTATAAATGAAGCTGCAAGTTGATTGTTTGGATTAAAAGTTCATTCTGAGAACTAGGAATAGTTCTAAGTCTCATCTTGGATCTAAACATGTGTTGTGGCACTTTCATTTGATTATTAGAATCATTGAAAGATGGGAAATCACAATAGAGATAGTGGACTCTCATGAACAACATTACATATCCATTAACTAAAACTTATCCAACAATGAGGATAATCGTCACTTAGAGAAGAAGAGTATGAGTTACCATGACGATTGGCTTTAGTGCAAGTGGGAGATTGAAAGTAATATGCACACAAGCCAATCATGTTTGATGATAAAGCATATACTTTGTAACAATCTTATTCATTTATTAATAAAAGTATTAATTTATTAAAGGCTTTTAATTATCTACATGATCTTTGTTTTATAATATGTGATAAACCCATAGTTTTAAGCAATGCTTTTAGAATAATGATGATGATCATTCTAATGAGATCTAAATTCTTAGAAAGCTTAAAACTAAAATAGTTCCCAATCATTGGATTACTAAATTGGGGATTAGTGAATCCGGATAGATTGGTACATACGTTGCTTGCTCGTTGGATGAGGATGATTGATCTCATGATCATTTGTGTGGAACACTAAAGCAAGTATGTAGGTGCTTATTAGAGAATAAGTTCTTTGAGCGTGGCTCGCTAAGGAATACCTAATGGAGTTTTATTTGCTGTCAATAGGAATTCTGTAGTGATAGTAGTCAAGTGATCCTTGGACTTGAGATCATCATAGTATCTTGTGTATGATGAGTTATACTTTGACTTATTCCTTAAGACCCTTAGGGTATATCAAAGGTATGCTTGGGTATAATAAGTTGTACATGGAGATAATGTATGATCAATAAAGAATCTACCACTTCTAATAAAAGAAGAGAAATGTCCTATGTGATTCGATAAATGACAACTTGATGAGTCCTTGGTTAAGCGCGAATGAAATTAGAAAGGAGTTTCTAATTTGCATTATTTGAGTTATGCATTTAAGAGTCGAAAATACATATAATTAAATAAAATAAGACTTGTGATAATTTCATGTCTTATATTTAATTGGGACATTGTATGGTGGAAGGATTGAATTATCGGTAACTATTTACTCAAAGGTTCTTTAATGATTAATGTTGAAATCTATATTATCCGGAAAGTCGTTGATCGCTAGGGAGGCTTATCCCTATTGTAGAATAAATATTATTTATTTAAATAAATTAATTGTTTAATTTATTTATTTAAATAAGATTAGAATTGTTCTAATTGATTTATTCACAACCGGTTTAATATGGAGAACCTAAAGGGTCACACCATAAAAGGAAGAATAATTATTTAAGAAGTTAATGGCATAATCGTAATAATATGTTAAGTATATTTAATTTAATCTATGGTGATAGAATAAATTAAATAGCTTAATATTATTATTTAATATTTTAGAAATATTAAATATAAATTAATAAGAGAGTCTTATTAATATTATTACAATTATTATTATTTTAATTTCTAAAAGAGTTTAGGAATTAATTTAATATAAGTACTCTCATTTATTCCTAATAGGATTAGGAGGGAAAATTAGTTATAGGAGTTTAATTAATTATCCCTAATAAGATTAGGGAGCCCATTTAATTAAAAGAGTTTAATTAAATAATACCCAATTACTTTTTTATTAAATAAGGTTACACGATATCTTTATAAGAGAGTCTTATATCGGATATGACGTCAATAACGTAATAATTCCAATTTGTGGGAGAGTACCCTTTTTCTATAGAGATAGAAAACTAGGGTTTGAGCAAAATACACCATCTTCTTGAATTCTTTATTTTTCCTTGGTGGATCACCCTCAGAGGCCAAACGCTTGGGTGGCTAACGTTGATCTAAGGAAGGAACCAAACCCGGTGGATTCAAGTTGAACGCGAAAAGGTTGGAGGTGAACTTGTACACGAGGAAGCTCGATCTTCAAGGGTATGATTCTCATTCGTTATCTTTTTTCGTTTAATTAATAATTATGCATAAAGGGTGATCCGGGTATATGGTTTGTAAATTTTAAACTACGATTTTTACGTTTTTATGCAATTTTTTTATGCAATTTGATTGCGTTCATAATGAATATTACAAATCTAACGGATGCTGCCATACTCAACCACTTCCACTCACTGGAATTTAGCAGTTGTAATCTAACGGAAAAATCAAAATAGGTATTCCGTGTCCGGATAATTCGATCGTCGTTGTTGTTGAAGTAGACCCTTAACGATTTTAACCTTCGACAAGTTGAGCACCTACTAACATATCCCTTCGCTATCTCCCTTTTAATGTTCTACTAATACCACCAAAAGTTACACGAAGGTCACGTATGTTGATACATCTTTCAGTACTAACGGGATGTATTGAGTACCTCGAACTATGAGCCTCCATCATTATCTCCTCCTTTAATTCGGGATCATTGGGAACCCAAATTCTTCCTTCAAAACGAAGTAATCCCTCCTTATCGAGATTATACCTAGCCTTTTCTTCATCTTCTATTCTTTTCTTCATATGCTTGCATTCCTCGTTGCTCAATTGTACTCCCCTAACCCGTTCCACTATGGTCGGTTGGGTTTCCATGGAAAATAACATTTCCACCGCTTCCTCCGGTAACTTAACTTCTAACTCCATTCTTGCCATCGCTGTTATCAACTCATCCTGAGTTGTTAACATTGACAGTTTCTCTCTACCCTTTCTACTTAGCGCATCGGCTACTACATTAGCCTTTCCCGGATGATATAAAATATCACAGTCATAATCTTTTATTAACTCTAACCACCTTCTCTGTCTCATGTTCAACTCCTTCTATGTGAAGATATATTTCAGACTTTTGTGGTCCGTGTATATCTCACACTTCTCACCATAAAGATAATGCCTCCATATCTTCAAGGCAAAAACTACAGCTGCCAATTCCAGATCATGAGTAGGACAGACCTTTTCATAATCCTTCAATTGACGTGACGCATATGCAATGACCTTGCCATGCTGCATGAGCACACAACCCAGTCCTTTATGCGAAGCATCGCTATACACTACAAAGTTCCCTGTATCATATGGTAAGGACAATACAGGTGCCTCACTTAACCTCTTCTTTAACTCCTGAAAACTATTCTCATATTTTTCAGTCCACACATACTTCACCGACTTTCTTGTCAGATTTGTCAATGGAGTAGCTATTTTAGAAAAGTCCGGAATGAACCTTCTATAGTATCCCACTAACCCCAGAAAACTCAGAACCTCGGTTGGCGTTTTCGGTTGCTCCCACTCATTAACTGCTTCTACTTTTGCTGGATCCACGGAAATGCCTTCTTTATCAATAACATGTCCTAGAAACTGCACTCTCTCGAGCCAAAATTCACACTTTGTGAATTTCGTATACAACTTTTCCTTCCTTAGTGTTTCCAACACTATCCTTAAATGTTCGGCATTATCTTCTGACGTCTTAGAATAGACTAGAATATCATCAATGAATACTACGACGAACTTGTCCAAATACTGTTTGAACACTCTATTCATCATATCCATAAATGCGGCTGGTGCATTAGTCAACTCAAACGACATCACCAAAAACTCGTAATGACCATAACGAGTTCTGAACGCCGTCTTAGGTACATCCTCCTTCCTTACTTTTAACTGATGATACCCCGTGCGCAAATCTATCTTAGAAAAATACTTTGCCCCTTTCAACTGATAATAGATCATCGATCCTGGGCAATGGGTATTTAATCTTAATCGTTAACTTGTTCAACTCTCGATAGTCGATACAAAGTCTTAACGACCCATCCTTTTTCTTTACAAACAATACCGGTGCTCCCCAAGGAGACACACTTGGTTGAATATACTTTCTATCTAATTGTTCTTGTAATTGAACCATTAACTCCTTCATCTCAACTGGCGCCATCCGATATGGTGCCCTTGAAACTGGTGTCTTTCTCGGTAATAGATCAATTACAAATTCTACCTCCCTGTCCGGTGGAATACCCGGTAACTCCTCCGAAAATACATTCACGGATTCTTGCACTATAGGTATCTGGTCCAAGGATGTTCCCACTCTTTGGGTATCCACAACATGGCACAGATAACCTACACACCATTTTCTCAACATTTTCCTAGCTTGTGTCATCGACAGACAACAAGAGCGTCTCGGTGATTTACTACCGAAGAACACTACCTTGGTTTTCTTAGAAAGCCGAAGGTTTACACTTTTCCTATGGCAATCTATTATCGCCTTATGGTTAACCAACCAATCCATACCAAGAATTACATCAAATTCTTTTAACCTTATCGGTACCAAATCTACCGATAACTTATTCCCTCTAATATCTACGCAACAATCCTTATGAATATGTTCAACGGAGATTATCTCTTCGTTGGCTACCTTAACGTCTAAAGGTATTGGTAACTTTTCATGGATTAAATCTAATCGCTTAGTAAATTCACATGCTATAAAAGAACAAGTAGCACCTGAGTCAAATAACACATAAGCATTTATCTCATTGACCGGAATGATACCTGCTACCACATCCGTTGATGCAACCGCATCTTGGACATTCATATTAAACTTACGAGCTGAGGGTCTACCCACTGATGGTGTTGGTCCTGTAATGGCTAATTTACCACTACCAGAACCCTTATTTCCCTCTAAACCCTTCTTCGGGTAATTTCTTACCATGTGGTCCAATGACCCACAGACAAAACACCCCTGGTTCTTCTTAGGGTTAGGACAGTTGTGTGACAAATGCCCCTCCTGCCCATAATTGTAACACACTGATTTCCCCTTTAAGCAGACTCCCATGTGAGTCTTTCCGCATATCTTGCATGCCTTCGTCCTTCACTTAGGATCTCCCTGCTTTACTCCTGTATTCCCAGGGTTAAAACTCTTCATCGTAGGTAAGTTGTCGCTTCCGCTGGCAACTTCAGCCTTACTACCTCCTTCTAACTTACTCTTATTCTTCCGCTCTTTGTGGTACTGAGACAATGCCTCACCACCACCTTGACTATTATCGCTTTTTCCAGAATGGTCCCATAAAAGGCACTCTGAAAAATCGATATTCTACTGTAGAGCCAGGGTTTTAAGCCCTGCTCAAACCTGTGCGCCTTTCTCTCTTTCGTATCCACCTGATGTAAAGTAAATCTCGCCAATTCATTGAATTTGGCGGCATACTGGGGAACTGTCATATCCCCCTGCTTAAGTTCTAAGAACTTAATCTCCATCCTACCTTGCTTGCTAGTAGGGAAGCAGTTCTCGAAGAAGACCTTCTTAAACTGTTCCCACGTAACAGCTTCGGTCCTAGCCCCACCTTGGTGAGCCTCCCACCAGTAGTTAGCTTCCCCCTTCATCATGTAAGTCACAAAAGAAGTCTTATGTGCCTCACCTATGTTTGTTATCACAAATGCCTTTTCAATTTCTTTTACCCATGTCTGGGCTTCTAGTGGGTCCGTCATTCCTCGGAACTCAGGAGGACCCACACTCTTAAATTCCTTGAAGGTAGTTGTTCTTGCTACCCAAGAGCTCTGGGAATCCCTCCCCCACTTGGTTAAATCGGTAGTTAATAAATTAACGAACTCTTGCATAGGGTTATTAGGACCCCCCGGATTCTCATTATGAGACTCGGCCTCTTGGTTACGTTGTCTCCTTCTAGACGGCATAATTCTGATTAAATAAATAAAGTTTTGTTATTATCTATTTAACTACTTGATTATCATTCTCAAACAACAACAACCACTTATACCACAACAAGCACATTAAATAAAAACTTCATTATATTAATATGTTTCATAGTCAAAACTATTTACATCATGTTTCTTTAGCCAAAAAGCTATTACATACTATCACGCGATTGACTTCTACAAAAATTGGGATTTACCAAAAAGACTACCCTTTAATTATACAAAAGAGGGCTTTACGTCACTACTTTTATACAAAAAGATCTAACGATCTACTAACACTGTCGAACGGCATTCTCATATTTCTAATTTGCCAGTATCGACACAATATCTCGACTTATGGTATGTCGAGTCTACCCGGACTCAATGGAATAACAAGTAATTTTCAGCTTGAAATCCTCATGAGCGCATTCATGGATGTATGACATCCTAGCTATTTTCTGGTCTTTCTCAACCAGTTTCTTTCGAAGCTCTACGGTCTCTTCCTTATAGTCACGTGCCTTATCTATCATAAGCACTTTCTCGTCGTGCTCTATCTCAAAATCTACCTTTGCAGATTCCTTCGCCTCATATAGGCGATTATTTCCTCGTTACGTATGCACTTTCTGATGCGTGATGATTACATTCCTATCCAACATGGCAGATCTGATGATCTCATTGCATCCAGAGGTGTTGGCCCCTGAGTAGGTATCACCGTGTTAATCGATGTTACCTCCATCTCCACCTCCACATCAAGCATCTCATTAAGATATGATGCTAACCCCATCGTTTCCTCGGAGTATTGCTCCTCATAGATATATTCCTTAATATCTGAGTCTTCTAGAACCACTAACGGTACCTCCGCCACTGGCATAGATACTACCTCCACTTGGTTCACTGACTCTTCACTCACAACGTGAATGTCTCTATACATCATGCTATCGATCGACGTCTACAATAGCACATAACAAGTTGATTAGTACATAACACACAATAGTATATGCACAAATCACATTTAGTTTATTTAAGATTAATTTTCATCTTTTAATTCTTTCGATACTAAGTTATCTCAATACCTTAATAATTCCATGTACTTGAATTTAATTCTTCGGACTTTACCTTCCTTACGAGGTTATTAGCCTAAGGTTTTTCCCCCTTAAGTTTTATAACCTAATGCTCTGATACCAACTTTGTGGCGCCCCAAATTGGGTATCTTCCAACCTGACATATATGGTGCTTCCTTTGTACTAATAACCATATAATCATTCCATTGAAATACAACAAAATGAATGTAATTACTATCTTCTTATTATAATCAAAGTATAATCATTCCCAGGTTTATAAACCGATTACATCGTTCGTTGTTCATAATGTATAATACATACAAACATACTAGTCTATTACACGATGGTTAAGTATCTATCTTAGCCTTGCCCTCTCTCTTAGCATTCTCAGGACGTTCATCCTTAACTGCAATCATATAATTCACGCAAGAAGTGAGCATAACAAGCTCAGCAAGTTTTAACAAAGGATAACAGTAATACCACATTCGTGAATTATATGACAATTCCTACATAACTGAACAAATAGTTATGAAGTATTATGAAACAATAATACTTTAACATTTCATAACATCAATTCCCAAAGTATAGAGTAGTTTAGGAATTCTGAACCGGTCGATAGACCATGACAAGATAACTTTTCTGTTTTCATACTTGAAAAGGATATCCAAAGACTAAGAACGTACATCCGCATTACTTACGAGCACTTTTAGGTGATCAGCTTATAGTACTCTATGTTGATCAACACTCATTCATTAAACGTATTTATGTTTAATATTTGGCAAACTCGCATGCCCATCGAATAATCGATGAAAAATACTTTTCTTTGTTTATAGACAAACCTTACCTTCACATCCGTACCAATTACTTGTCATAGGATAGCGTTAACATTTCTATATAGAAAGATATGAATATCATTCAATCTATATCTTACGAGTAGTCTAGTCGAGTTAAATCTGGCATTGACCCTTTCTTAAAAACCAGTCGTGCAATTCAATTCAATAAATCACATAAAACTTGGCTAACTTGAAAGTTAGACAAGCGTTAAGAAAACTTGCCTTCCAGCGTCTTCAAATAACTTAATCGAATGACCACAACCTTTACAGAATCTACATGATATATTCACATAGCACACTGTAATTAGCTATCAAACAATTATTCACATTGTTCCTACCAACTTCTTTCTCTTCTAAGTCTTAGTTAACTTAATATCATTACTAAAGTTAACTTGACTTATTATCCCTCGTCCCGGCTTATTAATCAACTTACATTATTAACCGGACTCTAACATTGTCGGCGAAGTACCAACGTTGTTTACCAATTAGGTTTCATTTACAACACTTTGCATTCTTTGTTAATAACTTACTATCATACATCAAATTCCTAAGTTTCAATACCATATACCTTAGTACAGGTAGTATAGGAATAGCTTTAATACACTTGTAAAGTGTACAAACATTTCTCTTATAGGTCTCTGAACAATTGAAGTTCAAAACCTAAGTCATTTATCAAACACCCTGTACCCGCGCCACCGCATGACCCAATAGTTCAAGGCGGCGCTGCGGCGCGCCGCTTTCGATAGCTGTGTCTCGGATCGCTGCGAGCGCTTTACTTTATCATGGCTGTGCACGCCAGCCATTTAGCGAGATGCAACTACATCACTGCTTGTGTGTTGCGGTGATGCGGCGGCATTTTAACACTATGTCAGCGGCATGGCGGCTGGAACCTCAAAATATCGTAATTTTTCATCAGATAAAAATTTTAATGAGATTCTCGGAGCCATAACTTCTTCGTTATAGGTCCGATTTGGTCCGTTCAAAAGCCTACACGTCATAAATGACATACTCTACGCGTTCATATAAGAATTCGACACTTTCAAATCCGTTAACTCAAAATTCACTATTGAGTTCATTTTTTAAGCGTTCGTAAACGTTAATGAGCGTTCAATGCTCGTTTTCTTCGTTTTAAGTCGGAATCCGACGATTCTTGAACCCACAACTCTTAAATATCCTATCTCACGTGTTGACATTAAAAAACAATATTTTCAAGTCTCGCGACAACTTTTGACCTCCAATCCGGAATTTCAACGTTTTCGACGTTCAACATCTATTTCCGTGAAATTCGCCATAACTTCGTTATTAACGTTTAAGTTAACAATAGATATCAACATCAAAGAATACACTGAGGGTCACAAGACCACGAACTATACTCTAGGTTTTCAAATATTTCTACTTTAACCTTTAACAGTCTAAAAGACTATAATCATCATCTATGTCCCTAGGTTAATGTGTGTTTCTTTTTGTAACCTTTAACAGTCTAAACGACTATATGGACCATCATTCTGTACTCCAGGTGATCAGCCCTTTGTAATATGTATTGCACAAACATTTTAACGCTATTGCATAGCTCTAAAATAATCCCCTAATATAGGGCTGTTCATCTCATCATAGATTATCAGATTCCGAACCAAAGGAAGTTTGGTTGGGAATTAACTTCAAAGGAATTCAAGATTTTTAGAACGCTCATCAACCAAGTACTGGTTGAATCAGATAGGGACCAATAACTATTCAAGAGTTTGATTATAATATTTTCATGAACAAGGTATATCGATGAATCACCAAGAGCTAGAGTATTAACAATTTCTAAATTGAACAAATGTTATCATCGACAACATGTTTTAAAAAAATTTGTGTGAGTATATAAGCAAACCAAAGGAAGTTTGGTTTGGGTTGACTTCAAGGGTAATTTAGAGTTTAGAACATTCATCAACTAAGGATTAGTTGAATTGGTAAAGAATCGCTAGGCAACTTAGAGTTCGGTACGATAATGTAAGATAGTACAATGACATTGGAGAACGACGATCGAACAACAGTTATTAGTAGTTGAATAACCACATTTCATACAATAAAATTACAAACTTTGAATAACCAAAGTAATCTCGTTTGGAATAAAGAAACAAAGATTAATTAACTTGATCAACAATAAATGAGGGTTAAAAAAACTTGCACAACAATAAATTGCTCAACACGAGATTAGTGATAAAGAACTTGCGTAAGTATAACATGACGGTGAAAAGTAACCTTGCTGAATAATAAAATAGCAAAGGTTAGGGAACTTGCCTCTTGCATAAGCTATACAATTACAACTCACGTACTCCAATGTCCTACACATACCATTACTATTATCACATCAATTAGCTACATACATTAACCTCATAGATTCATTTCTCATCTTAGTTAAGTTATAACCTTTAGTTTAAGGTCTAACCATAATACTAAACCACATAACACGAATCTGAAAACTCACTAACACATACATAAGACTTTTAGCATCCAAATCACATTTTCAACTCTTATCAATCAATACTGCATTTCTTCTTAATCGAACTTGAAGTTTAATCAAGTGTTTAAGTCTTCCTAGGACTCATTGGTTTTATATTAATAACCTTCTATATCTTAGTGTTCATTTCAGAAATCACAAGTGTTAAAATCACAAGACTTATTCACTATTCATTGTATACATTAAGTCATAACGCGTTCGTAACCTACTAATCCTTTACAACTTTGAAATTATCAATGACATGACACGGATCTGTTTTAACCTCCATATTACATGTTTATTACATTAACACATCATTAGACCAAGTTACATCGATATCCAGTGCAATACGATAGCAAAAGCCATCGTCCCCAAATCGGGGTATAGCTTGCAATTGCGCCATACACAAGCCTAGGGCCGTGGCCACTCTACTGCTGTTTTTTGGCCTTAACAACAGAGTTTCTTATTTGGTGCATGAGACGAAACGAGAGACAAAGAATAAACAGTAGCCATTTTTAGCCCAACTAACACGAATTTCACCCACAAAACAATGAAAATAATATATACAATTGATATAAAACTAACACAAACATGTTTTCTCACATATTCAACCACTTAGAACAATTTAGCAACAATTTAACTAATATAATTCCTTAAATTTCATATTTTCATATAAAAACTCTATTTTTGACCTTCTTTACAAAAATCATCACTGTGATCTCAATTCTTGTCCAAATTACTTCATTCAAACTACGTTCTCTTCGTTTCTTAATGGACTAGTACAATCAAGACTCAATTTACGGACTAACATACAAATTAACCACCATATTTGGTACTTTCACAAGCCACGTGTAAAATATACATATTGTGATTACTTTTCTTCCTTTTAACCGTAATTAGCATAACAAATTCTTATCTGAATGCAAACTCTAACATCATAAACATGTATAATCACAATTACCAGTTATACATATCAACAATTCAACAATTTGAATTCACAGAACATAAGAAAATTTTACCGTAAAACTCATATATACATATATATACATAAAATATAAAAATTATAGAGAAATACCTTCTTATGCTTAAACAATCCTTGCTAACCAACTGAAATTGCTTTGAAACTCTTAGGTTTTCTCAAATTTTCTCTCAAGTTCTCTGAATTCTCCTCTTAGGCTTAAGCCAAAAACAAAAATTGATAACAAGTATATGTAAAATAAAGTAACCGATAGGGCTTAATACGCCTACTAAATATATAGATTTACCTTTATTATAAACGTATCTCAATTATAAATGTATTTTATATTATTTATTTTATTTATTTTATTTGTTATAATAAAATTCATAATTTAAAAAAAAATCTAAAAGCCATACGGCTTTGTTTGGCCAAAACTCTTTAAAAATTAAAGACTTAATATTTTAAGCCTTGTTTGGGTAAATCCATTTAATTTATTTTAATAAATCTTTACACTAGTTTATAATCTCATTTTATAATTTTATTTGAATCTCCATATCAACATTAGTTAAATAAACATACTAAATTTTAAATAAATTTTTCACTTAAATAAATATCATAAAATTATAATCTCATTATAATTTTACTTAATAAATTAATATACCACTATAATTATTAAATTAAAATAGCAACATAGCAATTCATGAAATCTTTAACCACCTCAATCTATTAAATTAAATCGTAGTATTATCTAATACATTTAATTCACAAATATATACTAATAACAACCACATAAATAAAATACTTATTTAATTTAAGAAATATTTTAAATTATAAAACAACAACTTCGTATATAAAATATTTATTTAATTTAATAAATATTTTAAATTACATATAAAATCTCAACTTCATAAATAAAATATTTATTTAATTTAATAAATATTTTAAATTACAAATAAAATCTTGAATTGTTACATCCGTCCATCCTTACAAGGATTCTGTCCCCAGAATCGAAGACACAATCTAAACAAATAACTCAGGGTAATTCTTCATCATTTCAGTTTTGAGTTCCCACGTAGCATCTTCGACGATGTGGTTCTTCCATATCACCTTCACAGAAGGTATCACCTTACCCCTGATCACATGCTTACAGTCGGGCTTGTTCGATCATATCACCGAAACATAAAAAAACATTGCAAATGCGCTCTAACTGTAGAGGTAAGGATACCTCAAAACCATCTTTTCAACTTTATCAATGCTTCCTATACTATAACCGTTTTATACCCAATATAGTTCATCAAACTTACCACACTTTGGAAATTCAGGAACTTGCCATAATCATATGAGTTTTGGAACTTATCCTAGTCAGACTATAGGAGTCCATTCGCTGAGGGGTTCAAAACATACCATATGATTATGAGTCATAAACTTACCATATGCTATAGTTTTAAGAACCGAATCGAACCTAATCTTAATATCATCTAACTTAATCTTAAAAATCTCTAACTATCAAATATATAAATGAGAAAAGAATCACCTTTCCACCACATATACATTGATAGCGCGATACCAATATTTCAATGATTATCAATGTGATAAACCAAGTATATGCACAAAACCTCTTCTCATACAAAGGTTTGTACGACTTAGTTACCATATGAGTCCTCAATTGAAATCCCAGCTAGCATTACCTTACTCTTAAATTATTTTTAACTTGCCCATAACTTGCTCAATGCGGATTCCTCGTATGACATTATCAAAAACTTCTAGTGCGATTAGCACGCCCTCCGATGTCTGGATTTCCTTTTAGTTTGTCAATCAATTTGCAAACGATATGACATACTTATTTCTAATTGCGTTCCACACGTTCTTGCAAACCTTTCTGAAGATTCAATGTAAATCGTGAATCTCGGTTTAACATAATTGATACTGAAACACTGTGCCTTGAAACAATTTCGTTAACATATAACTTCGCACACTGATCGATAGATAATATGCTAACTTTGACATATCATAAAATCTATCACCATATCTTGCCACCAATAGTATTATCAAAGGTAATATATATAATATATATATTTTCGTGCTTCCTAGTTGATTCAATATATAAATTTTATGCAAAACTTCATTTTCAATTCTTGCTACTAGCGAAACCTAGTTTCTTCCTTCTACTTTCAACTATCCTTCAGTATCGATTTTGAATTTGATACCTTCATCTTGAAGCTACTCTTCCTTTACTCTGTCCAGTAAAGTTGTACGGCTTTCCCCCTAAAAAGCTTCTCCTCTAATTATTTTTTTAGACGTCGGCAACCATAATCATTTAGGATTTTGCATTCACAATCCTTGATCAAATCCCATTATCACTTCAACGCATGCTTAAATACCCCTATATGAGAATATACTTTTGACACTTTGTATGACTCGTCGCTATACAACACAAAGTTTCCTGTATTATCTGGTAGAGACATCACAGGTGCCATACTAAATTCTTCTTCAATTCGTGAAAATTCACTCTATAATTTCCTGCCCATATAAATTCCATCGATTTTCTCGTTAAGTTGGCTAACAAAGTGACTATCTTGATCTTCACATATCCCACAGATTATTTTCTTAATAACTTCTTGATTCACAACATCGATAGATAACTCCACCATACAGACGTCTTACAACTAAAAGAAAAAAAATACTACCTTTGACTTCCTCAGAGTGTTAAGGTTTATGCACTTTCTTTGACAATGACTTATGACCACATGGTTTCACAATCTCAGAGTTTCATAAATTAAATCGGAAATAAATCCATTGACATCACGTGGCCTTTAATACCAATACGAAAATTCTACACATCAACATAAAAGGAATCATTATTCAAACTTTCTATATTTTGGGAATAGTCTAACTCTTCCCGAAGCGAATCTAGTTTCTAAACAAATTCATCAGATATACATTAACAAGTGGCACTTGAATTAAATAACATGCAGTCATATAAATAACTGATCGGAACCATACCTTGCATTGCGCCCTGCATCGTCATATTGGTTGATTGTTCGGTTGGTTGACTCAGCGGAGCTGATTCTACAATAACCAGTTTTCCACTGCCCCCTTTGCTACCACTTGCTTTTCCTACCGCTTTCTTTGGGCAACCTCGAGCCAAGTGCTCTTTCGATCCACACGTGAAGCATGATCCCTTCCTCGGTCTTGAACATTTTGGTGAAATCTGACCCTTCGAGCCACAATTAAAGCACACCCTTTTTCCCTCTAAACAAACACCTACATGTTTCTTTCCGCAGTTCCTACACGCCTCCACCTTCTTCTTTTCCTTCCCTTACTGATTTTCAGCGTTAAGATTATTGTCCCACTTTCTTTTCTGAGCGTTACCGATATAACTATCTCCCACCTTATCATCTTCACTCTTCTTTCCCCTCTGCTCTTGATTGTACGCCAGCGTATTACCTTCCCTGTTTACCCCAATCGTTCTTTCCAGCCCTGTTGTAAATGAATTTTGTTGGAACATCGAGATTTGATTATATAGCCAGAAATTCAGTTGATTTGTCAGTGCTCCCACCAGAAAATTCACTAATTGTTGCACTGAATTTGCGTTAGCTTCCCTATTGTATGCATATTCCTCGGGGCTCTATTGACGTTGTTGTCTTCTTCGAGGCGGCATCTTACTGTTTCAAACTTGCACCATTAGATCGTCGTTCATTCTCGCATTAAAATTTTCAAACTTATCTCAACCACTTATAGACAACAAATAATATATCTTAATAAATGATAATACTTTATTCATTTATTACATCACCACATCACAAAATAGCCTCATTGCTATTTATATTATTTATCCTGTAATAATAAAATTCTAGGATTACTTCATCATATCCCACTATTTATTTCAAAAGTAAGGATTTACATCCTATTAATTTTCATCGTGATTTATATATAATCTTAATTTTTTCTTGCAATCTACAAGAACATTCCACATTGTACAACTTCATTGCGCTCTTGCTCCATAATACATTGATGATCCATCACATATCAAAGACAAATCTCAACTTATACAGAAAGTAGAATACTACATTCTAAGTTCCATCATTAGCTTGGCCTTCTTCAACTTGTCTTCAACACGATCTATGCGTTTAGAAGCCTTCACCCATGCGTCTTCAGCTCTCGCACGCTTTGCTGACTTCTTTCCCCAGTCATTCCTGCGCAATCTCATTCCCAGCTAATAACTATCCTCTTTAATATTCTAACTGAGCTAATATTCGCTCTACATCTGCAAGTTGTGCGGTAAGGTCTTGAGTCGCGACATCTTCTTGCGCTAACGTGGCTTGGTGCTTTACGGCTTGACCTTCTAATTTCTCGACCTTCTTTTATAACTCCATGTTATGACCATACACTTCATTTGAGGAATCCCCCCTCCTCGTACTCATCCTTCACCTCTATCACCCCAAATTTATCCTCTCGTTCAAACTCAAGCCTATACCCAAGGTCTACAACAGAAATCAACGGGTATAGCTTTCCCAATACCAACCATACTCAGACTATACGAACTTCTCAGGCTCCTAATCCTTATCATCCTTCGTCAGTCATTCTGACAACAAAGTTTTAACAACCCCATAACTTGATATATATAATACTCGCTACTCCTAAGTACCTGCGAGCACATAAATCATTAACATATAAACACATAAAGTCTTTTATCATTTTATCTTCAATGAATTTCCCTCAATTCATTCCTTAGAACTCGATAAGAGTTTGTCGCCTCTATATTTTCGATCTCCTAGAAGGTTATAGCCTAAGGTTTCCCCACCTAAGGTTCATAACCTAAAGCTTTGATACCAACTTGTGACACCGCCAAATCCGGGCACTTCAATCCCACGGATTTGGTGTTCACTATCCAATTAAATCATAACTAACTACCCATAAACAAAGGATATAATTAAACTCAAAAGTTTAAACAATCAATCTCCCATTAAAAGGTTACATAATCTAAAATAAATCCCAGGTGATGACCTTTATTACAATCATCAACGGAAAATTAAAACATGATCATAATTAAATCCATTACATAAGCTTCATAAATAAAAGATAAATTAAACGTTGTCATCTAATCAAGCACTTTGTCCTTGCCCTTGCTTGTAGAAAGCTCTTCAAACTTCTTAACTTCATATGCATTGTTTTGTGCAAGAGTGAGCAAATAATTGCCCACAAGAAGGATAATATACAATAATATTTAATGAATGACAATTAACTGAGATTTCAATGGTAAAGTATTCTTACCGAAACAATAAACTTTAATTCAACAGCTATGAGTTCAAAGGAGTAATAAACGTTTAAGTTAACAATAGATATCAACATCAAAGAATACACTGAGGGTCACAAGACCACGAACTATACTCTAGGTTTTCAAGTATTTCTACTTTAACCTTTAACAGTCTAAAAGACTATAATCATCATCTATGTCCTAGGTTAGCAGGTGTTTCTACTATAACCTTTAACGATCTAAACGACTATATGGACCATCATTCCGTACTCCAGGTGATCAGCTCTTTGTACTATGTATTGCGCAAACATTTTAACGCTATTACGTAGCTCTAAAATAATCCCCTAATATAGGGTTGTTCATCTCATCTTAGATTATCAGGTTCCGAACCAAAGGAAGTTTGGTTGGGAATTAACTTCAAAGGAATTCAAGATTTTTAAAACGCTCATCAACCAAGTACTAGTTGAATCAAATAGGGAACAATAACTATTCAAGAGTTTGATTATAATATTTTCATGAACAAGGTATATCGATGAATCAACAAGAGCTAGAGTATTAACAATTTTTAAATTGAACAAATGTTATCATCGACAACATGTTTTAAAAAAAAATTGTGTGAGTATATAAGAAAAACAAAGGAAGTTTGGTTTGGGTTGACTTCAAGGGTAATTTAGAGTTTAGAACATTCATCAACTAAGGATTAGTTGAATTAGTAAAGAATCGCTAGGCAACTTAGAGTTCGGTATGATAATGTAAGATAGTACAATGACATTGGAGAATGAAGATCGAACAACAGTTATTAGTAGCTGAATAACCACATTTCTTACAATAAAATTACAAACTTTGAATAACCAAAGTAATCTCGTTTGGAATAAAGAAACAAAGATTAATTAACTTGATCAACAATAAATGAGGGTTAAAAAAACTTGCATAACAATAAATTGCTCAACACGAGATTAGAGATAGAGAACTTGCATAAGTATAACATGACGGTGAAAAGTAACCTTGCTAAATAATAAAGTAGAAAAGGTTAGGGAACTTGCCTCTTGTGTAAGCTATACAATTACAACTCACGTTCTCCAATGTCCTACACATACCATTACGATTATCACATCAATTAGCTACATATATTAACCTCATAGATTCATTTCTCATCTTAGTTAAGTTATAACATTTAGTTTAAGGTCTAACCATAATACTAAACCATATAACACGAATCTGAAAACTCACTAACACATACATAAGACTTTTAGCATCCAAATCACATTTTCAACTCTTATTAATCAATACTACATTTCTTATTAATAGAAATTGAAGTTCAATCAAGTGTTTAAGTCTTCCTAGGACTCATTGGTTTTATATTAATCACCTTTTATATCTTAGTATTCATTTCAGACATCACAAGTGTTAACATCACAAGACTTATTCACTATTCATTGTATACATTAAGTCATAACGCGTTCGTAACTTACTAATCCTTTACAACTTTGAAATTATCAATGTCATGACACGGATCTGTTTTAACCTCCATATTACATGTTTATTACATTAACACATCATTAGACCAAGTTACATCGATATCCAGTCCGCAATGTGAAGCAAAAGCCAACCGTCCCTGAATCGTGGGGTATGGCAATTTGCATTATTACAAAGTTTAGGACCGTGCAAGATTCGCCATTTTTTTTTAACCTTAGCACCCGGTAGTAAATTCTTATGTTGGTGCATAAACGTAACCAGAGACAACAATGAACGAAGCAGGTTTTTAGCCCGATTAATGTGAATTTCACCCACAAAACGGTGAAATTAATATATACAATTGATATAAAACTAACACAAACATGTTTCCTCACATATTCAACCACTTAGAACAATTTAGCAACAAATTTAACTAATTTAATTCCTTAAATTTCATATTTTAATATAAAAACTCCATTTTTGACCTTTTTTACAAAAATTATCACTGTGATCTCAATTCTTATCCAAATTACTTCATTCAAACTATGTTCTCTTCGTTTCTTAATGGACTAACACAATCAAGACTCAATTTACGGACTAACATACATATTGACCACCATATTTGGTACTTTCACAAGCCACATGTAAAATATACATATTGTGATTACTTTTCTTCCTTTTTACCGTAATTAGCATAACAAATTCTTATCTAAATGAAAACTCTAACATCATAAACATGTATAATCACAATTACCAGTTATACATATCAACAATTCAATAATTTGAATTCACAGAACATAAGAAAATTTTATCGTAAAACTCATATATACATATATATACATAAAATATAAAAATTATAGAGAAATACCTTCTTATGCTTAAACAATCCTTGCTAACCAACTGAAATTGCTTTGAAACTCTTAGGTTTTCTCAAATTTTCTCTCAAGTTCTCTGAATTCTCCTCTTAGGCTTAAACCAAAAACAAAAACTGATAACAAGTATATATAAAATAAAGTAACCGATAGGGCTTAATACGCCTACTAAATATATCGGTTACCTTTATTATAAACGTATCTCAATTATAAATATATTTTATAATATTTATTTTATTTGTTATAATAAAATTCATAATTTAAAAAAAAAATCCAAAAGCCATAAGGCTTTGTTTGGCAAAAACTCTTTAAAATTAAAGACTTAATATTTTAAGCATTGTTTGGGTAAATCCATTTAATTTATTTTAATAAATCTTTACACTCTAGCTTATAATCTCATTTTATAATTTTATTTGAATCTCCATATCCAACATTAGTTAAATAAACATACTAAATTTTAAATAAATTTTTCACTTAAATAAATATCATAAAATTATAATTTCATTATAATTTTACTTAATAAATTAACATACCACTACAATTATTAAATTAAAATGGCAACATAGTAATTCATGAAATCTTTAACCACTCTCAATCTATTAAATTAAATCAGAGTATTATCTAATACATTTAATTCACACATATATACTAATAACAACCACATAAATAAAATACTTATTTAATATAAGAAATATTTTAAATTATAAAATAACAACTTCGTAAATAAAATATTTATTTAATTTAATAAATATTTTAAATTACAAATAAAATCTCAACTTCATAAATAAAATATTTATTTAATTTAATAAATATTTTAAATTACAAATAAAATCTTGGATTGTTACATTCTCTTTCTCCTTTTGAAGAAGTGAATAATCTTTGGACAGAACTCTGAACCATTTCATGTAAATATGCAGATCAGATGTTATGTCATGCAGTGTAGTTCTTAAATCATCAATGTCTACATCAGGAGAGTTAAAGTCAAATACCTCATCTATACTTACTTCATGAATGTTGGAGTTCTTTTTATCCCTATCAAGCTTGGCCATTAGGCAAAGATTTGTCATTTGAGGATCTTCATCATCTCTAGATTCGGGAGTTAAGTCGTTGTCTGAGTCACTCCACGATCCTCCAGCTACAAGACCTTTGTCTTTCTTCTAAAGCCTCTTGTTGCCTTTGAATTCTTTCTTTGAATTTGATCTTTTCTTAAGTTCTTCTCTGAGAGGCTTGTTGCAGTTTGCAATGAAATGGCGAGGCTTTTTGTAGTTATAGCATAAGTTGTTTATTTGTTCCTGGCTGTTGTAGTTGTTGAACTTCTTAGGTTTGCTGCTTTTGCCTTGACGCATGAACCTTCTAAGTCTTTTTACATACATTACAAAGTTCTCATCATCATCGTCATTATAGTCAGAGTCATTCTTAGTGTTAGCTTTGGAAGTGTTGTCTGTTGCTTTTAGAGCAACTCATTTGTCTTCTTTCTTCCTTCGGATAGAGTTTCTGCTCGTTGATTCAGCTCCATTTCATATGTGAGAAGATAACTGTTGAACAGTCATTTCATGGAGATTCTTTGACTCTCTGATGGCAGTGGTTTTGGCATCCCACTTGCTAGGTAAAGCTCTCATAAACTTTATGATTAGATCTTTATTTGGATAGATCTTTCCATAGGCTCGGAGAGAGTTGAACAGTACATTGAATCTTTCGTAGGTGGAAGTGACATTTTCTCCTTGAACGTGTGCAAACATTTCATATTGCTGAGTTAGGAGAGATTGCTTGTTTTCTCTGACTTCTTCTGTTCCTTCATGCATGATGAGCAATTCTTCCCATACTTCCTTTGTTATTTTTCTATTGACCACATTCTCAAACATGTCATCTTCTAAAGATTGGAAATAAATGTTCTTGGCTTTTTTGTCGAGTTGGATAGCTTTCTTTTCGTTGTCAGTCCATTCTTCTTTGACCTTGATCTGGATTCTGTTTGGATCGTCTACAATAGGAGCAAGCTTTATAGGAATGTAGGGCCCATTTTGAACAATTTCAAATAGATCTTCATCTATTGAGTCCATGTAGGCTTGCATGCGAACTTTCCAGTTGGCGAATTTATCTTTGTTGCATATAGGTGGCTTACTGCCTCCTCCAGTCTTTGATTCGCTTATTAGATGTGTAATTGGATCTACTTAAGCTTTGTATGCTTGTTTGATAGAACCTGCTCTGATACCAATTGTTAGTTCCCAGAGGCACAATAGTTATCTAGAAGGGGGGTTGAATAGATATTTTAAATTTTTTATTTCAAAATACTTGTTAATTTTGAGAATGATCTAAGCACAGTGGAATTAAGATTTGTTTGTTTTCCCTTTAAGATATAGTGAGTTAATGAGAGCGAGGCAGTTATAACAGTTATAGCAATTATAGCAGTTATAGGAGACACAAAGATTTTAAGTGGGTCAGAGCATTCAAAGCTCCTAGTCCACACTTCTACTCCTTGAATAGGAAATTCACTAAGGATATCTTCACAACTTTTGAATCTCACAGATTCCTTCAAGACCAGCAGTCTTGGCACTTCTCAGTTCATTTTTGAACTCTTCAAGTCCAGCAGACTTGGTTCTTCGCAGTTCACTTAGAACTCTTCAAGTCCTTCTGACTTAGAACTTCTTACTTCACTTGACAGTAGTTGATGAGTTCTTGAATGGTGCTATTCAGTTGTAGTTAAGCTCTTATTCGAAAGAACTGAATAGTTGAGCAAACTTTCTCTTTTCGGATCATGGAGTTTGATCGTTGAGTGTTCTTCAGCTTTTTGTTCAGTGCTTGCTTAATCTTCTTCATTAGCTGAATCTGTGTATATAAGATGTCTTTGAAATGTATCCGTTAAAGCATTAAATGCATTTGACATTTCTGAATTTTGATGGAGACTTTTTGCACGCTTTACGATAGAGCGGCCTAATCGACAAAGCAAGCATTGTTATCTCACCTAACACCTGAAAAGGTGTTTTCTGCTGACCTATAGTACTTTTCTTAGCTTCTTCAATACGCTTCTTTGTTACATACTAAGGATAATTGTTGTGTCATTGGGACTCCCGAGGACTTCAACGTTTATAATTCGTTCCTCATTTGTTGGGATTTATTCTTCAATAAATGGACAAGCCTCGATACTTCTGACACAAATAGATGATGCTCTACGATTTTGATCGTGGTGTCTTGCCACCTTGGTGCTTGATCTGATACTGATAAATGAGAACACTACGATTTCTCTTAAGGACTGGCACACTACAATATTTACTTGCTTGTCTTTGCAGACTTTATGTTTACGAGAGCATACTACGATCTCTGAGTTGGCTCGACAAACGTTTGGACCACTCTACGATTTCAGGAGAGGCCCTTCAAAGCAGATACACTACGATCCTCGATGCTCAACGATTCTGCCTTGGCTTCTGCAATTTCTTGATCACCTCGATAGACTACGATTCAGTTGAACCCTATCTATTACATCTCAAGATATAAATCAACCTAACAGCTTTGATCTTTTCTTCTAAACATTCATTTACAGAATGATAAACATTAAAGACCAGATCAACCTAACAAGTTTGATCTATCACTAAGTCCTTGTACATACAACCTTTTAAGGACTTTACATATAATCATGGATATTTATTTTCAACATCAAATTTAAATATGCAATCTCCAAACAGAATATCCTTGAAATTTACGTTTCATCTAGTATCTTTTCATAAGAATATTTTTCTGAACATTCTTGTAAAATTTTGATCTTTTCGTGCCGGAGTACTATTCACGGGGTACTATTCATGATGTACTATTCACGGGATACTATTCACTTGGGTACTATTCACCCAAGGTACTATTCATGACAAAATTTGATTTATTTTCTGTCCAAATTATTTTTAATACAATATTATTCTTGAATTTTACTCCACAAAGCAGTTATCATGTTGACAATTTGGACATTCTTGAACTCTGAATAAATTGATTTATAAATATTTAAAATTTATCCTTGTTTTTACTTAATTGAAATTTTATATCATTGTCATTATCTTCATGCTTATATTGTGATGAAAGTCATCTTTGACCCGTAGTGCATAGATGGACTGTTAATTGGTATGATTATGACTATGTATCGGTATAATCATGACCTGTAAAGTTACAAATGATGTGGTAAAAATCTTTATTGGCCCGTAGTGCATTGATGGACAGTTGTTGGCATGATCATGATCACTGGTGATACTAACGAATATTCTTGGTTCGTAGTGCATGGATAATTTATGGATGTGATAATAATGAATATCATTGGCCCGTAGTGCATGAATAATTCATGGATGTGATACTAACAAATATACTTGACCCGTAGTATATGGATAATTCGATGATGTTGATTATTTATTGAGCTGTGTTATAACGATAAAATATTGATGATGAACTTTTAAATTATAGAATATAGTAAATATTATTCTCTATTTGATTCTTCTAATGAATTGCTTGTTCCGTTGCAATTAGACTTGTTGTCTATTATATTCTATCAGTTTTACACTGTTGAAGGCTAACGATAATTTATTCTACATTATCTTAGTCATAATAATCTTTACTGGGCTAGTTGAGCTCACCCTTTGCTTTCATTGTTCTCTTCAGAAAATGAGAATATATTCAAGACTAGTCGGGGAATGGAGTGACGGTCCAAGATGATGGCTATAGTAGTCCATATTATTATATAAAATAGTGTGATAATAAATATAATGAGGACTTCATTTGAGTTTAAAACTCTCAACTATGTTTTGTAGTATTGTACACGATAGTTGTATAATTAAGTTTGTATTTAAATTCTGTACCATGCATTTGACGACTCAAAATAAGTTGTATATACCTATTTTAGAGGCGTCACAAATAAAATAAAAGATTTTCATCAAATAAAAACAAGCATTTCTTGAGCCCCCAGGACCTCTTGAGCCAGGCACCAACACCATTAAATGCTCAAACTTTACCAAGATTAAATTATCAATAAATTAGATATTACCATGTACCAAAGCCAATGGCGAAGCCACATAGAGTTCTATGGGTCAATCGCCCCCACTGAAAAAAAAATTGTTTTATAATGTAAGGTAAATTTTTAAATTTTTAAGTATTATATATAAATTGACCCAACTAAAGTTTTATAAATTTTCTATTATACGGGGTCAAATTGAAAATTTATAACTTTGTCAATCAAATTTTAAGCACATATGACTCATATCCTCTCAATATATGTATCTCTCTATAATATTTTAAACTAAATAATATTATATTATTTTTAAAAATAAATAATGAATTACTTACTTATGAATAGTTGTGATTAAAAAAGTCTATTATGAGTCAATATAGTGTATATATACCACATATTATTACTCATTATATTTTCATTGTAATATAGTATATACATATATATATATATATATATACTCGAAAGTATAAAGTATTAAAAAACATTGGCTCGGGGGCGCTGCCCCCGAACCCTCGCCAAATTATTTATAACTCAGTAATAATTTTGCCCCCACTGACAATAATTTCTGGGTTCGCCACTGACCAAAGCAAAGTCAAACAGACCTACCAATGCAGCTTAGTGGAATTTGTTTCCATTCTTAAAGGTGGAGACGAGGAAAACTCTCAGTTTGAGCATAGGTAATTTCAGTAAACTACTTATGTTTAAGATAAACTCAACTAATATCAACTCAGCGCTTTGGTAACAACTACCATACGCTACATGAATCCTCACTTGACATTCGACTCTATTCAAAGTGATAATTACTAAAGTTACAAAAAAAGAGACTACTATTTATCAAAAACAAAATATTTCGTTTTTGATAAGCAAGATATTACAAGTCAAGACACCAAAATGAAAACAACAGGCTAAAGGCTTAAACGTCCAATTATATACTTATATGGACTGCAACATGTTATAAACCTAATAAATCATATATTATTGACCCATGCTGAAACATACAACCAAGACTTAAAGAGTGAAAGTTCCTAGTATAATCATAGGTCACTCTCGTATAATAAGTCTTGTCTCAGTTTTGAGGATGGCACATAAGTCGCAACTGGAAATGATAGGCACCTTTTTTTTTCATAGGTTTTAAGGCCTCAATTATAAGATGTATAGAAAGCATACCAGCAAGGATTTTATACGATTAAGCGAGCTTAGTACTTAAATACACAATCTATTATATCCTCTAGATTTATCGCTACTTTATTTATCTATTTTATAAAAGGGTGCTAGTGAAAGTAGTATGCACACAAGCCAATCATATTTGATGATAAAGCATATACTTTGTAACAATCTTATTCATATATTAATAAAAAGTATTCATTTATTAAAGGCTTTTAATTATCTACATGATACTGTTTTATAATATGTGATAAACCTATAGTTTTAAGCAATGCTTTTAGAATAATGATGATGATCATTCTAATGAGATCTAAATTCTTAGAAAGCTTAAAACTAAAATAGTTCCCAATCGTTGGATTACTAAATTGGGGATTAGTGAATCCGAATAGATTGGTACATACGTTGCTTGCTCATTGGATGAGGATGATTGATCTCATGATCATTTGTTTGGAGACACTAAAGCAAGTATGTAGGTGCTTATTAGAGAATAAGTTCACTGAACGTGGCTCGCTAAGGAATACCTAATGGAGTTTTATTTGTCTGTCAATAGAAATTCTTGTAGTGATAGTAGTACAAGTGATCCTTGGACTTGAGATCATCATAGTATCTTGTGTATGATGAGTTATACTTTGACTTATTCCTTAAGACCCTTAGGGTATATCAAAGGGTATGCTTGGGTATAATAAGTTGCACATGGAGATAATGTATGATCAATAAAAAATCTACCACTTCTAGTAAAGAAGAGAAATGTCCTATGATTGATTCGATAAATGACAACCCAAAGAGTCCTTGGCGATCGCGAATGAAATTAGAAAGGAGTTTCTAATTTGCATTATTTGGAGTTGTGCATTTAAGAGTCGAAATATATATAATTAAATAAAATAAGACTTGAGAGTAATTTCATGTCTTATATTTAATTGAGACATTGTATGGTGGAAGGATTGAATTGTACGGTAACTATTTACTCAAAGGTTCTTTTGTGATTAATATTGAAATCTATATTATCTGGAAAGTCGTTAATCGCTAGGGAGGCTTATCCCTATTGTAGAAT
Source organism: Panax quinquefolius (assembly GCA_020205615.1). Classification (NCBI taxonomy): domain Eukaryota; kingdom Viridiplantae; phylum Streptophyta; class Magnoliopsida; order Apiales; family Araliaceae; genus Panax; species Panax quinquefolius. The sequence continues at coordinate 29,895 of JAINUW010000478.1, forward strand.
AAATATTATTTATTTAAATAAATTAATATTTTAATTTATTTATTTAAATAAGATTAGAATTGTTCTAATTGATTTATTCACAACCGGTTTAATATGGAAAACCTAAAGGGTCACACCATAAAAGGAAGAATAATTATTTAAGAAGAAAATGACATAATCGTAATAATAAGTTAAGTATATTTAATTTAATCTATGGTGATAGAATAAATTAAATAGCTTAATATTTATTATTTAATATTTTGGAATATTAAATACAAATTAATAAGAGGAGTCTTATTATTATTATTACTATTATTATTATTTAATTCCTAAAGGAGTTTGGGAATTAATTAATAAAAGTACTCTCATATATCCTAATAAGATTAGGAGGCTAATTAATTAAAAGAGTTTAATTAATTATCCCTAATAAAATTAGGGAGCCCATTTAATTAAAAGAGTTTAATTAAATAATACCTTATTTTAATTAAATAGGGTTACCTGATATCTTTATAAGAGGAGCCTTATATCATATATCAGATATACGCAATTTCAAGAGTTGGAGAGTACGTTCCTTTTCTATAGAGATAGAAAACTAGGGTTTAGCCAACCACCTTTCTTCTTGAATCTTTATTCTTCCTTGGTGGATCACCTCTAGAGGCCAAACACTTGGGTGGCTAACGTTGATCAAAGGAAGGAATCAAACATGGTGGATTCAAGTTTGACGCGAAAGGATTTGGAGGTGAACTCGTACCTGAGGAAGCTCGAATCTTCAAGGGTATGATTCTTGTTCTTTTATCTTTTCGTTTAATTAATAATTGTGCATAAAGGATGATCCGGGTATATGATTTGTAAAATTTTAAAACTCTGATTTTCCAAGTTTCTGCTTATTTTATGCAATTTAATTGCGTCCATGAATATTACAAACCTAACAGTGGCATCAGAGCCAAACCTTTATGCGAATTATTAATTGTTTAGATTTAATATGTATATTGATATGTGTTTAGAACAATTTAATTGAACATAATTTTGTTGTATAAAATTAAAAAAAAAACGCAAAACTGTTTATTTTTTTTATACCAGATTCGCGTGCCTGAATAACAAAAGTCCTCCACGAAAATCAAAAAGGAGGAATGATGCGGCCTGTGTAATAGGGAAGATTGATCCCACGTGATATATATTTTTTATCTAAAGTAAATCTTCTTAATGAGGAGATTGACAAAAGCATGTTGATATTATATATATATATCACGATTATATATAAAGCATGTTGATATATATATATATATATATATATATATATATATATATATATACACACACATATAGGTAATATTAACTTAATAATTTTATAATTAAAATAAAAACTTTATTTTAATTTTAAAATTAGATTTCATGCAAATTAATTAGAGTTGGAATTGAATTCTATGATAACTAATTGAAGTTGAAATTTGATTCCATGTTTCCTTAAATAAAGGAGTTTATTTAGATATGAAATAAGATTTCATATTATTCAAAATAAAAGAGTTTATTTGTAAATAGGAAAGAGAATCTGCGTTTCCTTTAATAAAGGAATTTTTTTTACTTGAAATTGGATTCCATAATTAATTAAAATAAGCGAGTTTATTTTGATTAAAATAAAATAGTTTATTTTATTCAAAATTGGATAAATTAAAATAAAAGAGGTTTATTTTGATTTAAATTTGGATTAAAATAAAGGAGTTTATTTTGATTCAAAATTAGATTTTATGCTAACTAAATTTGCTCATTAAATGATATCAATATATATATATATATATATATATATATATATGTTTATTATTCATGAGATGAATATTATTTATTGATGCATATGGTGATGTGTATGATAATAAATGGGATTGATTATGAACTATTGACCAATGTGATTGAATTTTATTTTAGTTGGATGCATTAATGTATGTGTTTTATTAAATGGAGTCTGCGTGCCTCGTCTTCTCTAATTTTTTCTTAATGTAAATTCTAACTCCCTCCTATGTACTTCCCCTTGACTGCTGATCAAAGTTTCTATTTATTTTAAATAGTTTTGTAGTAGGAATAGTTAGAATTAATTTTTAAGAATTGGAGATCAAGGAGCAAGGAGCGCTTGAAGACCCGTTTGTAATGGAGCCCAAGTTTAAATGTAATAGTTATATTTAAATATTAATTCTTGCACCCTAGGGTTTGACCTTTTGGTTCACTTGGTGGCTCTAGTGAACCAAACTAGAATAAAAGTTCATAATCAATCCATGTAGAATATAGTATTCAATATGTGCATGCTTATACTATATATATATATATATATATATATATATATATATATATATTATGAAAACATGCTTCGCATGTTAATTAATATAACGCGTATTTTTTATATATGTGCATGAGCGCTAAACAAGATGAGACAAATTAATAACAAACCCCTCAAATATTTTATATTAAGTTGTAATGTTCAAAGATATTTAGAATATCGAACGTCGCCTTCTAGCATGATAGAAACAATAGAGTATTGAATATTTAATATGAGTTTGTTGTGCACACACAAGGCAAGTATTAAATATTTAAGATGTTTTTGTTACATATGATGTTTATAAGGAATTGAACATTACTGCTTTGTTGTACACACACAAGGGCTGTAGTTTTCTCTTCACTTATATGGAAATGCTGGGTCTGACTTTAACTTAAATCATTTTAGTTCGGATGTGCACACACTTGACCATTATGATTTAAGAGGCAAAATACAAGGAGTTACATAGTTGATGTAATTGACAAGAGTTGTCTACCTATTTATTTATATATAGTTTGTTGTGTACACACAAGGCTATATACATTTGAAATGAGATCCTTATTCTCACTAGCATATCTTTAATTAGATATTGCCGAACTATATATATATATATTGAGAGTAATATAATTTGAAGAAAATAGTGGAAAATACCAATTTAAAACAAGACCTAAATTATTTTGGTAATTAATAAAAGAATGTATGTTAAAATGTTGTTAATTATAAATTTATTTACAGAATTTTACAATGTCTAAATTACTATCACTGCGAAACATATTAGATGTTAATTAACCGGACCGATTACTAGGATTGGTTAAGGAATTTGAGAATAGTTCTCATGGCTGAAAAGCTATCTTATGTCCTTAATACGCCTATCCCTGCAATGGTTGCAGACAATATCTCTGAGGAAGAGACTGCTACTTTTAGAAAGTGGCAAGATGATGCACAGTTGGCTCAATGCATCATGCTCGCATACATGAGTAACGAGCTTCAGCGTTAACATGAAACTATGGATGCTCCTACTATACTCCTGCACATCAAGTAGTTGATGGTGAGGAAAGTAGGACTAAAAGATATTAGATATCTAAAGAGCTCTTCCGATCTAGAATGACCAATGACACTATAGTACAGACAAAAGTCCTTCACATAATCAATTTGATTGATCAATTAGGACAACGGATTTTGTCATGGATGGAGAGTTGAGCCAAGATTTGATATTGCACTCACTCCCGGACTCCTTTCACAATTGTTGTGAATTTTTTATATAAACAAGCTAGATATCAGCCTCGCTGATTTGCTTAACATGTTGAAAATGCTGAGTCACTTTCCACCAAGAAAGACCAAGTCTTACTAGTAGGGGATAAATGATCTTCTGAAAAGAAGAACGATTCTAAAAAGGTAAATAGAAAAGGAAAAAACAAAGGATAATAAGAACAAAACTGATATGGATAGCAAAGGAGTTTGCTTCCACTGCAATAAGCCTGGACACTAGAAAGAAACTGCAAGAAACATCTTGTAGAGGCTAACCAAAGAAGCTTAATGAAGTTTCGATTACAAATACAAATTTGTTCATGATTTAAAATTAATTTTTCTTTAAGTCAAGGTTCTACATGGGTATTGGATACCGACTTTGGTTATTATGAAGGGACCAAGCAGAAGTAGAAAGCTAAACAAATATAAGTAATCCTATGTGTGAGAAATGAAGTAAAAGTTGCTACATTAGCCATAGAAATTTATTTTTTAGCATTGCCTACGGGCAATTCTATTAAGTCAATAAGTTGTTATTGTATTTCAGTTCTTGTTAGAAACATTATTTCTATTTTTGTTGTTGGACAATAAAATCTTTGGTATTATATTTAAGAACAATTGTTGTTCTATTTATAATAATAATGTTTTGTATAGAACTGGAATATTACTTAATGGATTTTGTATACTTGACTTGTGTAAAAATAATTTTATAAATTGAACAAACTAGTATAAGAAAATGAGATGATCATTCAAAGACTTGAATGTGTGTATTTGCTGAAATACAAGTGTGAATTATTTGAAAGGTTCAAAGAATTCAAAAGTGAAATAACATGGCAAAGTATTAGGATTCTTTGATCGGATCAAGGAAGGAATACTTGTGTAATGAGTTTTTAAATCATCTCAAATGGTTTTCTCACAGACGTCTCCTGATATGCAATAATTGATTGATGTATATGAAAAGAAAAATCGTACCTTGTTGGACATGGTGCGGTCCATAATGATTTTCTGAGCATTCCGGTATCTCTCAGGGTCGTGTCTAGAAATGATTTGCATATCTAAAAAGGTAACCTCAAAATCCATTTAGCCCCGAGACTCCATAAAAGTTATGGACAGGGAGGATTCCTAATCTTAAGTATGTTAAGATAAGAGGTTGTCCAGCTTATGTGAAAAAAGGTTTCAAAGGATAAGCTTGGGACAAAATTTGACAAGTATAGATTTGTGGGACATCCTAAAGTATGTTTAGGGTATATGTTTTATAATCCTACTTAGCATAAAGTATTTGTTGTGAAACATGCATCCTTTTAAGATAAAGATGTTTATCATTGAAGGAGCTAGTGGGAGGATAATAGATCTTGAAGAGTTCAAGAACCACAATACACTACAAGTCAAATAAGAGGAACCTGTAGATAAACCTATTGTACCACAACTGAATCGTAAATCTGAAATAGTACCAAAGATACCTGGGAGGTATGGATTCATCATAGATGATGATGATGAGGTACACATCATAGAAGATGATGATCCAGTTAGATACGATGAGGTAAGAGTTGTAAACACTCAGAGAAATGAATTAAAACAAGTATCTCAAAATGGAACATTCGTTTTGATGAAATAATCAAAAGAGTTTGATTTATCTAAAATAAGAATGAACCTAGTGTGTACAAAAGGGTCAGTGGGAGCGTCGTGACATTCCTAGTATTATATGTTGATATACTACGAATAAGGAATGACATATCAATGCTACAATCAGTAAAGATAAAGTTGTCTAAATATTCCTCTATGAATGATTTGGGAATAGTATCTTAATTGGGGATACAAATCTATATAGATAGATTCAAGAGGATGCTCGACTTAACCCAATGAATGTATATTCATTTGATGCTAAAATCGTTTAGCATGGTAAACTCCAAGAGATGTCTCATGTTGATGAGCCATGGAGTGTATCTCTCTTAATAGTCTCCAAAGACTCCAAAAAGAGAGATCGCATGAGTAACTATCATATATGCAATGAAATGTACGAGACCTGATGTTGATCAGTCATATTCTGGAGAAGATCACTGTAAGACAGTGAAAAATATCTTAAAGTACTTAACCGACAATAAGAATGTGATTATAATATAATGGTGGGTCTAAATTAAAATTAGAAGGCTTAACAGACTAAAGTTTTTTTAGGCAGACCAAGACGACAGAAAATCCACTTTAAGGTAAGGTGTTTACCTTGATCGGTGGTGCAGTGAATTGGAAAGGTTCCAAACAGCAAAGAGTTGCTGGTTTAGTGATAAAGACAAAGTATATAGCTATAAATGAAGCTGCAAGATGATTGTTCGGATGAAAAGTTCATTACAGAACTAGGAATAGTTCATAAGTCTCATCTTGGATCTAAACATGTGTTGTAGCACTTTCATTTGATTATAGGAATCATTGAAAGATGGAAAATCACTATAGAGATAGTGGACTCTCAAAAACAACATTACATATCCATTAACTAACGCTTATCCAACAGCAGGATGATCGTCACTTAGAGAAGAAGGGTATGAGATACCATGACGATTGGCTTTAGTGCAAGTGGGAGATTGAAAGTAGTATGCACACAAACCAATCATGTTTGATGATAAAACATATACTTTGTAACAATCTTATTCATTTATTAATAAAAAGTATTCATTTATTAAAGGCTTTTAATTATCTACATGATGCTGTTTTATAATATGTGATAAACCCATAGTTTTAAGCAATGCTTTTAGAATAATGATGATGATCATTCTAATGAGATCTAAATTCTTAGAAAGCCTAAAATTAAAATAGTTCCCAATCGTTGGATTACTAAATTGGGGATTAGTGAATCCGAATAGATTGGTACATACGTTGCTTGTTCATTGGATGAGGATGATTGATCTCATGATCATTTGTTTGGAGACACTAAAGCAAGTATGTAGGTGCTTATTAGAGAATAAGTTCCTTTGAGCGTGGGCTCGCTAAGGAATACCTAATGGAGTTTTATTTGTCATCGATAGAAATTTCTTGTAGTGATAGTAGTACAAGTGATCCTTGGACTTGAGATCATCATAGTATCTTGTTTATGATGAGTTATACTTTGACTTATTCCTTAAAACCCTTAGGGTATATCAAAGTGTATGCTTGGGTATAATAAGTTGACATGGAGATAATGTATGATCAATAAAAAATCTACCACTTCTAGTAAAAGAAGAGAAATGTCCTATGTGATTCAATAAATGACAACACAGTAGTCCTTGGCCAAGGCAGGATGAAATTAGAAAGAGTTTTTAATTTGCATTATTTGGAGTTGTGCATTTAAGAGTCGAAATACATATAATTAAATAAAATAAGACTTGACAGTAATTCCATGTCTTATATTTAATTGGGACATTGTATGGTGGAAGGATTGAATTGTACGGTAACTATTTACTCAAAGGATGATCCGGATATATGGTATGTAAAATTTTAAAACTCTGATTTTTCACGTTTCCTCTTATTTTATGCAATTTGATTGCGTCCATGAATATTACAAACCTAATAGCTAGGACCGTCTAGAGGTAACATCCAATTAAGGCCTCAGGCTCATGACCCACCATCAGAAGATCTGTGCACCAGATAATTCCATATACAAGTTTATATGGCTAGTCGACCTCTGCATTGAATGGATTATTAACACACTAACAGTTTAAACAATTGTTGTGATGTTTGAGCATGCGATTGGTTAAAGTATTCAAGATAATGTGATTAAAAGAGAATGACAACTTACTGCATGGTCAGAACTAATCAGCACATATAAGTTCTCTCCTGTCAGGTTTACATATTAATTTGTCCATCCCTTCTATGAGTTCACGGGCTATTTTCAACTTTCCAGACTTCTGAAATGCATGTTCAAAAACATCCCTCACGTAAGTTGGCAGATAGATACCCTTTTATAGCATTGATCTCAGCATCTCATAAGCTGCCTCCAACCGACCTTCTTTACAATGTTTTTGCAAGATCTGCATTTCATATTTACCTTCCAGTTTAATAGCCCAATCCATCCTATTATGTTCCCTCAATAGTTTATCTACTAAATTATATGTGTGAAAATGTGGAAAAAAGCCCAATCCCGACATTTCCATTAATAAATTATAAGCAGCTTCCCAATTCTGAACTTCCGAATAAGCATGGATTAATGCAGTATAAGTCACGTTATCAGGAAAACACCTCTTCTGATTCATATGTTTAAAGACCCTTTCAGCGTCATCCAAATTACCCAGTTTGCAAAGCATACAAATTATATAATTGTAAACCACTAACTTTGGCTTGAAACCATGGGAAAGCATCCTTCCAAATAATCGGCTAACTTCATCCACCTCACGGTGTTCACATAAAGTCTTGATAACAACATTGTAGCTCTCTTCTAACGAATTGAGCTTCTTCTCCTCTACAACCTTTAAAACTTTAACAGCTTCTTCCATTTTCCCAAGTCGACAAAGCTCTGATATAAGCATATTAATAACAAATGCACTTGGTAATAGACCTAATTTATGAATTGCCCAAAATGCCTCAGTTGCAGGCTTAATAGCACCGCTACTGGCACTTAAATTCGGGACCAAAATGGTAAACGGTCGACGAGAATTCTTTACCCTAACTTTCTCGATAGCTCCCTCTTTGGAACTCACTGAACACAATTCCCCAATAAAAATATTTAAGGCAGACCGAGTTGGCGCCAAACCAGCTTGACCCATTTCACGAAAAAGTTCAAGGGCAGTTTCAACCCGACCATATTTACACAAACCAACAAGAATATTACTATAAGAGTAGGTATCAGGGGATTTAATCTTTTTAAATATTGTCACAGCAACATCAATAAAATGCCCAGTATCTACCTTCTTACAAAGAACATACAGCATATTATTATACACGAAGTTGTCAGGTATACAATTGAATGTGGATTCCATTTCCTTGAACAAACAAAGGGCTTCTTCAATTCTCCCTTCCCTACCCAAAAACCTAATGCAAGTGGAAAATGTTCGACAAGTAACCCGACAATCATTTGATGAAACTGTAATCAAAAGACACTTCAAATCATCAAATAGCTTCCTCCTCCATAAAAAATCAGCCATGTATTCAATCACAGAATCATCAAACTTAAAACCCATTTGCATTCCAGCCCAAGAAAAGAATTCCAAGGTTTTAATTCTACCCAACTGCTTATAATTCATTAGAACTTGCAAAATAAGTTGTGAATTAAGCCTGCCCTTAAATTCACTCATCAAATAGTCAAAATTGGTACTTTCTGTGCTCTGATTTGAGAGTAAATTACAAATTGAATTAACTTTAGAATCACTTACAGCATATGAAAGCGCTGAGATTTCTGGTGATGGGGCTATGGCGGAAACCCTGAAATTTGTAGTGATTTGGGTGGTTTTTCTGCTGGGGGAATTAGGGTTTTGGAAGGCATGACTAGATTTGGAAAAAGTAGAATTAGATTTTGAAGAGAATGGAGAAGAAAAGAAGAGCCTGTGTAGATTTGAACAGTAGGATAGAGCTCCATGTCTAGGCCTGTTCCTGAAAAGCATGAGTCTAGACTATCTGAAGGAAGGAGCAGTGAATTACCGAAAATAAAATTGGGTGATTGTGCTCCCTCATTCCTTTTTTTCTAATTTGCCAAATTTCAAATTGAATAATTATAAATGCATAAATTATAGATTAAAAAAAATAAAAAAGTGCACAAAATATAAATTGCATGTTATACCTATTTGTAAACATGTAAAAATTCAAATATCATATCCCATTTCTTCTCCTTTTTTTATCTTTACTTTATAAGTTTCCCCAAAATGCTCTCCCCTAGTTCTTTTATTTTTTTGACCCCACTCTCAAGATCCCCCATATCCATGAAATGTATCCCTAATGTAGAATAGGTTCTCTAAAAAAATAAATAAATAAAATAAAATAAAATTCTTTCTAAGTTTGATAATATTTTGATGATTAAAGAATGAGTAGTTTTAGACTAAAAGACAAAATGTACCCCAAACTTTACTTCTTATTTACTTTTGCACCCCAAACTTAAAAAAGTGTCTAAATACACCCCAAACTTAATTATACGTAACAAAACACACACTTTTACCACTTAACCGGTCAAAAGTGACCGGCCGTGACCCACGTGTGGATCTGAAGGGGTATGTAAGTCTTTTCCGTATCTTCTTTACTACCCGAACTGGAACAAGCCAGTCATTCAGTATCATTCGTGCAGCTCGATTTGGGAAGTAAATCCAAGAAATTCAAGCAAGAAAATCAAGGGAAATTAGGGCTCATGTGTGATGCTCCCAAAATAGGTATACATCATCCATTCTGAGTCGCCAAATACATGGTACAGAAATAACTACAACTTTATTAATACAATTATCGTGCAAAATACGACAACACATAAACTGTGAGTTTAAATATAAATATTGTCTTTTAGACAATATCAACACTCAAATAAGTCATCATTACAATTATTGATACATTATTTTACAAAAAAAGTGAGGACTACTAAACAACTTTCTAGAACCATCATTCCATACCCCGACTAATACTCGCTAAATTCTCGCCTCCTGAGAAAAAAAAATGAAACAAAAAAGGAAAATGATGAGCTCAACTAGCCCAGTAAAGAACTTTATGACTAAGATAATATAGAACAAATTATTGTTAGTCCTCAACAGGAAAAAATCTGATAGAATATAATAGACAACAAGTTTCAGAACAATATTCGCAGCGAAAATAACAATTCATTAGAAGAGTTAAGTAGAGAATGAAATCTACTATCATCTATGAATTTAAAAGTCCATCATCAATATTTTATCCCTGTAACATAAATCAATATTCATCTTGAATCAAATATTCATCTTTGCACTACAGGCCAAAGATATTCATCAGTTGGTCATGTTCATCTCAACACCTGTTTATCTTTGCATTACGAGCCAAAGATGTTCATCAGGAAATCATTCATCTTTGCACTACAGGCCAAAGATATTTAGTTATATCATCATTTAGGACTGAGGATGATGAAAAATATTTTAAAGAAAACGAATCCAGTGAGACAAAAGAATAAATATTAGGGATTCGTACTTTAGACAATCCAAGTTCAAAAATACCCCATAATGAACCATGGTGGAGTAAAATTCAAGAATGAATATCAAAACATGGATACAATCAAATATAGTAACAAAAATAGACATCTGTGATAAAGAAGAGAAAAATTCATTTTTCTGTGACTAGTGCTGTATTCGTGAATAGTGCCATATACGTTAATAGTGCGGTATACGTGAATAGTAATCCCGACACTAAAAGACAAGAATTTCACAAGAAAAATCTTACCAATATTCCGACATAATGACATTGAAAGAAATAATATCATTTACAAAAAATAACATCACTTACCTCAAAAGAATAGTACTTCTAGCTGGAATATCAGATATAATGCTGAAGGGAACTTGCACCGTATAGCAACACTCAATGTATCAAAATACTCACAAGAATACGCTCGATAATATAGAGAGAGAAAACTTCAGTTTCTGGTGTGATTTTCAATTCTAACCTAAGCACCTTATTTATAGGAACACCAAAGCAGAAAATTTAATAAAATATTAATATAATTAAAAAAATTTCACGTCCACCTTAGACAAACTGATTTCAGCATGTTTACAACACATGTGGGGCCCACCAAATGAAAAAAAACATTTTTATAAAAAAAATATTTAAAATTACAAAAATTAATTATTCCAGAACTTCAATAATTCATAATAAATAGCCATTTTAACAGAAAAATTCGAATCGTATGTCCATTCCATAGGAAATTCAATTCTCTACAACTTTGTAAGTTTAAGTTTTTCAAAATTCCAAGCAGAAATTGACCAAAATCCACATACGGACGATTTTACGGGCCATAATCCAATTTCAGTCACAAAATGGGGCCCACCAACATGTTTAACATGTTTTAAATATTTTTTTTGTAACAAAAATACTCTTCCTCCTCATTTATTCATATATCACACATTCATTGTAAAATATCACCATTATTATATTATTATAATATAATAATATATTTAAATGAATTATTTTATCAGAAAAGATAAAATATCAATTTTTAACAATTGTCACTTTAAAAATTTTCTCCATTTATATCCACATAAAATAAATATTTTTCTTATCATATAAATCAATAATTAATTATTCATAAATAATATTACAGAATCACAATAATGACAACCAGGTCGTTCCCAGGAAAGAGGGGGCTTTCCAATAAGGATTTCTCCTTACTGGCACGCAATTAGGTGACCAAACCTCTCCTTAGATAGAACTTCCTTAGACATTGCCAATAATGCTATCTAATAATATTATTCAAATAATATGAATTATTGATCTGATAATAGGAAATACTGTGCAGTGACAATTATTGAAACAACAATAATATAAAATATAAACGAAGCAATTATTGAATCAATAAAATAAAATATTGAACAGTAATTACTATAACAATTATTGAGTAGTGCCTTCTTACGTAAGAATCAATAATTGGTGCAATACCGCGTGCTACTGTGTTTAAACCACCGGGTATTCCAACAGTGTTAACGGTAACAACTACGCCGTTATTTATAAAAAAACTTATACTTGTCGTTTTCTTCATCCAATCGCTTTCCGTTATGGGGCTTACACAAGGCTGCGCCGTCGTACGAATATTCCTCGATAGTAAGAATATTCCACGACCAAACGAATATTCCCCGACAATAATGAATATTTTATAACCACTTGCTTATTTAAGATATTTGCACATTTTACCCATAACTAACCATATTAATCAAATCAACCCTTACTATTTCAAAATAATAAATAGAAAAAATTCAATTTCATTTATAATAAGTTGGGGTCTTACATCATGGATCATAATTGCTAGTGCATGAAGAAATCAGTGATGAAGACGACTTGGAGAAGCTCAAACAATGCTAGTAGAAGATTCCTTGGTTGTCCAGATTGGGGTTTAGCTGGGCACGGTGGTTGTAATTTCTTCTTCTGGGTTGATCCTCCAATGTGTGAGCGTTCTAGGGAAGTAATACCTGGATTAATTAGAAGATTAGAGAATTTAGATACTGAAATCAAAGCTCTGCAAGATGAATTGAACGACTACAGAATTAGGGCAAGGTTTGCAAAGGGTCTGTTGCTTGCAACTTGGGCTGTGATTTCCTATTTCATGTTCAACTCAACAAAGGCTGAAATTCCCCACAAGTAATTTTTTAGGCAATGTATTGGTAGTACTCTGGGATTGTAATTTCTATTTCATGTTCTAGGTAGTAATGCTAAAATCATGTATGTATTGGTTGTACAGAGGGAAGTTTTTGGTTGTAATTTATGGGCAATTTTTTTGAATGAAGATGATGTAAGCTTTAAATTATGTTTTTGTGCATGTGTGAATGAAGATGCTGTGATTGGATGGTGTGCTAGTTGACAGTAAAATCCAATGTTGATGTGCAAGTTGACAGTAAATTGGTATGGTGTACAAGTTAAGATATCTGCTGCACATCACTTGCACACCAGCCATGTAAGCTTTAAATCATGTATGTTTGAATGAAGATGGTGTGCTAGTTAGTTGACAGTAAAATGGTGTTTCACTTATGATATCTACTGCAACAAGTATGCACAAACCAAAACCATAGAACCTTTATGTCATTCAACGAACAAAAAAACAGAGGCAATTCATGCATAACCATAGAAGCTATTGTCATTCAATGAACAAAAAACATAGGCCATTCAATTAAGTGCTTAATTATCAGTACATGTCCCAAAGGAGCTCCAATTCAAAACATAAGTTGATGCCTATTAACAAAAAGCATCATATACTATCACTGGACAACATTGCAAACTATGTAACCAAAACTAATACCAAGCATCATATACATCAAATGAAGTCACATTTCACTGCAAATCTATGTACCCAAAAAACATCAAAAAGATGCCAAAACTCCCATCCCAACACTAGGAATCTGCAGCAGGCCCTCCACTATCATGTTTCCTAAACTAGATCTTCTTGCTTTTGGATCTTGCTGCAGCTTCTAGGTCTCTTAGTGTTGTAACATGTTTCCCCTTCCATGTTTAGTGTTTGGGCAGCAGGCCCTCACCTAACACCTTGCTTGGCTACGCTCAGAATGTATTCCCCCTTGCCACTTTGTAGAGCCTCCTACTTGCTCTTGATCAACATTAAATGTTTGTGTAGACTCTTGTGTTGGAGCTTCATGTGTAGACTCTTGTGTTGGAGCTTCATGTGTAGACTCTTGTGTTGCAGCTGTTGAAGTCTGTTGAACCTTCTTGGCCCTCTTAGCTCCTGACTCCTTGTTGGGTTTCTAAAAATAGACAAACAGAAATATATGAAACTTAACATACATTAATGATGTTCCACATTATGTTTCATACATAAATAGAAACAGGCATCTTAACTTACTTGAGGATAACCTCTTGAATTGTGACCCCATTCCTTGCAAAAACCACATCTTAATGATGTTCCTTTCCTCTTCAAACTTGTACCTTTTGGACTTGATTCTGGAATATCATTATCTTTTCTCCTAACAACTTTAGGCCTACCTACAGGAGTATGTTTAACTGGTGGCAAAGATGGCTCAACGCCAGTTGGATACCACTCAGATCTGTGCCTTACAGGCTCAATGTTGTGACTGTAAACCTTTAGATATATGTCCTTGGTTAAACAGCCATGTACATATGTGTATGGATCCTGGCCTATTTTGTTGATGCATGACACACCATGAGCACAAGGTATTCCACACAAGTCCCACCTCCTACAAGAACATGTTTTATTCCCAAATCCACCACAAATGATTAACCCCCAGTAGTCATAGTCACTGAAAACATACCACCACCACCTGACCACAATGGCAGTCCACCCCCTGGTTGACCTTTCCATTTTTCTAATTTTTTAGCTATTCTAGGGCACACTACACCATTATGTTTCAACATCATTTCCCTCCTTTTAACAATCCTATTCATGCAATATAATCTAAGTCCTTCTAGACACCCTATTATTGGTTTCGCTTTAGAGTTAAGAATTTTGCTATTAAATACCTCAGAATGGTTATTGACATACATGTCACTTTTGCATATGGTCTGAAAATGAGATCTACTCCACTGAGCAGGTGGCTTAGGAGCTAGCCATTCATATGCACTCTTATCTTCTCTTTTTAGCACTTCCATTGCCCTTTGAAATACATAAGGATTTGTGGCTTTAGCAGCATTCCACACCAACTTTTTTAATCCAGAACCTTTGTGTTTTTGCCAAAAGTTCCTGTACAAATGCATTACATAATGTCTGTGTTCAGCACCAGGAACCATATCTTCTAAAGCATTAATTAAACCTTGGAGACAAAGGAAGGTAAGTTATCAGAAAGATACTTTGGGGTGTAATAATTGATTGAATAACAAAAAAGATGTTTTCACCTTTTGCTTATCTGAAATGAATGTCCAGCCTCCATCATTTGCCACACCAAGATCTTCCACCAACAAGTTCATAAACCACACCCAAGACTGAGTGTTCTCAGATTCAACAATGGCCCATGCAACTGGCCACATCCCATTGTTAGGGTCAACACCAACTGCAGTCAATAACTGACCCCCATATAGTCTGTGATGCCCCCAAATCCGGGTATCTTCCAACCCGACATATGGTGCTACACGGTGCTATAGTTCACACATACATTCAATTAAAATGCCTCAAAAGAACGAATATGTATTACATATATTCCAAATAATATTTCCATTCTCCAGGTTCTTAATAACCATTACATTTGTTCTTGTCATAATATCAACATTCAACCTATACTATTACAAAAGCAACCTATAGGTTCTCCTTAGCCTTCCCTTTATCTTTTTCGGATCCTTCGGTCCGTTTGATCTTGGCTGCATTCATATGGTTAAAGAAAGAGTGAGCATAACTAGCTTAACAAGTATGACAAATTCATTTAAACAATATGCTTGAAACATACAAATTGTATATCTTTAATAACTGAACAATAGTTATGAAGTACTATCGATAATTCAAAATAGCACTTCTCTTTTCTTTAAAATGTTTTACAATTAAAAACATTCAATAAAACATTAATTTCGGTCCAAGACCTTGAGCATTTCATACTTTCTTTGAAAAGGACAACCCGGCACTAAGTCTGTAAGTCCGGCATTACTTACGAGCACGTCTAGGTGATCAGCCTATAATACTCTATGTTGTACAACACTACTTTCTTTAAACATATGTACGTTTAACTTGTGGCAACCTCACCTGCCTGTCGTTTGACAACAAAACATTTGTTTAGCATACTCAGTCTTCATTTGAAAAACATACTAACATAGTTTGGCAAAACTTGACAACAGTTCAATAGATTATAAGAAATCCAAAGAAACATCTTAAGTCTAGCCGAAGAAATTGGCTTCGACTTCATCATACATCAATTCATGCGTAAGAAACATGAATTACAAAGCTTGTCCAGATTGAACATAGACAAGGGTTAGAACACTTGCCTTTAGCGTCTGCTACTATAATTATACTTTTCCTTTGAGTCTTTAAGGTATCTACAATACATAACCACATACATACCACATTAGGTCATGAACAAACATGTATGGTTCCTAACGTATCTTACCCTTCTTCTCAATCTAACTGTTTATTAGATAGTTTATCATTGGTTCTAGCTTGTCGTTATGTTTTACATCGTTCTTACGTTCACGGTCGAGTAAATTATATTTAACCTTTAGTGTATTACTTAAGGTTTAACAATGTCTTAAACAGTGTTACATTAAGTTAATTAAGGAAATTTAATTTAACCTAATCAATTTACTTTCTTTCTTTGCTTATAATCCTTCCATACTATCTTTATTCTAATGCTGGCGCTACGGCACCAGCTTCATACACTAGACCCACGCTGCATCGCCACTCTCTAGTGGCTTTCACCCGGTCCCGGCGCTGCGGCGCCAACTCCACTTCAAAAGGTTGCACTGCATCATGAAACTCCAGTAGCTCATGGTAGGCACGCAATACTGCATACATACCTATTTAGCCTTAGGGTGGCGCCATGACGCCGCCTGTGGCAATGAATAGTTTTGATGATTTCTTTACACAACGAACTTCCCGGACTCATAATTTGATCAATTTAAGTTCGAATTATCTCGTTCAAAAGCATTAGCTCACAAATCACATGCTCTAAGTGTTCATGCAAGAATTTTACATTTTTGAATCCGTTAACTCAAAATTCACCTTTGAGTTCATTTTTAACGGAAACGATAAACGTTCGTGAACGTTCAACGCTCGTTTCTTTGTTCTAAGTTGGAATTTGGTCATTTTCGAGTCCGCAACTCTAGAATGCCAAATGAGACTATACTCCATCAAAAACCAACGTTTCTGAGTTCAATGTCAAAATTTGACTTCCATTATGAGAATTTCACGATTTCGACGATTATCGTCTAAACTCGTAAATTTCGCCATAACTTCGTTACTTGAGATTTTTAAACCGTTTCAAATGGATTCATTCCATCATACTAACATCTTAACCATCATATTTCATTACATCATATACATGATAAGTTTTTACTTGTTTTTTATGAGTTTATAACTTATAAAAGTATAAATTACTTATTCATGGCTTATTAAGGCTTAAGTCCTTTGATTAGTCATTCTCATCACTTCTTAGCATACATACTCCAATAATCAACACTTCTCTATCAAACTACAATTGAAGAGATGGAAGATTAATGATATAGGATTCTTACCCTTGAAGATCACTTGGTTCTTCTTCTTTCTACTTGGATTATTAAAGTCTTAGCTTTTCTAGCTTTTTCTCTCTAACAAGTAAGCACTTAAGTTGTTGGATGAAATTTAACAAGTAAATAATGATCTAACAAGTCTTTTATTTATAGGAAATCCAAGGTGAGGGCTTAATGGTCTTTAATCCCTTCCACCTCCTTAATCCACCTTCATAAACCACCTCCTTACTATTCATCTCTTTGGTCACCAAGTAAAACCACTTTACTTGGTCACCAAGACGTGCCATGTGATCCATGGGGCCCACATGGGTTGCCCCATGGGTCATTCTTACCCATTGGATCGATCCACGGATCCGGTTCTTAAGTTGGGCTTTAAGTTTAATTAACTTAACTTATGCTTTGGGCTTTCATTTAAACTAACATTGGGCTTGTTCATTAACTCACATTGGACTTATCCATTCCTACACTTGGGCTTGCATAATTCCTAACAAATCTTACATGTCCAATACATTTGGCTTAAAGCCTTATAACGTATAATCTATGTATTATACTCATTCATCATATACGACATACCATCATTCATACATACTTGTATAATACCTCATATCATACTTGTATTCATTATCTCGTACAATACTTACATATCATACGATATCATCGTTAATTCATTAACACTTTACTTTTCCTAATGTTATCAAATTAAGTCCGCAGGCGAAAAACTGCGTTTGTCATACGTGAATTATTATTACATCCATCACACCTTGATACTCTATCGTTACGTATTTTTCGGAAGTTCAAAAATAATTCCCGAGCAGAAATCAGTGAATAGTGTTTTTCAGAAAATTTCTCGAAAAACTTTTATTTTCATCTTGGAAATTAAATCACTTCAATTCCTCCACGTAGTCAAAATACTACGACATTATGACATTCATAGGTTATAGAACGACATTTATCTTACTAACACATAATAATAACAAATTGTTGACGTCGAGATTTTTTTGTGTCCCTTTTCGTTACTTGTTCTTTGGTGTTCTCATGTTAATGTGAGATTTGTTTGAAAAAACAAGTGAAAAAGGTCCGACATGTATAATGTCGACGATTGACTTTAAGAATCGCCAGTTGGTGTATTTAACTGGTTGCACCAACGCAACCGAAAAGGTTAGCACATTGACCCAGTGATTTGACACTACTAAACGGGTCTGTGAAACCGAGATTCATTAAGGGTTTGAGGGCTAGATTATGCGGAGGGAAGGTGTTAGACATCCCCGACATCCAGTTATTATTAGTGGACCGCCACTCTTCAAAGAAATTGTTATATGAATGTGTGTGTGTGTGGATCAATGTGCAATTTATTTGAAAGTAGTGCGAGGCCTCGTTCACACCTATATACACAAGGTTTGAATTTTATAGAAAAATTCAGTTTTAACCAAGATATAGCAATGAAGTTTTATAAAAGAGGTTTTTCAAATCATGTGCTCAATAGGAATTGAGACCTTTTCATACTTCCATTTTATTAAATGTTCGGCTTGTTTGCGTTTATTTTCGAGATGCGAAGCATCCTCAAAAAAATAATATACAGCAATGCCGAACTCCTTATGGGCATGACAGCCATCCAAGGAAACTCAGATACTGTAAAATAATGTACAAGCTGCTTATAGCTAAAAATGTCCATCATGGGAATCGAATCTAGATTCAGTAGATTGAACCTATGATCACATGATTCCTAGGCTTACATGATACTGTAATTTGTATGGAAAGCAGTAAGCAATTATATATATAAAAACTGTATATATATATATATATATATATATATATATATATATATATATATATATAAGCATTTGGATCAACCACCACTGAAAAGCAACTCCATGGGGATCGAAAATGTAAATATATAAAAGCGGTAAATATATATATATATATATATATATATATATATATATATATATATATATATATATATATATATATATATATATATATGATCAACCTCCACGAAGTAAACTCAAAGTGATTTAAATATAAATAAAGTGTAAAAGCGATCATCGCCACTTTAAGTAAGCTCCAAGTAGGACATAATGTAAATAAAGTTGTAAAAGGCCACAAGTAGACTCCATGCTCGATGAAATGTAAAAATATATATGTACAAATATATATATAAAGCAAGAACGCATACCGGATGTAAATCCGGGCTCATCGGATATGTCCGACAACAATTATATATATGTATATATATAAAAGCGAGTAAACGCATCAGATGTAAAATCCGGGCTCATCGAGATATATAATCCGACAATAATTATATATATATATATATATATATATATATATAAAAGCAATTAAACGCTCCGGATGTAAAATCCAGGCTCATCGAGATAGAAGTTCGACCACAAATTTATATATATAAGTATATATATATATATATATATATATATATATATATATATATATATAAAAGCAGATAAATGCTCCAGACCGAAGTCTAGGCTCAATCGAGGCATAACTCGATAATGTTAGTCCATATATATGAAATATATACATATATTAGTATATATATACAGACATAAATGAAAATCACTTGATGAAGTAAAGGCAAACACACTCACACGACTATCAACGTGTACAACAGTGTGTGATATATGAGAAAGAGGCTTTATAGAATGTAAGAAGGCTTATAGTGGATTGCCAAAGTAGACTTCTTAGACTTTAAATGGATAAACACTCAGCTCCCGCCGGATAAAAAGTAGATATATGTAAGCTAACTAATGTTTAAAGAAGAGGAAACACTCAAAAGATGTATATGCAGAGCAAAATGGACAGGGCTTCCTCGCCTTTTTCCTTCTCTCTCTCCCTTCAAATGGCTGACCCCTCAGCCTATATTTATAGACTGATGGCCGCAGGTACACCTGCAGCAGCCGCTGTAACAACCCAATATTTTCTATACAAATAAATTAGAAATTTTGCGTATAAAATTTTTTATTTTTAATATGGTGTATTATGTCAAACCCTAGTTTACTGTGGGGAAACCCTAATTTGAAACTCAGTTGTGAGTTTAATTCTGTTATATAACTGTGTTATATGATTTATGATTAACCCTAATTAACATTTAGATTTATTAATTTCTTGAAAACCTAATTACCAAAAATTATAAACCCTAATTGCTAAATTAGCAAGGATAATTATAATTATTATAACCCCTAATGTTCATGTATGGTTAGAACCCTAATCAAATTAAGAAAACCCTAATTATGAATTTTAAAAACTAATTATATTTTATTTTAAACCCTAAATAAACAATTTGGGTAATATATATTAAAATTGTTGGACTATGATTATTGCATGGCCCAAATCAATTATGGGAGAAGCCCAAAAAGAAATCAAATTCAAGCCCAAGCTTAGTCCACATAACCAAGGGTATTTTAGACCTTTGATTTATCTAATTTATGCATTAAAATAATAGCTAAATAAAGAATTAGAGAGTGTATACATGGCTGGACACAATAGGCCTTTTAAGGCAACAAATTAGGCTAATCAAGTTTCCTTAAGTAGCTAATGACTTACTTTCTTACAAAAGTACAATGTTGTCAACATCTCATTGGTGGAAATCTCACTAAGCATACTTAAGAACAAGATAAAGAATTTTATCCAAGGGACAACAAGAATGTGGAGGATAATAGCTCAATCCCACAATTGCTAGACCTCTATAAATAGATTGAGAGAGAGAGAAAATCCCTTGTTAGTTCATTTTGCGCACACACCCTCAACCAATCTCTCTCAACTCATAACCCACTTAAATTCATTGCTAAGACCGGGCCCCAAACAAAGCCCCACCATTACCATAAAAAATCGAAGCTAGAATCAAGAAAGATCAAAGAAAAGGTATAAAACCTAGCTTGATTGATTTCATCCATAAATCCTATGTTTAATGTTGTGTTTAAGTGTTAGAATATGTTGTTTATAGTGTTTAATGAGGATCTGGGCTGCTAAATGTTGGATCCATAACATTTAGAAGCTCGGATTTGAAGATCTAAAAATCTGGAAAAAAATCAAACTGTGGTCTGACAACAAATGTCAGTGGCCATAGATCTTTGGTCGTTTATGATTTTTGTTGCTTTTAAGTTGTTATGTGTAGTCTGGTATGTGGTCTTTGATCTGGAACAAGAATCAAGTTCATATCTTAAACAGGTTGCAAGATAATCAAGGTCAAAAGCCATTGACCAAGCTTATGATTGGGCGTTTCGGGTAACCCGAACCGCCTGTAAACAATCGACAACGTTTTTTAAATCGACTAGATCTCGCTTCTGTTTGTTGTATTGTTGTTGTTTGTTGTATTAAGATTATAGTATGATAGATATACTACATGTTAAAGCTTTTAGATCTTTTATATCACAAACATACTGGAATTGGGGATTGGTCAAACCAAGCAAAAAGTTCACGGATGAACTTTTCGGGCAACCTGTAAAAGTTCATAAGCGTGGATTCGACAAGTTTTTGACGGTCGAGATCTTGATATTATGTTGATGTTTTGCTTATGTTTTGTATTAGATCTGTAGTCCTACATGTTGGCTACACACTGAAGTTTATAGAACACAAAAACATTGCTCGATCATCATGTAATGGACGCCCAAAGTGAACAGGTCGAGCTGTTCTTCATTTTCTGTGTAACCCAGAAAATGAGGAACAGGTCTGACAGTTTCTTTGAGGGCTTAGATCTCATTGGTTTTATGCTTGATTGCCATGTTTGTTGTTAGGTCTTGTAGACGTGCACTAGTACTACAAGATCTAAGTCATAGTTTGTCTAGAAACGTTTGGAGTTTAAGATTTAATCTCGGTCAAACTTGGTCACTTAAGATCGTGTATGAAGATCTGGGTTTGTATGAAGAACACGGAGAACACCTATGATGGTTACTGTCTGCTGCTATATGTGGTCTTTAGCGATATTTACTTATAAAATTATATTTTATTAAATAATTATAGAAAATTAGTTTTTAATTATTAAAATATAAAATAAATTACTAAAAATTATTTTAAGGTCCGAAAATTATATTTTAATTATTTTGGATATATTTCACAAATATTTAATATTTTTGGAATATTAAAGGTATTTAATTTATTTAATAATTATATTAAATAAGTTAATTAAAAATGATTTTAATACTTGAAAAATCATTTAAAATTATATTATGATATAAGAAAATATTTTAAGTTTTCTTTGATGACTTTTAATATTTTATGAGGAATTTCATTAATTAATTAATATTAATAATGTTTTAGTTATTTAATAAATGAATTAAATAAATAGATTAAAAATGATTTTATTATATTAAAAATCATTTTAAATAATAATAAGGTATTTAAAGATATTTTAAGTTATAAAATATAACTTTTAATATTTAAAGGATAATTTCATTAATAATTTAATATTAATGATATTTATTTAACATTAATGATATTAAATTTATTTAATAATTATATTAAATAAATAGTTTAAAATGGTTTTATTGATTTAAAAATTATTTAAAAAGGATATAAATGAATTAAAAATATTTTAAGTTATAATTAATGACTTTTAATATTGGATAGATAGTACATTAATATTTTAATATTAATAGTAATTATTTAAAAATGATCTTAAATGTTTTAAAAGTCATTTTAAGGGTAATATTAATACTTTAAAAATATTCTAAGTTATTATAAATAACTTTAATATTTTTTAATAATGGTTTCATTAATAATTTAATATTAATTAAATATTAATGATAATAGAATTGTTTGATATTTAAATCATGTAATAATGATTCCAGTGTTTGAAAATTCCTGATAAATTATAATAATTGTTTATTGAGTCATTTAACATAATATGACTGATATTTACAGATATTGAGTTACAGAATAGAGTCTTAGACTCGATAATTACCCGATAAAGCTGTTGGTACACCGACATAGTTTAGAAATTATTTTAGACTTAGATATTTTGACTGTATTAATGTTTGTTTGTGATCCAATGACTGTTGAATATGTGTGACAATGTGATTAGGTTATGCGCTGACTGTGAAATGCAGTACTATGTGTTATAGTATATTGTTTTAATCGAACGAATGACCTGATTAATGATAGGTCTCACATAAAAGATAAAACTAAGTTGCGTATTGTAAGCAACGCATCAGGCAAGTATCCTACCTTTACATTTCCTTTATGCAATAAACATGAGTAAGAATGTTTCAGAATTATATTATTACTGTAAAGATTATTAACCCTATATTATATATGCTCATTGATTATCAACATGTTAGTATATGGTAATTCAGATATATATTTTGTTCGTTAATTTCTATAAATGATTATACAAGTGTCCCCACTTGGATAATCATTGCAGTTAACCACATGTTGATACACCCTTGTTAATTACCCGTATATATATATATATATGTTGAATTATAGATTATTGTTGAACAAGATAAAACCTTTGGTTTGGAACCCCGACAGGTATGAACATCCCGTTCACGGGAAAATTTTTATGTGCCCAAGGCAGCCAGAGTGAACGATAATATCGTTCTTGTTATGTAGTATTGATCAATACAGGGTATAACGGGCTTATCACCCCCGTACCCGTAAGTTATGATGGTTTACAGATGAAGTTCTGTTTAACCTTTTCGAAAATAAAAATAATGTTCATAGTATGTCACTTTAACCCTATTTATAGTTAATACGTAGTTTCAAAAATTTGAAAGAGGGTTGTTATGTTATTATTATCGGTTCAGATTACTTCACAACTATTGATTTGTTGTAGAAGGGTAGTATAAAGAAAATATTTAAATTCTTTCAGCTTATATATATATATATATATATATATATATATATATATATATATATATATATACTACTTCGGGCACTTCAAAATGCTCATCCTTGCTTAATTTAAATGTTTTCACTAAGTGTGAACAATCAAGGCTCTGCTAGAAACAAGGGAAAGGAAAGGTTCTTTGAATGATTTCAATGATATTTTATGTAATAGTTTAATATTATTAAGACAATGTTATATATTTATTATCATGTATTGTAAGGAATGATTAAAGGTTACGTACTTGGGAGCTAGACTTTGATAGTTATGTAAGTTAAGTTTAATATTTATATTATTGTTATTATTATTAGTATTATTTCGGTCATAGAAATGGTATCGTGAAGCACTGAATTCGGGTTTCAAGTACCCGAGTTTGGGGGATTTACAGCCGCAGTTGTACTGCGGTTGGTCGTGGTGGATCCGAACCTCGCGGGTCCCGTCGTCTCATAGTACATGCAGTCGTGCACTGTAATGTCCACTCAAACTTGCAGAACTTCAATTCGAGCATCCGAACAAAGTATATCTGTACTTCTTCGAATCGCTTGTGTCGAGAGTTACGTAATGACATGGATTAGAGGTTGTACGAAGTCAGGAAGAGGGGTCTATGCCCATGGTCTTCAAGCTTCAAATTCTATCCAAAATACTGCCACACATAATAGTCACTCGGGATTGTCAATCCTCGGCTCTTGTGGGACATTGTTGTATGTATGTATGTATGAAGTGTTGAGACGACGTGCCATTTGTCGAAGGAACAAGATGATGTGTGACTCCTTGCCGGGGTTATCACCGGTTTGAGTTGAAAGTAGACGTTGCTCAGGGTTATAGCTGAGATTGGACCACTTGTTGGTATGCTGTGATATCATCTTGTTGAGACAGTAAGATGACGTGTTGAATCCTCACTGGGGTTATCGCCAGTTTAAGTGGAAAGCAGACGTTGCTCTGGGTTACAACTGAGATTGGACTGCTTGTTTGTATGCCTCACTGTCATCTGGATTGAAGCTGATTGCATGTGTTTGCAACAAGCATTTCCTGGGTTATCGCCGGAACTGCCATGGCATCCCTTGGGGTTATCACCAAGGATGGGGTTGCTACTCCCAGTGTTGTCTCTGGGACTGAAACTTAACGTCGCGGTGTTATCGCCGAGACAGGACTATCCTCTCCGGTGTTGTTGCCGGTCTTTTGATCTGCATATCTCGGGGTTATCTCCGAGATTGGAAATGACACTTTTGTGTGTGTTAGAATTTGAGATGATGTTCCCGGTTTGTGTTAGGGTTGGAGTTGAACTTTCGATAGTATCCGACATGGATGTAAGTTGTCTTTCGGGGTTATCTCCAAAAGACAAATCTACCCTCCTGCAATGTTAGGAATAGGAGTGCAGAAAATTTTGAGTGTCTATAGATGCCCCTCTTTATCGTATTCATGCAATGCAAGGCATGGATAGGATAAAGAATCTATTACTTGAAATGCAAGCAAGATAAACATGATGCTATATGCACGAATAACATGATGCAAATGCATGATGCATGATTACAAGTGTAATTAATTCATTGGGATGACAATCAGTGATGGCTTGGACATGCGATCCAAGTCTTCAAGGATGTTGACGTTGGGACTACCACCAAAGTCTTAAATCCTAGAGACTGGTTTATACTCCATAGAGGTACCTCTTGTGTGGAAGAGATCTGTGGGGATAAAGCTGTCTGTTTTGAGGATGTGTATAACATGTTCCCTCATACTATCGGAGTTTCTGCCAACAGTTTTGTTACTGTCAGGGTTGCCTGACCTACGTTGATGTGTGTATCACCAGATGAATCCTTACTGGGTGTATTGTCAAGGCTGCTTGACCTTCATTGAGGTGTGTATCAATGGTTACATTGCGTTGTAACCCCCGCCGGTGAGACGTAGATGTTTGAAGAATGCGTGTTGAGACCCCCGCCGGGGAGGCGTAGATGTTTGATAACTTCGGCGTTGTAACCCCCGCCGGGGAGGTTTGATATTTTCGTGGTTTCGCGTTGTAACCCCCGTCAGGGATTGTTTAGGGTTGTAACCCTACAAATGACGGCATCGGACCTTTGTGGGGTATTGCCGAGCATGGTTTATGAAAGTTGAGCTCATTGGTATAGTATATCCCGCATCTAGGCGAATACCATTGAGACGACGGGAGTTTAACTCTGACCGACGAGAAACCAAGATTTCAGGCTATTCCGCTCTATCACGTAGCATTTTTATTCCTGATTTGGCCTTTTTAGCTTGTGAGACCTCCTTTGCAACTCTAACTGGAGCGAGCCGGAGGTGTGGGACCCATGTAGGGGTGTCGCAGGTGTACCTGCAGGCCATGAGTTAACCTATGACCACGGCGCCCTATGTATAGGTGGCTGGTCGCTTTCATAAGTCATTTTCAAGTTGCGCAGCGAAGGAAATCCAAGAGCTCTTCTTCAGATCTGCTGAGTTCGGGCAACTTTCTGCATATTTTGCAACCGTACAAGCGTTCTTCACTGTCCTGGTAACATATGCATGTATTTTTTTCCAATTTCTGTCTGTTGGAAAATGACTTATCGTATGAAATGCATTTAGACACATTGTAGTGAATATGCATGCTAATATGACTTGATAAAAAATATTCAACATAGTAAATGTTAGTATTAAACCATGCTGAACACAATGATTTGAATTTTTTTTGACTTTTGAAGCAGTCAAATTGGTACCTTTTACTGTCATTTCTTATCCTATCTGAGGACAAATGAGTAAAGGTAGAATAGTAAAATAATCCTGGTAATTAGATTACACTTACGGATTTTTTTGTGATGTGATGAATGCATCTGAGGATGTATATGATTGTGTATAGGTGTGCTATTGAATGGCCACCTAGTCATGCCTATGTGCATGTGGATAGTCCCATTTACAAAGGGGCTATGGTAAAATTTTCCCAAAATGTAGGCATGGAGTAATTATGCATTTTTAACTCTACTATAGATGTATGTTAAAATAATGCATGTATGCATGTAATCATAGAATGCATTTTGAAAAGACTCCAGGTAAGAAATTACCACACCTTTTTTGAGGTGATTTAGAGACTTGTTATCCAGATATTATGGATCCAGATCAGCCGAGCAGTTCCCGCAGGACCACTTTTGGTGTACGGAGGAGGGCTTTTGAAGAGCCTCAGCGTCGTTCTGTGAGACAGCCTCGTCGTTTGGTGGAGGCGGTGGTATGTCCTATTCGGGTTGAGGTGCCGAATGTCGAGGACGAGGAGGAGGATGTACCATTCGAGGTTCCTGCTCCTGCTATACGTGTTCCCCGTAGGGAATTGCCAGGTATTCAAGTGGCGAACCCAGATCTTCTGGGTGACTTGAGTAGGCATCCTTCAGTATACCTGCATGCAAATGAGGTATGAAGTTAGATCTTTAATCTTCCTTATTTCCTATTGATGAGGAGTCAAGGAGTCTGATGTTGATCTGCATTTGATGTAGGTTCCCGGCTTCACACAGCCTCGAGGGAACTAGTTTAGCATCCACTCTATGTATCAGGCCTTGCATGATGACTATAGAAGCAATCGTCCAGGTTGGGGATTCAGGAGGTTCTTCTCCATTCTACCTCGTCATTTGTCCCTAGGGTTACCTCGTGGTATTTATCGGCGATGGTTCCACCAGACTCAGTCACTCCATTTGCTAGACTGCGAGGTGATGATGACGCTGATGGATTGGCAGTTTATCACAGGTATGGAGTTTGGAGGGGAGCCGGTGCCTTGCACGACGGATATCACCCCTACTGCCGTCAGATCCTTGTTGGGAGTTCCAGCGGAAGCGCTCAAGGGCAAGACTATTCGTACAGGTCCTTTGAGCATAGATGCTATGAGCGGGCTGTTGAGTGAGCCTATACCGATGATGTGAGAGTCAGGGATCGCATTCTTCGACGATTGTTCCTGATGATCATTAGGGGCTGCTTCATAGCAGATAATTCCTCTATGGTGTCCTTCGCTTTGATTAGCGCCACTCGACACGTGGACCATATAGGAGAGTATGATTGGGGTTCCTACACCTTTGCCTACTTCCTCAGGGGAATGCGCATGTGATCGTAGGGCTTGACCGAGGCGTGGTTAAGATTCTACCCATTTCTACTGGTGAGTGTTTCTCTTGTCCTTTCCCATGTGTAGGTTAAGAGTGTTGACTGACAGCAGATGTTTGCCTTTGTGTTGGAAGTTTTGGGCATATGAGAGGCTTCCTTGTTTGCGTCCTGTGAGCGTGTTAGGTTTAGATACCTATCCACGAGGACGGAGATGGCATCATTCCATACTGGCGGAGGTCCCTGTTGCTGAGGGTTTCACTCATTGTCGCCTACAACTGGAGTTGTTGACAGCCGATGTCATCACATGGATTCCCTACTCTGGAGAGCATTTGGGAGTTGGCTTTGAGGATGGGCACCCGACTGGAGTAGAGTACATCATTTCCACCCGTAGGATTCCTCTCTTCACAGATGGAGGATGGGAGCTCTATTTAAGAGAGCATGCTATCAAGAGCACTACATGAGAGATTCGTATGCCGATCTTGCCTCCTGCCAGGCGTTATTGGCCTGTTTCGTAGTCCCCCGTCATTGACATCCCATTGATGGGGATTGACGGCTTTACATTGTCAGAGGGCCCCTGTTCTCAGGAGATGTTCCAGCATTAGTGGATCCCTCGTGACGATTGGAACTCGGACCGCGCCACCACGGTTTTATGGGGATATGGTTCCGGGATCCGTGATGATGACGGATTGGCTAGCTTCGTGTCGAGATCCGACTCATGTGACACAGATTAATGATTGACGCGCGCAGATTGGACCGGTCACATCTTTTCATTCGACATTTGGGCGTAAATCCTCTGAGAGGTAGATACTTTTGATCCTTCCGGCTCTGGCCTTTGGTCCCTCGGATGACCCATATGGTTTTTTGGCGTAGATCCTCTTTTTTATAGGCCCGACATCCCTGCAGATAGAGATCCGGTGACTCGGGAGGAGTTACATCGGGAAACGACATCGATGATGTGGACATCGACACCATTGACTTTTTTTCGATGTATTTCTTTTGATAGGCCTCTGTTAGGTCATTGGGTAGCTTCGCCCCATTCTCGCTATATCTTTTGATAGGCCTCTGTTAGATGTTGGGTAGCCCCATTTCCCTATATTTTATTTGTCTGAGAGATGTATTAGATGATGATATACTTAGGAATGTATGCACGATTTTCCATTCCTATATCATATTGCCATCTATTGTATCATGCATATTATTATTATGCATATGTATGTATGTTGAGAGATATTCAAAGACATTGACCTGGATGGTCTTATGACACTACCATACTGGATGTCTTCTTGACAGATTAGCAGTATTGATCATACCCCACCATTTGCGGTGGTATTTGGTATCGCGATCATGGTATGATAGTATATATCACCATCGACATGGTGATCGTAGATGATTCTTTCTGACATACTATGACCATCTTGATGTTTCGAGTTCTTCGAGATTTAGAGAGGCATGCTGAAACCTTTGGATGCCAGACAGATATGTATTCCGCTTTGGGAACTGTGAGTTGACTCCTACTTTGGAGGAGTATGCACGATTGACGATGCTGCCTCTGGATAGACCTTGCGTGTACATGGCGATGGGAGACATTAGCAGACAGTTCATGACCCTCACCGGATTGAGACGTAGAGTGGTCCAGGACGAGATTACATCCGGCCATGTTATATCCCAACGTTTCTTGTTTAACAGGTTTGACTCTGAGGATAGCTATGCACTGCGTTTCGGGGATTTCACCACACCGGAGGATCATTGGCGTTCAGCCAGAGTAGATGTACTGCTTCTATGCGTATTGTCATATGTATACATGCCGCAGTACATGGATGAGCTGGATATCGGCGTCATTATGGCAGTGAAAACTCTTAGGGAGGGTCGTACCATTATACCGATGATTATCGTAGAGACCTTGAGGTCGGCTACATACTGCTGCACTTATCCGGTAGGAGTGTTCACAGGTAGCTCGGTCATGTTGTATGTGTGGTTCATGTCACACTTGAGACCGATTGGCACATTTAGACATTATGGATTTTGTTTCACCCATGAGATAGCCATGTCGTACTCTTTTCGACTGTGGGGTGTCTGATCTTTGTATCTTGGTCCACTTTCTTGGCGAGATTGGAGATCCGTTTGATATATTGTCGTGTTCGGGGCTTAGCTAGCCCTACTGACTTCATTACTCATGCGTCTCGGGCATGGATTATCTCCTCCTGGTGATTTGAGGGCATGATCACTTACCACCTTTGGCGTGATGTGTCGATTTGATCGGTTCAAGGATTTTCATTCGTATGAGGGGGCGGTGACGAAGACTTCATATCACACAGATTTGTCGATGGAGGACAGATCCGGGTTGTATACTGTTGGGATCGGCGAGAGTAAATTTGAGTTTTTTGTCGATCATCCAAAGTTGTTCTGCATGGATGGAGGCGAGATCGCATTGGCCGTCAGAAAGTATCCACATTCCGGAGGACCGATTACGACGATGAGGAGCCTATAGAGGAGGCTGTCATTCCCACCGATGACTTGACTGCTGGGCTGCCAACATTTGTGATAGATTCTCCCACCCCAAGTGCCACCATTACTCAGTATTTGGCACAACATTTGGAGCAGAGCTTACATCTGATGACCTATGACAGAGATTAGGCTAGGGCCACGATGTTGACAGCTCTTGATGAGAGAGATACCACTCTGTTAGAGAGGGATGAGGCTAGATCAGCCAGGGATGCATTGATAGTTGAGCGGGATGCCGCCTTATCTGCTAGGGATGTGGCCATTGCAGGTAACACTTCAGTGAGATCCCAGATGATGGTCAGTCTGGCCGACATGAGTGCTTACATTGATGAGCATTATGCCACCATGCAGTTAGCCTCTGATCTGCTAGCACGTGTAGATACCCTTGGGCAGGAGCTTGCAGTACTTCTTCCGTCTTCAGAGAGGGATGCTATGTTAGATCTGATAGTTCGCATGTATACAGATCTGTAGATAGCTTTGTATTTTCCTGCACAGACTAGCTTAGCCATTTTGTCATGTATAACACAGATGTATATGTCAAATAGTATTATGTATGGCAGGAAAATATATTTTGATTCACTTCCCTTTTAGTTATGCCTTGATACTTGCTTGATGTTTGCCTATTTCTCCAGGGCCTTTGATCTTGATGCATTCTGAACTTATCCTTGATAGATGGACATTGAGACGTCGCAAGGTCTCTCTGAACTGATCATTGATTACTGAAAATCCCTACCATCTTTGGTGTCTTGGGACTGGTATCTCGTATGGAAAAATGGAGAGGAGGTAGTTTCTTCCTCTCGAGATTAATACCGCACTACGGATGGTCGCGATACTTATTTGTGAGAAGCCTAGTTAATTCCATCTCTTATGGGTTGGTATTGCTCTTTGAGGCACGATCGCAGCTTAGATGGTCACCGAATCTTCTATTTGTGAGAAGAGGTTGGATAATTCCATCCCTTTGATCTGAAACCGATGAAGTAAGGCAATTTAAAGGTTGATCCCAGTACCGTGTGACAATTATGTTTGTTCTGGTAGGGGTTAGACTGCACCATGAATGGCTGCCTACGTACTCCTGTTGAAGAGGAGATTAAGTCTGCGTAGTTCGAACCTGGTGTATGAGGTTCAACGCTGAATGCGGAAGGCAGATGAGTGTAGAAGTATTTTTGTTATTTTTGTGAAGAAAGGGTAGAAAATGTTTTGTTATTCTTTCTTTATTGCGACCGGGCCATATAGAATATGGTTGCCTACGCACCCCCAGGTATCAGGGAGATCAGATCGACGTAGTTCGCCCCTCAGGACGAATCGCAGCTGAAGAAAAGTGTAAATCCCATGCGCAAGCTATACTGCGGGGAGAAGAAAGTTTAATCCCATAGAGGGGATAAACTGCAAGTGTGGAGAAAGTTTAATCCTATCTTGAGGATAAATTGTAGGGGTGAAAAGTTTAATCTCGTCTTCAGGAGAAGCAGGGGTGAAAAGTTTAATCTCGTCTTTAGGAGAAGCAGGTGTGAAAAGTTTAATCTCGTCTTCAGGAGAAGTAGGTATGAAAAGTTTGAAATGGAATAAAACCAGGCTGCTGGCTTGAAGTGTATGTTTCCCTGAGGGGCAGAAGAGTTTGTAAAAAGGAGAGAGGGTTCAAAACCGGAATGACTGGTGATTGGATGATCAAAACCAGGATGTTTGTTCTATGGTTACTTCAGACATAATACCGTTTCACGGTGTCCGAGTTGATAAGCTGCGAAAATTCATCGCCATCCATTTCCTGTAACCTGAGAGCACCTCCTATCAATACTTCTTTGACAATAAATGGGCCTTCCCAGTTAGGGGCGAATTTTCCCTTAGATTGATCTTGGTTGTCAATGATCTTCTTCAAAACCAAGTCATGTTGTTTGAATTGCCGTAGTCGGGCTTTTCTGTTGTAGGATCATGCGATCCTCTGCTGATATAACTGACCATGGAAGATAGCCGCGGTTCGCCTTTCATCTATTAGAGACAATTGGTGATACCTGTCTTGTACCCATTGGTCTTCATCCAACTAAGCATCCATCAATACTCTGAGGGATTCCATTTCCACTTCTATGGGGAGCACTGCCTCCATCCCATAGACTAACGAGTAGGGGGTTGCCCCAGTGGAAGCACACATTGAAGTTCTATAGGCTAATAAAGTTAGGGGCAGGAGGTCAGGCCATCCTTTGTGATTGGCGGACATTTTCTGCATGATCTTCTTTATGTTTTTATTAGCCGCTTCAACAGCACCATTCATCTTCAGACGGTAGATGACAGAGTTGAAATGTTTGATGCAGAATATTCTGCACAATTCCTCCATCATGTTGTTGTTGAGGTTTTTAGCATTGTCTGACACAATGACCTCTGGTTGTCCATATCGACAAACAACATTGTTTTTGATGAAAGTAATGATGACTTCTTTAGTAACCCTGGGGAAGGAAGCTGCTTCAACCCATTTGGTGAAGTAGTCGATCATGGTGAATATGAATCGATGTCCATTACTGGCTTTGGGCTCGATGGGCCCGATCACGTCCATTCCCCACATTGAAAAGGACCATGGCGAACTCATATTGTGGAGTTCCCTTGGAGGAACATGGATAGCATTCCCATGAATATGACATTGATAGCACCTCTTGACGTGATCATCACAGTCAGCTTTGAGTGTAAGCCAATAATGTCCCGTTCTGAGAATTTTCTTGACAAGTAGGGTTCTGCTCATGTGAGGGCCGCATACTCCGCCATGGATCTCATCCATGAGTCGCTGAGCTTGGTCTTTGTCAAGACATCTGAGGAGACCTAATCCTGCATCACTATTGTAGAGTGCATCTCCGCTCAAGTAGAATTTCATAGCAAGTCGATGAATCCTCCTCTTCTCAGTTAGGCTCGCCTCAGCGGGTGTAGATCCATCTCGTAGGTACTCCTTGATATGTTGATACCAAGGGTTGTGGATGGGAGGCAACTCATTCGATACTTCTCCAATGTAATTCCCATAGACTAGGGCTTTCTACATAGCAATCGTGATGCTTGGCATGTTTTCCTTGTCAGGTATGTAAACCAAGGAGGCCAACGTTGCTAATGCATCTACAAAGTCATTCCTATTACGAGGAATGTGTAGAAAAGAGATTTCTTTGAACTCCAAAGCCATCTGTAGAACTTGCCGATGGTAAGGCAGTAAATGTAATTCTTTGGTTTGATAGATTCACGTGGATTGCTTGATTACCAATTGAAATCCCCAAAGGCGATTTAACTTCAGCCGATACCCATTGAATGGGCAAGTTTGAGTCCCATGATCTGACCTTCATACTTACTTTGTGTGTTGTTGGTGTTGACAAAGCGCAATTTGGCGTGACGGATCTGCTCCCCGTATAGGATATTAAAACTGCTCCGGCTCCAGAGCCTTCTGAGTTAACAACTCCATCAAAATACATTTTCCACGAATGACATGTATCGTAATGATGTGGTAGCTGAATTGTCATTACTCCTTCATCAGGAAAGTATGTTTCTAAGGGTTTGTAATCCCCTGCAGGTGCAGTGACCAATTGATCTGCAATTCCTTGACCTTTAACCGACTTTTGAGTCACGTGAGAGCGATGTCAAATTCTTTGTAGGATCAAGCGCCATCCGGACGATCGACAATTTAGTATGGGTTTGTTGAACACATACTTAAGAGGATCCACGCGGGATATGAGATGGGTTGTGTGACCATGGAGATAATGCTGTAATCTCATGGAAGCCCATGCTAAAGCACAACAAGTCTTCTCGATCAGAGTGTACTTGTGCTCACTGATGCTGAATCTTTTGCTGAGGTAATAGATAGCTCGCTCTTGGCCTCTATTATCTTTCTGCCCCAGCATACATCCCATAACATTGTCATTTATGGATAGGTACATGAACTGGAGAACATCATCCCTGGGAGGTACCAAAACATGAGCGTTGATCAGTTGCTCCTTAATTGTGATGAAGGCTTTTTGACACTCGACATTCCATTTCATGGAGGAGTTCTTCCTTAACAATTTGAAGATTGGCTCATAGGTTGCGGTGAGTTGAGAAATGAATCGGCTAATGAAGTTGATCCTTCCCAAAAATCCCCATATTTCCTTCTCTGTCTGAGGAATGGGCATTTCCTTGATGGCCTGGATTTTGGTAGGATCCAGTTCAATCCCTTTGTGGCTGACTAGGAAGCCTAGTAACTTGCCTGACTTAACACCAAAAGCGCACTTGGCGGGATTCAACTTTAAGTTGTACTTACGCAACCTATTGAACAACTTCTTGAGATGGTCTAAATGGTCATCCTTCTTCCGGGATTTGACAATGATATCAACGACATAGATCTCTATATCTTTGTGCATTAAATTATGGAAAAGAGCCATCATAGCTTCTGGTAGGTTACCCCGGCGTTGATGAGGCCGAATGACAACCATCTGTAGGAAAAGGTTCCCCAAGGCGTGATGAAAGTAGTTTTCTCACGATCTTCCTCAGTGACCATAATTTGATGGTACCACACAAAGTAATCAGCAAAGGAGTACATGCCGTACTGAGCAATATTGTCAATGAGAATGTGGATAAATGGCACGGGAAAGCTATCTTTAAGGCAAGCTTTGTTCAAATCCCGATAATCCATGCAAACTCACACCTTTCCCCCTGGTTTAGGCACGGGAACAATGTTGGATATCCACTCCGGATATGTAGACACCATGATGATGCCAGCTTAAAATTGTTTCACAATTTCTTCTTTAACTTTTAAACTCCATTCAGGTTTTAATCGCTTGAGCTTTTGCCTAACTGGATTGAATCCTTCTTTAATGGGAAGGCGATGAAGAACAATGTCAGTGGACAATCCCACCATGTCTTCATGAGACCACGCAAACACATCCTGGAATTGGGCTAACAGTGCAACCATGTCATTACGTTGATTTGTGGTAAGGTCTGAACCAATCTGGATTAGCTTAGGGTTGTCTAAAGTTCCGAGATTGAAAGGAGTGGTTTGATCAAGATTGGGTTTGGGTTTGTCGGCGACCCATTCCTTAATCTCTTGAGGTGTCTCAATGTCCTCTTGGATGTCCATCAAGTCTGAGTCCAACTTTGCATCAAAGTTACAACCCTTGTGGAGAGAAGACACCTCATCAGCAAGTATAGGCACATCTAAATTCAGATTCCTGAAACAAAAGATGCTTTCACTTAATATATGCAACCGTTCAATCATACAAAAGTGTTAGCATGTACGTGATAAAATAATTGCTAATGCTGTACAGGAAAGCAAGCAATTAAAGTTATCTATAAGGTAGAGGAATTTTTTGCCCATATTACCCTCGTCGACCAATGTATGGAGTACTGCTCCAATTGTCGAGGGAAAAGTCCTGATGGACTGCAGTGATAGAAGGATCGTCAGTGTCCTCCTTTTCCCTAATGATAACCATGACATCTAGGCAATCATCTTCTAGGGTGTATCTGTTGGTGTGTTCATCATGAACAATGACGCGAATGCCTGCCATCATCAAGGCAAGGTAATGTTTACGTTTTCGTTCCTTTTCTTCCACTTCGGGATCAGGAATTAGCACCTCTTTAGCTTTGATTGCACTTTGGTCTCTTTAAAGCTTAACATAGCCACAACGATGGGTGGCACCTTCTTGGAGGCGCATCAACTCATACGGCAAAGGTATAGAAAATCGCCGTGTGGCAGAAGTTTGAGGAACCTGCTTATGCTTATGAGGATTCCTGTGAGTGGAACTAGCAGAATAGCCTAGCTCGGCTATCCCAATTTGAATGGACATTTGGATAGGGTGCTTAATACCCTGTTGATCCTTACCAAGCCCTTGTCCCGGTTGATAACCCAATAACATCATTTCTTGAGTGGCTGACATAACCTCATTAGAAATCTTGGGTACGGGAAGTGGCACTCCAATAGAATGGTATTGCGTTGTTACTCACTTCCAGAGTATAGAAACTGGCCGGCTCAACTTCTGAATTGAAGCTGATAATTGGTAGAGTTCCTGATCTAGGACATTTTGGCTCAACATTGACAGTGACTAGACTGTTGTTGATGATGTATTTTAGTTGTTGATGTAAGGTGGAGGGAACAGCTCCAACGATGTGTATCCATGGTCTCCCCAATAGCAGGTTGTATCCTGAATCTATCTTAAGGACGTAGAAGGATACATTGAAAGTATAAGGACCAATCTCAATTGGCAATTCAATCTTTCCAACGAAATTTCGCCGAGATCCATCAAAAGCTCGGATGATCGTATGGCTAATTTGGATTCGATTGAGATTGATATTCATCTTCACCAAGGTGGCATAAGGACAGATATTCAGAGATGAACCTCCATCTATCAATACTCTAGCTAGCATGTAACCAGAAGACAACACTACGATGTGCAGTGGTTTGCAATGACCGGTCCCTTCAGGAGGTATGTCGTCATCAGTGAAGGATATCACATTGCTGTTGAAAATGTGAACAACCAAATGTTGAAATTTTTCTACATTCACTGATTTTGGCAGGTAGGCTTCTTCCAAAACCTTTAACAAGATCTTCCGATGCTCCTCGGAAGAGAAAACCAGGTCCAGAATTGAAATCTGGCGTGGAGCTTCTCGCAAGCTTAAAACCACTTTGGCTTCGTTATGGCTCATAGTACGGAGGAATTTTTCAATCTTCTCCATGGGAAAATTCCCCTTTGCTTCGTAAGTAGGCTTGATAACCCGTTGAGGAAGTTACAGTGGTTTTTCTTTCGACACTGTAGCAGTAGTATGAGACTTGGATCCTTCAACTTCTCCATAATTCCATGGAACTTTGTGTGGCGACAACAAGGATGTTGTGAGTCTGCAAAGTAAAGGCGGCTCCTGATGCGACCACTTTCAAAGGATTGTCAGCTCCTTTGAGATGAATTGGTTGTATGGGAAATACTTTGACAGTCTCATCATCCACTTTAGATATAACTGCTACTGATCCCTTCCATTGGGTAGGGCATGCATTCCCACCTTTTACGTTTTGCGGTGTAATCATCCGCTATTTACGAGGACACGCTATATATCGATAAGATTACGAATGAGATAATGAGTGCCCAACATTCTTCTGTGCTGTGACCGCGAGAATGTGAATGATATTGACACATTTCATCAGGATTGAACCGCTCTGAGCGGGGATTAATTGGAGGTAGAAGGAATGTGACTCTTCCTTCATTGATCAACATTTGAAGTATCTCCTCCATAGATTGGCCCAAATAGGTGAATTCCCTTTTATTGGCGAAATCCCGACGGGCTTTAGCACTTGCTCTCTTTGCAACCTTATCCTCCATAGCTTCGCTTTCTGAAGGTGTTGATAGAACATTCATAACAAACGGAAGGAGATAGGCGTGCTCCTGCTGATTAATTGGCGTGTGACTTGATGATGGTGGGTCACCAGTTCTGCCAATTGCTCAATTTGTTTGCAAAGAGCTTTCATTTTTCGTTCCATGGTTAACTAGAACTTTTCATAATCCCATTTGTCAACACCATGGTTGGGATGCTTCACCAGTAGAATTGGAACCATGTCCAGTGTTCCAACTGATCATGTTGACCTCTTCTTCTTTGTGTTGAGGAAGAGGGTTGTCTTGAACGTGAGGTTGATCAGGTTTAGTGACCACGATCTCACCATTATCTATTAGATCTTGAATCTTATGCTTCAAGGCCCAACAATCTTGAGTATCATGTCCGGTTGCCCCAGCATGGTAAGCACACTTCTGAGTAGCATTAAAACCCTTCCCATTAGGGTTGGCTGGTGGAAGAAGATGTGTAATTTTCCTCTGAGCAGTCAGAAGAGCAAGAATATTCTCGAGCGAGTCCCCCTATAGGGTGTGAACGTTCGAGGCCGCTTCACTTCTCCACTTTTAGGTAATGGAGGGTTTGAAGATTGTGCTGGAAAAGGGGAGTAGTTTCTCCTCTGCATAGGCATGCTTGGATTGCCTTTTTGTCCTTGTAGTATAAATGAAACATCCTCCTCTTTCTTTTTATGGACCCTCCGGGGGTTGTTTCCATAAGATCCGAACTGGATGTGCTCAGCAACAGCTTTAAGAGCGGCTAGGTCTTGAATCTTATCGGACTTCAATCCCATTTTAGCCATCTCGCCATGTTTGATCATTTCAGAAAATGGCTTGCTAATACCAGCTAGAACTCTTTCATAGAAAGGGGTTTCCTGTATATCTATGAAAGTCATGACCATTTCTAATTCTGTCATGGAAGGAATAACTTGAGCAGCAAGGCGCCTCCACCTTTGAGCATACTCTCTGAATGACTCATTATACTTTTTCTTGACTTTGGTAATTTGGTACCGGTCAGGAGCCATCTGAGATTGAAAACTGTATTGAGTGAGGAAGGCGTGGGCCAACTCTTCCCAACTATGGATCTTAGAGTTGTCTAATCTGGTATACCATGAAGCAGGCTTCTCGATTCGGACTTTTTTTCTAATAAGCAATTTTGCATTTCGAGCTTATCATTTCTCAAAGATAAGATTCGAGTTCTCCAATGAACACTTTTAAATGTGTATAAGGATCCCCTAATCCGTCATACTTTTTAAAATCAGGGGCTTTAAATTTCTCCGGATAATGAACACCAGGGAATATGCAAAAGTTTGTATATGAAACACTGCCATGAGTTCCAATCCCTTTGAGAACACGAATGGTTTCCTCCATTTGAAGGAATTTCTTCTTGATGTCACCGTTGTCTGGATCTCCTTGGAGATGGATGCCTTCAGTGTCTTTGTTGGTTGTATCCAACTGATGTTCTGGAATTGTTTTTTCCAGACCTTGAACTCCTTGTGTAAAGGGTTCTGTATGTGTAGGTATCTTCGTACCCTGAGTAGACTGATGTAATTCTTTCAGTAGAACAACCAAGTCTGTGATTTGTT
Organism: Panax quinquefolius; assembly: GCA_020205615.1. Lineage (NCBI taxonomy): Eukaryota > Viridiplantae > Streptophyta > Magnoliopsida > Apiales > Araliaceae > Panax > Panax quinquefolius. Next base: position 69,486 of record JAINUW010000478.1, read on the forward strand.
TACTCAATCCGTTAAATTCTTCTCGGGAAATAGGATTAGATTGTTCGGAAGAAGACATGATTGGCTGTAGGCTTGTGGCCTTTTTGGATTTTGAGCGGGTAACAGGCCCAATTGCTTCCCTACAAAAGACTTATGTAGTTTAGTCTTAGGGCAATGTAAATGTTATCATAACATGTCCGTTTTAGGAATTTTTCCTGCAAAACCTGTTTGTTAATTGATAACATGTTATGCATAGATATTCTTCATATTTTCCATTACATATGGATGAACATGGAATAAAATTACAAGTAAATGCTTTTACAAGTAATTGAAAATGGAAAGAATGAAGAGACTTTCCTCCGCGTTTGGTTTATCAGAGGTTGACCTATCTTAGGGTTACTCTCGCGGCTTTTCGGCATGAAGGTTCCCAGATCATCGCAATCTACTCTACGGGAAGTTAATCCGGTCTTTCAACTGGAGCGAATCTGAGTGGTTCCTTTCACGAGCCCCGGGAATTATTCTTCCCACAGGTCCGATAATCAAACACCGCAAGGATAGCCTCTGGTGGAGGGACCACATAACATACATTCACAACAACGTGTCTCCTTTGTTTATGCAAAATGATGACATGTGCGAAGCACTAATATCACAGATAGATATTTAGCAGTGCAATAATTAAGATGCATTCGTACACATTCATCAGAAATGTAAATGCAACAATCACACACAAGCATATAACAATTTGGAAAAGCTTGTAATAATGGCTTAAGCCCTCTTACTGGAGTCCCCAACAGAGTCGCCACCTGTCGACGTCGGGATTTTTTTGTGTCCCTTTTCGTTACTTGTTCTTTGGTGTTATCATGTTAATGTGAGATTTGTTTGAAAAAATAAGTGAAAAAGGTCCGACACGTGTAATGTCGACGATTGACTTTAAGAGTCGCCAGTTGGTGTATTTAACTGGTTGCACCAACGCAACCGAAAAGGTTAGCACATTGACCCAGTGATTTGACACTGCTAAATGGGTCTGTGAAATCGAGATTCATTAAGGGTTCGGGGGCTTGATTATGCGGAGGGAAGGTATTAGACACCCCCCGACATCCGTGTTACCACGGTGACCGCCACTCTTCAAAGAAATTGTTATATGAATGTGTGTGTGTGTGGATCAATGTGCAATTTATTTGAAAGTAGTGCGAGGCCTCGTTCGCACCTATATACACAAAGGTTTGAATTTTATAGAAAAATTCAGTTTTAACCAAGATATAGCAATGAAATTTTATAAAAGAGGTTTTTCAAACCTTGTGCTCAATAGGAATTGAGACCTTTTCATACTTCCATTTTATTAAATGTTCGGCTTGTTTGCTTTTATTTTCGAGATGCGAAGCATCCTCAAGAAAATAATTCTGGCGATCTTAGAACTCTTTATAAATGCATAATGACCATCAAGGAAACTTGGACATTGTAAAATAATGTACAAGCTGCTTACAGCTAAAAATGTCCATCATGGGAACTGAATCTAGATTCAGTAGACTGAACCTGTGATCACATGATTCCTAGGCTCACATGATACTACAATTTGTGTGGAAAGTAGTAAGCAGTTATATATATAAAAGCAGTATGTATATATAGTTGCTTCACGGTGGTTGATCCGATCTGTATATATATATATATACATATCGCTTATATATATATATATATCTGATTTGGATCAACCACCGTGAAGCAACTCTATGGGGATCGAAATGTAAATATATAAAAGCGGTAATATATATATATATATATATATATATATATATATATATATATATGAACATGATCAACCGCCATATTAAGTAAACTCTAGGTGGGACGAAATGTAAATAAAGCTATAAAAGCGATCAACGCCACTTAAATAAACTCAAAGGCGGAGATGAGAATGTAAATAAGTGTAAAAGGCCAATAAGTAGACTCAGAGCACGAATGATATATATATATATATATATATATATATATATATATATATATATATACAAATATATATATAAAAGCAGTAAACGCATCAGATGTAAATCCGGGCTCATCGGATATGTCCGACAGGAATTATATATATGTATATATATAAAAGCAAATAAATGCATCGGATGTAATATCCAGGCTCATCAGATATGTCTGACAGCAATTATATATATATATATATATATATCTATAAAAGCAATTAAACGCTCCAGACCGAAGTCTAGGCTCAATCGAGGCATAACTCGATAATGTTAGTCTATATATATGAAATATATACATATAGTAGTAGTATATATATATATAGACAGAAATGAAAACCACGGACCAAAGTTCGGGCAAACACACTCACACGACTATCAACGTGTACAACAGTGTGTAATATATGAGAAAGAGGCTTTATAGAATGTAAGAAGGCTTACAGTGGGCTGCCAAAGTAGACTTCTTAGACTTTAAATGGATAAACACTCAGCTCCCGCCGGATAAAAAGTAGCTATATGTGAGCTAACTGGTGTTTAAAGAAGAGGAAACACTCAAAAGATGTATATGCAGAGCAAAATGGACAGGGCTTCCTCGCCTTTTCCTTCTCTCTCTCCCTTTAAATGGCTGATCCCTCAGCCTATATTTATAGACTGATGGCCGCAGGTACACCTGCGGCAGCCGAAGTTGTACCTGCGGCTGGTCGTGGTGGATCCGAGCCTCGCGGGTCCCGTTATCTCGTATTACATGCAGTCGTGCACTATAATGTCTTCTTGAACTTGCAGAACTTCAATCCGAGCATCCGAACAAAGTATATCTGTACTTCTTCGGATCGCTTGTGTCGAGAGTTACGTAATGACATGGATTAGAGGTTGTACGAAGTCAGGAAGAGGGGTCTATGCCCATGGTCTTCAAGCTTTAAATTCTATCCAAAATGCTGCCACACGTAATAGTCACTCGGGATTGTCAATCCTCGGCTCTTATGGGACATTGTTGTATGTATGTATGAAGTGTTGAGACGATGTGCCATTTGTCGAAGGAACAAGATGATGTGTGACTCCTTGCCGGGGTTATCGTCGGTTTGAGTTGAAAGTAAGCGTTGCTTTCGTGGTTACAAATTGAGATTGGACCCGATTGTTCAGAGTATCTTTGTGATATCATCTTGTTGAGACAGTAAGATGACGTGTTGACTCCTCACCGGGGTTAACGCCAGTTTAAGCGGAAAGCAGACGTTGCTTAGGGTTACAACTGAGATTGGACTGCTTGTTTGTATGCCTCACTGTCATCTGGATTGAAGCTGATTGCATTTGTTTGCAACAAGCATTTCTGGGGTTATCGCCGGAACTTCCATGGCATCCCTTGGGGTTATCACCAAGGATGGGGTTGCTACTCCCAATGTTGTCTCTGGGACTAGAACTGAACGTCGCGGTGTTATCGTCGAGACATGACTGTCCTCTCGCGGTGTTGTCGCCGAGATTGGAAATGACACTCCCGGTGTGTGTTCCGGATTTGAGATGATGTTCCCGGTTTGTGTTTCAGGTTGGAGCTGAACTTCCGGTAGTATCCAGCATGGATGTAAGTTGTCTTTCAAGGTTATCTCCAAAAGACAAATCTACCCTCCTGCAATGTTAGGAATAGGAGTGAAGAAAATTTTGAGTGTCTACACAAATAATATAATTTTATTCATTATTTATTTAAATAAAATTATTTTACAATAAATCCGAATTTCTCGGTCGTTACATGGTCCTTTGAGAAAGCAGCCATCAAGCCCTACCAATGGTCTACACCCCAATTTGAATCCTTCTTTTAGTGGTTGGAGACAGACATAAAACCTCAAAAATCTACCCAAGTCTTGTCCCTGCTCTGGTTCTGCTCTCTTCAAAATACAAGTACTCCCAGGCATGGCTCTTTTGAGCTCTGCAGCATAGTCCAAGACCAGTCCATACTCCTCCTCATTACTCCCTTCAATGTTTTTCATTGCTCTCTTCTTAGCTCTGTATGTTAGGCTCCTTGATACCCTGATATCCAAATCTTTAACCACTTTATTATGAAACTGATCTAATCCCCATGTTGGATTCATTCGAAGATCATCTTCATATTTTTTGGCAATGTATTCTACATTAATACAATAATTATCCCATTCTCTACAACAAGTATGCAATTTCTGTAACCTAGTGATTTTAAATGTATGCTCTCTTTGCACCTTTGCAGCATAGAAGTACCATGTACGTGGCTCCACACACCTTACTTGGATCTTATTTGATAGGTTTTTCTTGAAATAAATCTTCCTTCCTTGTTTTTGATGCCATGACTTTTGATTGCTGCCCTCACTTCAGTGACATTGTTAAATGTCATTCCCAACTCAAACTCAGGATCCTCTATGACACCTTCCCTAAATTCTGATTGGAGCCCTTCATGTAAGTCATGTATTTTAGGATCAAATTCATCAACTCTAGGCATCCTTTCCACATCAGATTCATTATAGTTAGAGGATGAAAATCCTGGTTCATGTGGTTCTTCTTGTATACTCTGGGTTTCTGAAGTTTGTTTTCTTTTCCCTTTATCCCTTGCCTTTCTTGTTTCAGTTCCTTTTCCTTTGCCTTTCTATCTTGCACCCTTCCCTTTGTTTTCCTTTCCCTTTGTCCCTTTCCCCAGCCTCAGTTGCCCCAGCCTCAGTCCCCCTTAGCTTGATCACCCTCTGGCCCATCATCCGTCCCCTTGTTATACTCATAATCATCTTCATCCTCATCATCCTCATCTAAGTCATAATCCTCTTCATCCTCAGTTGACCCTTTACCTAGAACTATCCACATAATCTTCATCAATTGACTCTCTTTCATCATCCAAGTCAATTGATGCTCCCACAGGTCTAATCACCTCCAAATATATTTCAATTAGCCTACTAACAGGGATAAGCATACACATTGTCAGGATATCATCATCATTTTCTAACTCCCATAATCCCTTATCCATACCAGTTGCAGGTGTCTTGTACTGGAACTTAAAGTGTCCACCTTTATATCCCAACTCCTTCCCCATTTTGGCTATATCAAGTAAAGAGATGTAATCAGGATGACAGAAATCAAAATAGTTGAATGTACCTCCCACCCACTACTTATGTGGGCTATCTTCAAAGTGTCCACCATGGAAGACTGAAAAATATTCCTTATTGCCTACACAACCACAAACACAAAGGGACCACTACTAGTTAAATGTGTGGACCACTACCCATAATCGGGAGAACAAAGCATAAAAAGGGACCACTACAAAACAAATACTACAAAAAACAACAAACAAAGTTAAACTACTACCAGAAGACAATAAATAAAGAAAAAGAAGTCACTAAACTACAAAAAGTACACACTAAAAAACACCAGACCATTATTGCACATGTATTTGAAGCACTTACTGTATTCTGGGACACCCTTCTCTCCATAAACGTCATTGTCTACCGAATCCCTCAAGAATCGAGAATCACTCATCTTCTCCTTCACGAATCGCGAACCCTAAGCAAATTGATTTGGGGATTTTTGTCTGATAACCAACATAATCGGTGTCAAAATATCTGTCTAAGTCTTAAATGTAAACTACTAATCTTACCCCTCTGTAATAAACATTACAGCCTTAGTCAATCATAGTCGGTCACTTTTGATCGGTTAAATGGTAAAAGTGTACGTTTTGTTACATATAATTAAGTTTGGGGTGTACTTGGACACCTTTTTAAGTTTGGGGTGCAAAACTAAATAGGAAGTGGTGTTTGGGGTACATTTTATCTTTTAGTCGTAGTTTTATGTGGGACTTTATCCCTTAGATTTTTTTACATCTTATTAGTGGGCATTGTATGCATCTATTAGGTGTGTGCATGGAATATGCAGTTAATAGTAAACACGTAACCATAACCACAGTAAGCTAACCATTTGGTTACACATGGTGTCGGTTACTATGGTTAGGGTTTTTTTATTTTCGGTTACTAATAACAATAAGTCTACTATCACATAAAAATCGCTCATATACTGCTCACATACACTCATATGCATATTGGTATAGCCCACGTGCATAAAAAGTCATGTGGGGCATACCAATATGTGTGCAAGTATATGTGAACAATATGTGAAATTTTTTAAAAAAAAAAAAAAAATTGTTCACATATTTTATGTGATAATAGCATTACTCTTCTAATAATGCAATAATGAAACGGTGGAATTAAAGTTATATTTTGTTACAAGTGCTATCAATTAGAGCTGTTGAAATTACGATCGCAATAGAAGAAATTCAAAATGTATTGCGAATCATTGCAAAGTTATGTAGTTAAAAAGGTTCCAGCGTGAACCAATTATGTTCCTACAACAACAAAGTTATGGTTGTTATGCAGTTAATCATGTTTTTGTTCTGTGCTTGGAGGAACATTCGATAGGTGAAGGATACAATGAAGGAAAACACTACAGAGAAATGATTCCTGCCACTTATGCAATAGATTCTTCCTGGCCTAGAGCTATTAGAATTGGGGTTGCGAAGATAAATATCGGTAAAGTAAAAATTGACCATAGTAACAAGATAAGCCATGATCTTTGAAATATACTCCAAGCATGTTATATTATATGCAAAACAATATTACTATTTGGGGATGATTATTTGGGTCCAGTAGATTCGGTGGACCATAGTCGACATGGATGAAATCTCTTTACGTAGGAACTTGTTTGGACAAGTGAAAAACTTTAAGGAATTTAAGATTCCTAATTATATTTAATATCTAACTCCTAAAGAAAGTATAAGGATAGAATCCGACTTTCTTTTTCTTAAGTAGATTTAGTTTAATCACATTAAAGAATCTAACCTAATGAGGATCCTATTTCCATACGGGGAAGGGCACATAGAGGAGGTGTGATCACTATAAATACAAGGTTATATACCCTAGTTCTCAGGTACACACAAATCATTATTATTTTCCAGCACTAAATACCTTCATTGTTAAACCTTCTTCAGCATGTACTTACACTACAAAAAAAGGGTCATTGCCGATGGGCATTGCCTTCGCTAATGACCCCTTTGCCATCGACAATGAGGTAATTGGTGACGGTACCACCCGTCGCCACTCCCGTCGCCACATGGGTTATCGCCGGTTCTTGTTCTTAATCGATGCCGGTTCATATTATTGAGGTTATCAGCGACGGCGAGGGCGCATGATAGTTTGTCGCAATTGACTATTAAAACTTTTTCATTGAAATGGTCATTAGCAATGGGTTAGTCGTCGCCAATGACTTTTGGTCCGTCACCAATGAGATTTACTTATATTATTTAAAGAATCAATTGTTCGTCACTAAAACTATCGTTATATGTCATTAGCGACGAGTAGGTCGTCGCCAATGACCCGTGATGAGTGGGTTTATACCTACGAATCAGCTTCTGATATGGACTTAAATAGTGTTTATTCTGTCTATTTTTGTATAGTTTTTTTTTTTTTTATGTTATTCTATGTTTAGGTTGCATTATGTGGCATTAGTGGCATAATGGTGGTATCGTGGCAAGAAAGCAACATGAAAAGGGTAAAAATTAGCAACAGCAGAATGACCCTCCATCCGGGGTGGGCCTAATAGAGAACAAAACCCCCACCGGGGTGGGGGTGTACGTGACAGCCAGAAGACCAAGACCCCGCCAGGGCGGGGGTACGCGGCCAAAGAGGAATTTGGTTTTGATTTGATTTCTGCAGAGGCTTAGATTGGGGAACACTTTGTGGCATGGATTGAGACTATGTTTGGGCGCCGTTTTATCAACTATTACATGATTTGTGCTGAAGATAACAAAGACATCATTGTAAATTTAGAGCCCTAATTTCAAAGAAGACCTTGGAGGAGCAGAGTAGAAGGTCAAGATCACAAAAATTATAGATTTGAGCGAGGATAGGGTGGTGTTTTATTATTCTTTGTCTTTCAATTCGAATTTTTGTAATTGGGATGATTACTTCTTTGCTTTATTCAGTTTTTAATTTGTTTATAATGAACTAAATTCTTTATTAGGCTTGCATGGGATCTTTAGTGTTGAACGATGATTGTCATGCTTTAATTTCAGTTTAATAATACTATCAATTCAGTTCATCTATTGTGATTTGTACTTTAATTTACGAATTGCTTGATCACCATTTTTTTGTGGATTTGTATGGACTCAAAAGATGATGTATAAATCTAGACGTAGTTACAATAGCATGTGTTCTTGAATTCTGCATGTGATGGATTTCTTGATGAATGTTTAGGATAGAGATATGCCTAACATCGCATGTAATCAGTAAAGAACTTGGACTTTAAACCTTATTTGGTTTTAATTCACATAGAGATATAGTGAATTAGGATGATTGACTTAATTCTATCAATTGTGGATTTAAGTTAATACGAGGTTAGTTCATCGAGAGATGGATAATTCTACTTAAGTGTTCTTGATTAATGAATTGAGGTAGTAAATTAAATTGAAAAGAAGTGTGATAATCAGAGTGAAACTTAAAGTGAAATTGTAAGCCAAATTCTCTATTATCTGATTGAAATTTGTGGTATCTAGTGTAGACACTCGAAATTTTGCATTCCTATTACTAACATTGCAGGAGTGTAGAATCGTCTTCCAGAGATAACCCTGGAAGTCAAATCAGCTCAATCCCGGAGATAACCCCGGGATACTCAGTTTTCCATCTCGGAGACAACCCCGAGATACTCAGTTCCAGTACCAGAGACAATCCCGGGAGTTTCAATTCCAACCTTGGAGACAACCCTGAGGAATACAGTTGCAGTTCCGGAGATAACCCCAGAAAAGTTTGTTTTAAACCCCAGCAGAGTCGCCACCTGTCGACGTCGGGATTTTTATTTATCCTTTTCTGTTCTTGTCTTTTGGTGTTCTCATTTTAGGTGAGATTTGTTTGAAAAAATAAGTTTAAAAAGGTCCGACATGTATATGTCGACGATTGGACTGTAAGAGTCACCAATTGGTATTTTTAAATGGTTGCACCAACTCAACTGAGAAAAGGTTTGCACAATGACCTAGTGATGTGACAATGATTAAATGGTCTGTAAAACCGAGATTCGTTAGGGTCCGGGGGCTTGATTAAGCAGATGGAAGGTGTTAGGCACCCCCGACTTCCGTGGTGACACAATTACTGCCACTTTTCAATTTAAACCTTTATCTGATTATGTGTGTGTGTAGGTCAATGTGCAATTATCTAGAATTAGTGTTATGCCTCATTTTCACCTATATACAAAGGGTTTGAATTTTGTATAAAAGTTCAATTTTAACGAGATACGATAATGATGTTTTGTAAAATAGGTTTTTAAACCCTTATGCTCAATAGTAATTGAGGCCTTTGATACTTCCATTTTATTATGTGTTCGGCTTGGTTGCTTTTATTTTCGAGATGCGAAATATCTTCGAGAAAATAAGATAAATAGCTGCGCCGAACTCCTTGTGGGCATGAAAGCCATCTAAGGAAATTTAGACACCGTGAATAATTTACAAACTGGTTGCAGCTGAAAATGTCCATCACGGGAACATAATCTAGATTCAGGAACTGAATCTGTGATCACATGATTCCTAGGCTCATATGATGATGTTGTATGTACAAAAGCTGTAAACAATTATATATATATATATATATATATATATATATAAAAGGTAAATGGCCACGTAAGTGATCTGTGAACTGATAGAAATGTAAATATATATATGAACAATCAACTGCCACGAAGTAAACTCCAGGCAGGACGTGAAATGTAAATATATATATGTAAAAGCGGTAAATGGCCACGAAGTGATCTCTAGTTCTGACGAAATGTAAATATATATATATATATATATATATATATATATATATATATATATATCCATCCATGGCAACCGACGTTATGAACATGATCTAACAACCCCTTTTCGGACCGTTGATTAACTTATTAGAGGGCTGAGATTGAAACATAAATATACCAAGCCGGTACAACAAGTAGTGTCTAAAAAATAGGTTGTACCTGCTTTTATTTTAATATGAGGACCCCACATAGTTAACATGTTGTCAGTTTGTTTAAATAAAATGAATTTCTAATATTAAATAATGCCCGACCGGCACAGCTTGTACCGACTGTGATTTTTTTATTTTTTTAAAGCATTTCCCCATTAATAGTCATGATTCAGCACATTGCGTAAAATTAAAAAAAATATAAAATACTCCCGGCCGCTACAAGCTCTTCCGGCTGTTAATAAAAAAATATAAAAACCCCCAGCCGACACAAGCTCTTCCGGCTTGGCAGTTCTACTTCAAGTTATACCCCTACTTAATTGAGCGGTATTAATTAATTAGGAGCATCATTCAGTTGCTATTATTTTTGTGTTCAACGCATGCATGCTGCTATTAGTACTAGTAGTGTATATTCTGTTATCTGTGCACAACCACAATATATCATGGATCCAACTATATATGCAAATTTGATTATGTTTGAATGTGTCCGTTTATTTCCCTTGTTTCAACCAATATTTATCTTGAGCTGTTTGTTTTTAACTTATTTATATAAAAGAAGTGAAAATTAGCATTAAACAATAACTTAAAGTAGAACTGCCTATTCAAATGAAGTAGAACTACAAGCCTAAGAGCTTGTATTTACCGGGTTTTTTTTTTTTTTATTAACAAATTTAAGAGCTTGTAAAGTACGGGAGTATTTTATATTTTTTAAATTTACTTTGAATGTGTCGAGTCATGACTATTTACGGGAAATGCTTTAAAAAGGCACAAATGCTAAAAGTCGCGCTTGGTCAGCATTATTTAATATTGAAAATTTGTTTTATTTAAACAAATTGACAACATGTTGAATGTGTGGGGTTCTCATATTAAAATAAAAGTCAGTACAACCTGTTTTTTAGACACTACTTGTTGTACTGGCTTGGTATATTTATGTTTCAATCTTAGCCTTCCAATAAGTTAATCAACGGTCCGAAAAGGGGTTGTTAGAACAGTGTCCATGGCAACCGGTTGCTATGGATGGAATCATCATATATATATATATATATATATATATATATAAGCTATAAATGCACCGGATATGTCGATCTAGGCTCAATCGAACAGATGGCGGACAATGACGATGTATTACTTGATAGTGGGGACACATTTCCTAAAGAGAAAATGAATATCAATCTCAACAAGATAGCGTACCATAAAATCATCAAAGATTTGATGGATCCCAATGAAACTTTGTGAGAGATTAAACTACCCATGGAGACTACAACTTTATTAATACAACATGACGCCCAAAAAAAATACAACACCCATGAGTTTAAATACAAATATTGTCAACATCTAGACAAATATTATCTTCAGACATATCAACACTCAAATAAGTCCTCATTACAATTATTGATATATTATTTTACAAAATGGTGGTGAGGACTACTAAAACAACTCTCTAGAACCATCATTCCACATCCCAACTAGAACTCGCTACATTCTCGCCTCCTGAGAAAAAAAAATGGAACAAAAAGGAAAAGGGTGAGCTCAACTAGCCCAGTAAAGAATATTATGACTAAGATAATATAGAAAAAATTATCGTTAGTCTTCAACAGAGAAAAATCTGATAAAATACAATTGACAACAAATTTCAGATCAATATTCACAGCGGAAATAATAATTCATAGATGAGTTACGTAGAGAATGAAGTCTACTATAATCTATGAATTTAAAAGTCCATCATCATTATTTTATCCCTTTAACATAAATCAATATTCATCTTGAATCAAATATTCATCTTTGCACTACAGGCCAAAGATATTCATCACCGGGTCATGTTCATCTCAACACTGCTCATCTTTGCACCACGGCCAAAGATATTCATCAAAAATCATTAATCTTTGCACTACAAAGCCAAAGATATTCAAGAATATCATCATTTAGGAGATCGAGGATGATGAAAAATATTTTAAAGAAAACGAATCCAAAGTGAAACAAAAGAACAAATATTAAGGATTAGTATTTTAAACAATCCGAAAGTTCAAAAATATTTCATAAATAATCATAGTGAAGTAAAAATTCAAGAATGATCAAAACATGGATACAATCAAAGCTAGTATCCATAATCTATATTTGGACAAAAAAAAAAAATTTAATTTTTTTCTCGTGAATAGGTCGTATTCGTGAATAGTATCAGATACGTGAATAGTGTCGTATATGTGAATAGTAACCCCGACACTAAAAGACAAGAATTTCACAAGAAAAATCTTACCAATAATCCAGCATAATGATATTAGAAGAAATAATATCATTTTAAAAAAAATAACATCCTTTACCTAGAAAAAGACAAGATTTCGATAGAATATCGGATATAGTGTCAAGGGAACTTGCATCAGATAGCAACACTCAAAGTATCAAAATACTCACAAGAATACGCCGATAATATAGAGAGAAAAGAGAGAAAACTTCGAGTTTTCGTGTGATTTTCAATTCTAACCTAAACACCCTATTTATAGAAAATGCTTAGAACACAAAGCAAAAAATTTAATAAAATATATATTTATAAAATTATTCAAGCCCACCTCTTTGAGAACTGAATTCAGCATGCATTTACAACACCATTGAGCCCACCAAATGACAAAAAAACGTTTTTGTTAACTAAAACAATTAAAATTTCCAAAAATCAATTATTTTTAACTTCTGAGCTTCAATAATTCATAATAAATAGCCCTTTATCAAAAAAAAATTTGAACCTCATGTCTTTTCCATAGAAATTCCATTCTCTACAACTTTGTAAGTTTAAGTTTTTCCAAATTCCAAATGTAAATTTGATCAAATCCACAAACGGATGATTTTACTGCTATAATCCAATTTCAAGTCACAAAGTGGGGCCCACAAACATGTTTAACATATTTTAAACATTTTTGTAATAAAAAATACTCTTCCTCCTCATTTATTCATATATCACACATTCATTGTAAAATATCACCATTATTATATTATTAAAATATAATAATATTTTTAAATGAATTATTTTATCAAAAAAGATAAAATATCAATTTTCAACAATTGTCACATTAAAAATTTTCTCCATCTATATCCACATAAAATGAATATTTTTCTTATCATATAAATCAATAATTAATTATTCACAAATAATATTACGTAATCACAATATCGACAACCAAAGCCGCTCCCAAGAAAAGGGGTTTTTCAATAAGGATTTCTCTCATCATCGCGCGCAATTAGGTGACCAAACCTCTCCTTAGATGTAACTTTCTAGACATTGCCAATAATGCTATCTAATAATATTATTCAAATAATATGAATTATTGATTCGATAAAGGAAAATATCGTAAAGTGACAATTATCAAACAACAATAATATAAAATATCAACGTAGCAATTATTGAATCAATAAAATAAAATATTGAATAAAGAATTATCGTAACAATTATCGAGTAGTGTCTTTCACGTAAGAATCAATAATTGGTGCAATACCGTAAGTGCTACTCGTGTTTTAACCACCGAGTATTTCAACAAGATTAATTCAGAATAACTACGCCGCTATTTATAAACAACTTATATTTGTTGTTTTTTCTTCATCCAATCGCTTTTCAAGTTATATGGGGCCCACATAAGGTCGCTACCGCCGCATTTAATAATATTCCCGATAAGAAGAATATTCCACCACCAAACTAATATTCTCCGATAAAAATGAATATTTTATAACCACTTGCTTATTTGAAATATTTCATGATTTTACCCATAACTAACCACATTAATCAAATCAACCCTTACTATTTCAAAATAATAAATAGAGGAAATTTAATTTCATTTATAATAAGTTGGGGTCTTACAACCTCCCTCCTTATGAAATTTCATCCTCGAAATTGACGTACGACTGTGTGTTTCAAAAGGTGAGGATACCTCGCTTTCATTTCGCTTTCCAACTCCCGTGTCATTTCCTCAATAGCATGGTTCCTCCACAAAACTTCGACTTGTGGTATGACCTTTGTACGTAAGACATGCTCCTTCCTATCCAAGATCTTGACAGTACCTCCTCGACGTTAAGTCTTGGCTATCTCATCCGGTTCTAACTCAATAACGTGGTTCGGTCTTTCACATATTTATTTAAACACGATATGTGAAAACATTATGAACACGAGACATACTTGGAGGTAACGCGAGTCTATAGGCTACATTTCCTACTACTGGCCAAGAATCAAATGGACCAATAAATCGTGGATTGAGCTTTTTCTCTTTTCCCAAATCTTGTAACTCCCTTCCATGGAGCAACACGCAACAATACATGATCCCCAATACTAAATTCCACGCCCTTTCGATGAAGATCCGCATATAACTCTTTTGTCGATCTGTGCCATTCAGTATACGTTGTCGAATCATTTGGATCTTTTCCGTAGTTATACACGCACTCAACTCGGTCCCAACAATGTTGCTTCACCCACCTCATCCCAACATATTGGAGAGTGATACTTTGGTCCATACAATGCTTCAATGGAGCCACACCTATACTTGCTCGATAATCATTGTTGTAGGAGAATTCCACCAATGGTAAATACTTATCCCAACTCCCTTTAAAATCTAGGACACAGAGTCTTAATAGATCTTCAAGAGTTTGAATAGTCCTCTCGATTGTCCGTCCATTTGAGGATGGTATGTCAACTCAATCAGAATCCGCGCCCATAGCTTTTTTGCAAACTAACCCAAAATCGTGAAGTGAATCTTGGGTCACGATCTAAAACTATGGATACCGGCATGCCATGCAATCTCACAATCTCATTTACATACATATGAAAGCAAGACGCTCAAGGAATAAGTCTCCGACGGCAAGAAATGTGCAGACTTGGTTAATCTATCAACAATAACCCAAATCGCATCTATGCCTTGAGAAACCATGGGAAGACCTGTAACAAAATCCATGGTAATGTGTTCCCACTTCCATTTCAAAATCTCAAGTGGTTGCAATGGACCCTTAGGTACTTGATGCTCCGCCTTTACACGTTTGCAAGTTAAACACCTCGAGATAAACTTTACAATCTCTCTCTTCATATTGTTCCACCAAAATGTATGTCGAAGATCACGATACATTTTGGTACTTTCAAGATGGATTGAAAATGGAGTATTATGTGCCTCCGCCATGATCTTATATTTCAAATCAGAGTCATTAGGAACACAAAGTCTGGAGTGGACTCGAAGTATTCCTTCTTCATCGATTCTCGCTTCCGAAATAGCACCTTCTTGTACTTTCTTCTTTATACGCATCAGCTCCGGGTCGGTTGGCTTGAGCAACTTTAACTTTATCGATTAAAGTTGGTTCTATGTATACTTGACATCATCGCACTTGTCCTCGTGATATGATCTTCTACTCAACGCGTCAGCTACCACGTTTGCTTTTCCAGATGGTATTGAATGGTGTGGTCATAATCTTTTAACAACTCGAGCCAACGTCGTTGCCGCATGTTGAGTTCCTTTTGGGTGAAGAAATATTTGAGGCTTTTATGGTCTGAATATATCTCCACTTTCTCCCCATATAGATAGTGCCTCCAGATCTTTAGCATAAAAAAACGACTGCTGCCAACTCTAGATCATGAGTAGGATAATTCCTCTCATATTCTTTAAGTTGTCGCGAGGCATAAGCTATGACTTTCCCATGTTGCATGAGAACACATCCTAACCCTTTGCCTGAAGCATCATTATAGATAACAAATCCATCCAACCAGATGGTATTGTCGTAACAGATGCCAAATGAGTCTCCTCTTAAGCTCTTGGAAACTCTTTCTCGCAATCCTCGCGCTCCATACAAATTTTGTATCTTTCCGAAGTCATTTGAGTTAAAGGAGAAGCGATTCGAGAAAATCCTTCCACTAATCTCCGATAATAACCAACTAAGCCCGTAAAGCTACGTATACGATTTTTGGCCACCGACTTTGGTTGCTCCAAAACTTCAGATTGCTTCAATCTTCGCCGGTCGACAGATACTCCATGTTTTGACACCACGTGCCCAAGGAATGCTACTTCCTCAAGCCGTAACTCGCATTTCTTCAACTTGGCATATAGCTTATTTTCACGAAGCCTTTGGAGTACCAAATTTCAAATGGTGCTCATGATCTTCACGGCTTTTTGAATATATGAGGATGTCATCAATAAAGACAACAACGAAATCGATCCAAATATTCCTTGAATATCCGGTTCATCATATCCATGAAAGTCAGCAGAGCATTAGTCAATCCAAAAGACATGACTAAGAATTCATAATGCCCGCATCGAGTTCTCAAGGCGCCTTTTGAATATCCTCATTCTAATCTTCAATGATGATATCCGTAACTAAGATCGATCTTTGAAAAGAATTGTGCTCCTTGCAATCGGGTCAAACAGTCATCAATACGAGGTAGCGGATACCTATTCTCGATAGTGACATGGTTTAATTCTCGATAGTCAATACAAAGTCGCATACTTCCTTTCTTTCTTCTTTACAAATAAAATAGAGCACCCCAAGGAGATGTACTAGACTAATGAAACCGATGTCCAACAACTCTCAGTAGTTGGACTTTTAACTCCTCAAGTTCAATAGAGCCATTCGATATGGGGTTTTAGAAATGGGCTTTGTACCGTGTTCAAGATCAATAAAGAATTCAACTTCACGCTCGGGGTAGACGGAAGTTCTTCAGAAATACGCCAGAAATTTACTAACAACAGAATATTATTCAAATCGACGTGTCTTTATTCAAATCCATAATATGGGCTAAGAAAGCTTGACATCCGCTTTTCAATAAACGAATAGCTTTATGACTTGATATGATAGTGATTGATTTTAGTGGTTTAGTTGCTTGAATTGCATAACAACAAAGTTGGTTAGGAATATGAAAACTAACAACCTTATTAAAACAATCAATTTTGGCATGATGAGTAGTTAACCAATCAATCCCTAAAATCACATCAAAAGCAAGTATCTTTAAAGAGATAAGGTCAACAAGTAATGTGATGGTGCCAACTTGGATCAAACAAGATTTATAAACAAAGTGGATGTGATGAAAGTTTCTCCTAATCTGAGTCTCCACAGATAAATCAAAGTCTAATTTCTCCTGAGTTAAGTTTAAACGCTGAGCACAAGTGAGAGAGATAAATGAGTGGGTAGCACCAGTATCTAGTAAGGTATAAACTTCGCAAGAATTTATGATTAGCTTACCCGTGATCACCTCGCTTGGGTTCCTCAGATTTTGACCAACCACGACAAACGCTTCTTCCAGAACCGCTGATTTTGACTTTTTGGGATAACCTTTCGAGTCACCATCCCCACTGGACTTGGTTTTCGCTTATCGCATAATCTCGAGCGATATGTCCTTCCTTTCCACAATTATAGCATACCTTGAACTGTTGTGGATGCTTTTGACCGATATGTCCCTCTTTCCAGATTTATAAGATACGACCGGTGGTCGTTTCTCCTCCCTTAGAACCAGCTTGTCATTGGTGCCGACGCCTTCGCATTGTCATTGTTGAATCTCTCTTTTATAATCTCCCCGACTCGCTTCTTCTATTTTCATGGCCATGATTACCACCAAAGTGGTTACCATTTTTTTGTTCGTATTTTTTTTTCTTCGTCCTGGTTATCGTTGTTCGATGATTGTTGCCACCCAGATGATCCTCGGTTGTGGTCCCCGGTTGAACGTATTCTCAAGTATCTCGCTCTAATAATTGAGCCCCGTGGACAACATCCGAATAGAGAGAAAATTTATGAGAAATGAGATATCGACGTACGCCGGGTTTCAAACCTCTCGTAAACATCCGCTATATACGCTCCTCATTCTCCACCAAATGAGGTGCAAAACCGATAACTCGCAAACTTCGCCTCAGATCGGGACACCGCCATGTTGTTTTGTTCCAATCTAATAAACTCCACTTCCTTCATATGATTTAATACTTTCGTGAAAGTACTTGTCATTGAAACAGCTTTTCAAACGTCTCCCAAGACATGCCGAAAAGGGCCGGATGGGTACGCTTCACGATTCCCACCAAGAATCTCCCTCATTACGGAACATAAAGGTGGCGAATGGAACCTTCGTTTTCTCCGCATCCCAAGACATCGAATATCTTGGTAATTTGTTCGACCCACGCTTTTCGCTTTAATCGGATCCGCTTTCCCAAAATTCGTGGTCCCAACTCTTTGAAATGCTTGGTTGTGATAAACCGCGTTGTTATCATTTCCACCGTATTTTGTGCACGAAGTCTCCTCGTCTCGATTTTGCATGAATCGCAAAAAGCTTCTAAACATTCCGTCTGCTCATCATCCGATCAATGGTGTTGTTTACAGGAGGAACATTGCCACTTGCTGTACACGCTTCTCTCCTCGTTGGTGAGTAAAGGAGTCTCCACGGCCTCATTTACTCCACTATTAACATTCTCAATCGACATTCTCAAATATCGCCATAAAACAAGGGTTAATTAAAGAAATCAACATATCACATAATATACCTATATATTCCGACCAACCAACAAATAAGCTTAGTAGTAGGACACACTAGCTAAGGATTTACTCTCGCTCTCCCTCCTAGTTCTATTCCCGATCTCCGCTGTAGATCATATCCCTAAGCTCGATATTAACCATGACGCCCCCAAAATAGGTATACAACACCCATTCCGAGTCACAATAACATGGTATGTAAACAACTACAACTTTATTAATACAACATAAAAACTGTGAGTTTAAATACAAATATTGTCTTCTAGACAATATCAACACTCAAATAAGTCCTCATTACAATTATTGATATATTATTTTACAAAAATGGTGAGGACTACTAAAACAACTCTCTAGAACCATCATTCCACACCCCGACTAAACTCGCTACATTCTCGCCTCCCGAGAAGAAAAATGGAACAAAAAGGAAAAGGGTGAGCTCAACTAGCCCAAAGAAAGAATATTATGACTAAGATAATATAGAACAAATTATCGTTAGTCTTCAACAGGAAAAATCGATAAAATACAATAGACAACAAGTTTCAGATCAATATTCGCATAATGAAAATAATAATTCATAGATGAGTTACGTAGAGAATGAAATCTACTATAATCTATAAATTTAAAAGTCCATCATCATTATTTTATCCTTGTAACATCAATCAATATTCATCTTGAATCAAATATTCATCTTTGCACTACAGGCCAAAGATATTCATCAGTTGGTCATGTTCATCTCAACACTGCTCATCTTTTGCACCACGGCCAAAGATATTCATCAAAAAATCATTAATCTTTGCACTACGTGCCAAAGATATTCAAGAATATCATCATTTAGGATCGAGGATGATGAAAAATATTTTAAAGAAAACGAATCCAATTGAAACAAAAGAACAAATATTAAGGATTCGTATTTTAAACAATCCGAAGTTCAAAAATATTTCATAAATAATCATAGTGAAGTAAAATTCAAGAATGATCAAAACATGGATACAATCAAAGCTAGTATCCATAATAGATATTTTGGAAAAAAACAAAATTTAATTTTTTTCGTGAATAAGGTCGATTCGTGAATAGTGTCATATACGTGAATAAGGCCGTATACGTGAATAATAACCCCGATACACTAAAAGACAAGAATTTCACAAGAAAAATCTTACCAATAATCCTAAGCATAATGATATTAGAAGAAATAATATCATTTTAAAAAAAAATAATATCCCTTACCGAAAAAAAAGACAAGATTTTTCGATCGAATATCGGATATAGTGTCAAGGGACTTGCAGACCAGATAACAACACTCAAAGTATCAAAATACTCACAAGAATACGCCGATAATATATAGAGAGAGAGAGAGAGAAAACTTCAGTTTCTGGTGTGATTTTCAATTCTAACCTAAGCACCCTATTTATAGGAAAATGCTTAGAACACCAATATATTTATAAAAATTATTCAAGCCCACCTCTTTGACAACTGAATTCAGCATGTTTACAACACCATTAGAGCCCACCAAATGACAAAAAAAACGTTTTTGTTAACTAAAACAATTAAAACTTCCAAAAATCAATTTTTGGAACTTTGAGCTTTAATAATTCATAACAAATAGCCCTTTTATCAGAAAAATTCGAACCTCATGTATTTTCCATAGGAAATTTCATTCTCTACAACTTTGTAAGTTTAAGTTTTTCCAAATTCCAAATGTAAATTGACCAAATCCACAAACGGACGATTTTATTTGCTATAATCAAATTTTAGTCAAAAGTGGGGCCCACAAACATGTTTAAATATATTTTAAACATTTTTTGTAACAAAAATACTCTTCCTCCTCATTTATTCATATATCACACATTCATTGTAAAATATCACCATTATTATATTATTAAAATATAATAATATTTTAAATTAATTATTTTATCTAAAAGATAAAATATCAATTTTCAACAATTGTCACATTAAAAATTTTCTCCATCTATATCCACATAAAATGAATATTTTTCTTATCATATAAATCAATAATTAATTATTCACAAATAATATTACGTAATCACAATATCGACAAACTGTGCCGCTCCTCAGAAAGAGGGGCTTTCCAATAAGGATTTTCTCTTATCTACAAGCGCAATTAGGTGACCAAACCTCTCCTTAGATGTAACTTTCTAGACATTGCCAATAATGCTATCTAATAATATTATTCAAATAATATGAATTATTGATTCGATAAAGGAAAATATCGTAAAGTGATAATTATCAAACAACAATAATATAAAATATCAACGTAGCAATTATTGAATCAATAAAATAAAATATTGAACAAGAATTACTATAACAATTATCGAGTAGTGCCTTCTTCGTACGTAAGAATCAATAATTGGTGCAATACCGCAAAGCATCGTGTTTTAATCACCAAGTATTTCAACAAGATAATCTGTGAATAACTACGCCATTATTTATTTATAAACAACTTATATTTTCGCTGCTTTTCATCCAATCGCTTCATTATGGGGCCCACATAAAATATTCCACGTCAAATGAATATTCGCGATCGCATACTTTATTAATATTGCTTACAAAGAAAGAATATTCCACAACCCAAATCGAATATTCTATTTCAAAATAAAAATGAATATTTTATAACCAGTTGTCTTATTTGGGAAATATTCACATGGCATTTTACCCATAACTCAAAACCACATTAATCAAATCAACCCTTACTATTTCAAAATAATAAATAGAGGAAATTTAATTTCATTTATAATAAGTCGGCAAGTCAAGAGATGATATCTTGCATTAAAGGTTCCTGCCCATATGGTAGCTATGTTGTTTCCTAAGCCGATACTGGTTAAAGGAAAGGAGGTCTTGATTCTAGACCCGGAGGTGGAAGAAAGGAATCGAAGGCCCAAAGAAGAGATATATTAACATCTGTCAAACATGCGCGTCCTAGTCCATACAGAGGGTATGAACAGAGACATCCTTGATGATGATTGTGCAGACATTATGGTCATCATTTAAGAGAAGGAGGATGGCAACAACCCTTTTATCACTGCTGTCCACCAGGACTTCACCCTTGGCAATTGGAGCAGCACTCCTTGCATTTTCCGGCAAGGGACTCTAAAGTTAGATGTGCCTAAACTTGCTGATGAGGTGCCTATTCTCCACAAGGACTGTAACTTTGATGTAAAGTTGGACTTAGAATTGATGGAAATACAAGAGGACTATGAGATACCTTAGGAGATCAAAGAATGGGACGAAGACAAACCCAAGCCAAATCTTGATCAAACCACCTCTTTTAACCTCGGAACCTCAGAAAACCTCAAACAAATCCAGATTGGTATGGACCTTACTCCAAACTAAAGGAATGGCATGGTTACTCTATTGACCCAATTCCAGGATGTGTTTGCATGGTCTCATGAAGACATGGTCGGTTTGTCCATTGACATTGGCATTCATTGCCTCCCCATTAAAGAGGGATTCAAGCCAGTCAGGAAGAAGCTCAGGCAATTAAAACCTGAGTGGAGTTTAAAAGTTAAGGAAGAAATTGTGAGACAATTTCAAGCCGACATCATCATGGTGTCAACATACCCTGAGTGGCTATCCAACATAGTCCCCATGACTAAAACCAGAGGAAAGGTGTGAGTTTGCATTGATTACAGGGATCTGAATAAAGCTTGTCTCAAAGATAGCTTTCCCGTGCCATTCATCCACATACTCATTAACAATACAACTCAGTACGACATGTACTCCTTTTTTGACTGCTTTGCGGGGTAACATCAAATTATGATTGCTGAAGAGGATCGTGAGAAAACTGCATTCATCATTCCTTGGGGAACCTTTTTCTATAGACGGTTGTCATTCGGCCTCATCAATGCCAGAGCTACCTACCAGCGAGCTATAATGGCTCTTTTCCATGATCTAATGCACAAAGAAATAGAAATCGATGTGGATGACTTCATTGTCAAGTCCTGAAGGGAGGAAGAACACCTAGATCATCTCAAAAAGCTCTTCAATGGGTTGCGTAAGTATAACTTGAGGTTGAGCCTAGCTAAGTGCTCCTTTGGTGTTAAATCAGTCAAGTTGTAAGGATTCCTAGTCAGCCACAAAGGGATTAAGCTGGATCCCACAAAAATCTAGGCCATCATGGAAATACGAGGATTTTTGGGAAGAATCAACTTCATCAGCCGATTCATCTCCTAAGTCACAGGAACCTTTGAGCCTATCTTCAAGTTGTTAAGGAAGAACTCCTCCATGAAGTGGAATGATGAGTGTCAGAAAGCCTTCCTTAGAATCAAAGAGCAGTTAGTCAAAGCTCCTATTTTAGTACCTCCCAGGGATGATGTTCCCCTGTTATTGTACCTTTCAATCAATGACAACGCCATGGGCTGCATACTGGGACAAAAATATAATAGAGGCCAAGAAGCTATCTATTACCTCAGTAAAAGATTCTGCATCAGTGAGCACAAGTACAACTTAAATGAGAAAACGTGATATGCTTTAGCATGGGCTTCCATGAGATTACAACATTATCTCCATGGTCACACAACCCATCTCATATCCCGTGTGGATCTTCACAAGTACGTGTTTAGTAAACCCATGTTAAATTATGGACTGTCCAAATGGCAGTTGATCCTATAGTAATTTGTCATCGTCTATATGACACAAAAGTCTGTCAAAGATCAAGGAATTGCGGATCAACTGGTCGCCGCACCTTCAGGGGGATTCAAACCCTTGGAAACATACTTTCCCGATGAAGGGGTAATGACAGTTCAGCAACACCGTCAGGATGATACACACCAACTATGGAGGATGTATTTTGATGGATCTGTAAACATGGAAGGTTCTGGAACTGGAGCTGTTCTAGTATCAATTACGGGGGAATAATATCCCATCGCAATCAAATTACAGTTTGTCAGCACCAACAACACAGCTGAGTATGAAGGCTGTATCATGGGGTTGAAACTTTCCCAATCCATGGGCATCAGACGGTTAACTGTCTTTGGAGATTCCGAATTGGTAATCAGACAAACCACTAGAATCTATCACACTAAAGAGCTACATTTTGTATGAAATTCTACCTGAGTAGAGACGCACTCTATAAATGAGATGCAGGACTAGGTTTCCTCAGATGTCTAGACAAAGACCAAGCTCAGAGGCTCGTGGATGAAATCCATAGTGGAGTATGTTGCCCAGGTGACACCCCCAAATTCAGACACTCATATCTCGAATTTGATTCATCACGTGCTAATTCTAATATCATACTAAAATCATCAACAACGGAAATAATAGAATAATTTATATTGATATAATATAACTATTCGTTTCCCAAGGTACCGTAACCATTACTACAACAATCCAGTGATTAAACTTTAAGATAACTTAATCATCCTTAAATACATCATAATAAGCATAACAATAATAATAATACTTCTACACTTAAAGGACTAAGTTATTTTGTAGCCTTGCCTTTCCCTTGTCCTTTCCCGATGTACCGCCTTGCTCTGCCTTAACTGTAATGTTTTAGGAAAGCAAAAATGAGCAACAAGTTTTCCCAACAAATAATATAGCAAGAAGAATAAACAGTTATATAATTTGAATCTTCAAGGGTATAACAATAATTGATAGTTCAAGGATATCAAGAAATATCAAGAGTATTCAATAGGTGTCACTATAGACTGAAGGATATCAACAAAATTTTAGGATTTATTCATTTCGAGGTTCAAAAAGAATGAACAACCGAAAGAAAATACTAAGGACTAAGAACTCTTACTAGAATTAATAAAGATTATATCGCAATCCAATATAAACGAGCACAACGGTGATCACCTAAAGTACCCTACGTTATGCATAACATTTAATCATACTACGTATGCACGCGTCGGTGCCCCTCGACAATATAAAATTTCCCCTTTGTAAGAGGGTTGTTCATCTCAGTAGATTTATAAGAGTCCGCACCAAATCGATTGGTTTGGATAGCTTTCTTAACACATGATTATGGTCTAGCCGAATCAAAGTCTTAGACCATTTTTATAATGCATTTATGAACGATAAGTCCAATGCTCGTAACAATGTTAAGGCATACAAAATATTTCTGAATAGTAATAGATGTTTGCTCGATATAAGTATGGCAACAATTCGGGTTATACAATATGCAATGTAAAGATTTTAGAAAACATGCATTCAATATGAGAATTAAACAAAGTTCGAGAATTCGCACAAAATCCAAAGTTGTGTGAGTTAGGAGACTTGCCATTAGCGTTGATTACCACGTATAGCGTAAAATCACCTCAATGACCTATGTTATCCTATTTATATATGTATAGGTATTCATTAGACACACACACTTGATATACATATTTGCATACTTTCATCACATATATCTAAATTCGTATAGGCTACACACATTTAAACTCATAGATGCGTAACTCACACTGATTTATACCTTTAAAATCTTTAGTACCATATGCTCATCTTTTATTTGTATTTGCAACATATCCCTTTCTTTACGTATTTTTAAGTCGTTTCACATATTAAAGAACCTTTAAGCTAGTTTGACCCTTTATTAAAGTTACGCATACAATTTCATCTTTCATAGTTAAAAGAGTTCATTATATCAACCACTAGCCATAGTATTCATTACACCACATAATATTTCCAAACAACTTCTTTCTACACATGCTTGCATAGTTTATAAAATGTCTAACTAGATGCGTGAACATGTCGATTACCTCTAGAGGCATAAGCATCTTATCCTAATTGTTCAAAAGTTCATAATATAAGTCATAGAGTTTTCAACTAAATTGGTTTTCAAATATTAAGATGTCATGTCTAACAATCTATACATGCAAGGTACAATGAGTCCACATTTCGTATGTATTTACAAGACTAACTAAGCTATAAACATATGCTCAATAGGTTAGATTCAAAAAGGCGTACGGTTTTATAACATGGTTTTTGTCTTTTATCTTTTCTTTCAAAATGTTATAATTCAACTCTAAACCAACTTAAACATCTTGCAACTTTAATTGATACATGTTTAAGAAGCATGTATGTTCTTGAATTTAAGTGAAATTAAGACTTCTTGCATCAAACAAATCAAACTAAACAAAACAACAAAAGTCATCATCGCATCAAAGACTTTTCACGGGGCGGGCATTAATACTAAAAAAACCTTCACGGGGGAGGGCATAGCTCCTTAAACATCTTCCCTCTCACGGGGGGTGGGCCTTATATGCAAAGATGACTTCTCACGAAGGTATGGTATGGTCATTGCCTAATGATCACAAGCATCCCCTGCTTCGAGCTTTCAAAAAAATTTCAACCCAATAACACTCAAACAACAATGTAACAATGTATAATTGATATGAACTTATTATGAAACATCCCTAGCATGTTTCTAACACTTCCAAACATACAAATAATTAAATTCAAGGATCAATTCAAGATTTTTGTCATTTTTTCCAAAGTTTAACACATTTAGCAATTCTGGATTCGTTACTTGACCAATTTACTTTGTTTCACTTTCGTTGATTTCGCATTTAACAATATTAACAACGTGTAGCTTCATGTTACACATTCTAGCATGCTTTAACCATAAACTTTTTAACTCAAAACAAGTATTATTGTACTTTTCTAAGAACTTTGCAAATACTTGAATGTAAGAACATATAGAGGAATATTACCTTTGGTGGAGTTGAATTGCTACTCTAGCTTCACTTTGCAGATTATATAAGCTCCACCCAATCACACTCACACACACTTGAAATTTTAACAGAGAATTAGCAAAATGGTTGTGAATGTGAAGAGCTCCATTTATTGGAAAGCTTGTGACCAATCTAAGCTTTACTCAATGAATTAAACCATTGGAATGGAGAAGAAGCTGATGGTTATGAAGGATTTGGTAGAAGAGTACCATATAGGCCACTCCCCTTCTCATAATTTGCTAGCTTTGTTGTTTGGTAAGGAAGGACTAGGCCAATGGCCTATTACGTGAAGAAGAAAAGGGTGACTCAATTTGGGACATTCTAATACTCAGCATTTGTATTACTACTAGTACACTTAGGTTTATTTTACACTTTGTCCATAATTGAGCATACATATATACCCACTCATACATTACACATAAAATCATATACTCCATGTACATTGATTTATTTCAAATAATATTTACCCTAGACTAGGATATAATTTAATTGGGTACCAATATTACTTCCTATTTCAATTCTACACAAATATTAAAATAATCACTTATTATTAATTATTTATTTAATCAAAGTTATTTTCTCCCATAGGTCTAGAATACACATTTAAATACCCCTACACACAACATGGGGTCACATAAGACTCTTTTTCACCCAACATAATAAATCATATAAGTTAAGCTTACTTTTATCATATAGTTTTATATAATAATTCCAATGTCACACCTCATCTTATATTGAATGAAAAACCTTATTATATAAGATTTCTCCTTATATGCTATTATTCATGATAATTATTGAATAATAATTAGTCAATGACATTATTTATTTATTACTAGTACTAATTAATTTCATCCATTTCATCATTAATTAAATTAGTACTTTCTCATTTCACCACTTTGCCACACTAGGCATAATTTCCACAAGCTTAAACTAAGCTTCTCATCACTTTTGCTACCTTGCTTAATTATCACATACTTAATCAATTACATTAATTTCCACACTCACGCCAATACTATATATATTTATATTCAAAAAATAAATATGCAAACAATCTTTATTCTCAATATTATAATTTATTAAAATTCACGAGTATTACATCCTCTCCCCCTTATAAGAATTCCGTCCTCGGAATTGTACAAGGTTACACAAATAAATGGGGATAATCCCTTTGCATCTTTTCTTCTAATTCCCATGTGGCCTCTTCAATATCGTGGTTTCGCCAAACCACTTTTTACGTAAGATATAATTTTATTCCTCAACGTTTTTTTTTCTATCTAGTATTTGAATAGGAATTTCATACGTAGGAGATCACTTGAATAGGCTCGTAGGAGATCGGGTTCATTGTATGCATGGACGTAACATCGAAATGTAAAACACGTTGTGAATGTGTCTTAATTCAGGTGGTAATGCAACTTTGGATGCCACTTCGCCCACTCGTTTCAGTATTTCAAATGGTCCTATGAACCTCAGACTCAATTTCCCTTTCTTTCTGATTTTGATCTTTCCCTTCCAGGGAGACACCTTCAAAAACACAAAACTACCGACTTTAAAGTCTCGATTCTGACGATACAAATCAACGTACTTCTTTCGACGATCTTGAGCTACTACCAATCTGGCCCTTATCGTTGTTACCACGTTGGCCGTTTGTTGAACTAATTTCGGTCCCAAAAGTCATCGCTCTCTGACTTCATCCCAATATAATGGTATTCTACATTTTCTCCCGTAAAGAGCTTCATATGGCGGCATACCAATACTTGCATGATAGCTATTATTGTAAACGAAATCTACTAATGGTAAGTGGTCGTCCCATTGCCCTTGAAGTCCATCACACAAGCTCTAAGCATATCCTCCGATGTTTGTATGGTTCGTTCACTCTTTCCGTCAGTTTGAGGGTGATAAGTAGTACTTAGTCTCAACTGAGTTTCCATTCGTTCTTGCAAACTTTTCCAGAACTTTGACGTGAAACACGGATCTCGATCGGAGACAATCGACACCGGCACTCCATGTTGTGATACGATTTCCTTTACATATAAATTTGCTAATTGGTTCAAATTGAATCGGATCTTGATGAGTAGAAAATGAGCTGTCTTTGTCAATCGGTCCACGATAACCCAAATGGCATCATAACCCTTCTGTGTGATCAGAAGTCCAACCACGAAGTCCATCGCAATGTGCTTCCATTTCCATTCTGGTATTTCTAGCGGTTAAAGTAGTCCACTTGGCCTCTCGTGTTCTGCTTTAACTCTTTGACAAGTAAGACATCTACTAACGTACTCGCAACTTCTCCTTTTAAATTAGGCCACCAAAAGTGTTGTCGAAGATCCCGGTACATCTTTGTGCCTCCTGGATGAACAGAATACGTTGTATTGTGTGCTTCATGCAAGATTTCCTCTCTCAGTTCGGTTACGGTTGGCACCCATACTCGACCCTCAAATCTTAATATACCATCCTTATCTACCTTGAACTTTTCTTCCTCATTTTCTTCTATTCTCATCCTTATCTTCTCACATTCTTCATCTTTTTCTTGTGTTTCCCTTATTTTGTCCAATAATGTCGGGTAAGCTCCCATTATGAATAATTTTCCTTTCACTTCTTTCGGTTCTTCCACCTCTATTTCCAACTTTTCCATTTCTCTTATTAATTCCTCCTGAGTTGTAAATTTGAATAATTTCTCCCTTCCTTTTCTACTCAAAGCGTTGGCAACTACGTTTGCTTTTCCCGTGTGATAAAGAATTTTGCAGTCGTAATCCTTGATTAATTCCAACCACCTCCTTTGTCGCATGTTCAACTCCTTCTGTGTGAAGATATATTTCAGACTCTTGTGGTCCGTATATATCTCACATTTTTCTCCATACAAATAATGCCTCCAGATCTTCAACACAAAAACTACCGTTGCTAACTCTAAATCATGGGTAGGGTATCGTTTTTCAAAATCCTTCAACTGCCGTGATGCATACGCAATGACCTTGCCATGCTGCATTAGCACACAACCAAGTCCTCTATACGATGCATCACTATACACCACAAATCCTCCCGTATCATCTGGTAATGATAATACATGCACCTCGCTCAACCTTTTCTTCAATTTTTGGAAACTCTCCTCGCATTTGTCCATCCACACGAACTTCACTGCCTTCCTCGTTAGATTGGTCAGCGGAGTTGCTATCTTAGAAAAATCTTGGATAAATCTTCGATAGTGCCCGGCTAACCTTAAGAAACTTCTTACCTCTGTTGGTGTCTTCGGTTGTTTCCAATTACTTACCGCCTCCACTTTTGTAGG
The DNA here is from genome assembly GCA_020205615.1 of Panax quinquefolius. Lineage (NCBI taxonomy): Eukaryota > Viridiplantae > Streptophyta > Magnoliopsida > Apiales > Araliaceae > Panax > Panax quinquefolius. The sequence goes on from JAINUW010000478.1 coordinate 98,848, forward strand.
ATCTACGGAAATTCCATTTTGATCTATCACGTATCCTAAAAATTGAACCTTCTCCATCCAAAATTCACATTTCAAAAATTTAGCGTACATCTTTTCCCTTCTCAATGCTTCCAATACCATCTTCAGGTGTTCGGCGTGCTCTTCCTTAGTCTTTGAATAAATCAAAATATCGTCGATAAATACTACTACGAACTTATCTAAGTATGGCTTGAAAACCCGGTTCATCAAGTCCATGAATGCTGCTGGAGCATTAGTTAACCCAAATGACATCACTAGAAATTCGTAATGTCTGTAACGAGTTCGGAACGCCGTCTTTGGTATGTCCTCCTCTCGCATTTTCGACTGATGATAACCCGTTCGTAAGTCTATCTTGGAAAAACACTTCGCTCCCTTCAGTTGGTCAAAAAGGTCATCTACCCTTGGCAACGAATATCTATTCTTAATGGTTACTCGGTTCAACTCCCAATAGTCGATACAGAGCCTCATCGATTCATCTTTTTTCTTTACAAACAACACTAGTGCTCCCCAAGGAGACACACTTGGCCGAATGTAACCCTTATCTAGCAACTCTTACAATTGTATCATCAATTCCTTCATTTCTACTGGCTCCATACGATATGGGGCTTTCAAAATCGGTGCGATTCCCGGTGCTAAGTCTATTATGAATTCGATTCCTCTGTCTGGCAGAAGACCAGGCAGATCGTCTGGAAACACATCTTGGAAATCTCTCACAACCGATATATCCTTCATTCCACTCCCTTTTTCTGGGTATCCACTATATAGGCTAAATAACCTACACATCCTTTCTTTAACAACTTCTTAGACCGCATCATCGTAAGGCAAAACGATTGCTTGAGCGATGAGCTACCATAAAACACTACTTTAGGCCGATTTGAGGTCAGAAGGTTCACACTTTTCTCTTTACAATCGATTATCACAGCGTGGCTAGATAACAATTCCATTCCTAATATCACATCAAACTCTCCTAGTCTAATCGAAATTAAGTCTAAGTTTAGTTTGTGACCTCTAATGTTTGCACAACAGTCTCGGTAAACAAACTCTACGGAAATTACTTCCTTATTCCCAATCTCTATGTTCAACGAATTTTCTAAGCGTTCAGGGGGTATGTTTAATCGATTAGCAATTTCTTCAGACACAAAGAAATAGGTAGCACCCGAATCAAATAATACATAGGCATTTATATTATTGATTGGGAGAATACCTGACACCACGTCCTTTGCAGTCACTGCGTCTTGGACAGTCATATTAAAGGTTCAGGCAGTCGGTCGGTTGGATTGCGTTAGTCCGTCGATCATCAACTTGTTGCCCCCTCCCTGTTGGTCGCTTCCTCCGCTGCTCCCCTTCTTTGGACAATCCTTGATTTGATGCTCAGTTGAGCCACACGCGAAACATCCCTTGATCTTTTTTGGCTTTGGGCAATTGGGTGAAATATGCCCTTCCTAGCCGCAGTTGTAGCAGACACTGCGCCCCTTCCAACATTCCCCTTGATGGGTTTTCCCACATTTCGAGCAAGCTTCACTTTTTTTCTTAAACCCTCCTTGATAACTTTCTGACTAGTTGATGCTTCGGTTGTTGGTATTGTTGTTGTTGTTGCGGTTATCCCATTTCCTGTTTCCTAGATAACTTCCACCACTGCTACTCCCTCCACGAGTTTCTCCCCCAGCATTCTTATTCTTCCTCTCCTTGTTGTATTGGCTTAATGCCTCGCTACCTCCCTCAGAAATTATTGCATTCTCCAACAATGTGGCGAACGAGTCAATTTGAAGGACCGATACCTTATTGAACAACCAAGGTTTTAGACCAAATTCGAAGCGTCAAGCTTTCCTTTCTTCGGTGTCTACTTGATGTGTTTTGAATTGTGCGAGTTCATTGAACTTTGCCACGTACTGCGCCACCGTCACCTCCCCTTATTTTAGTTCTAGAAACTTTACCTCCATCCCATTATTCATGCTTTTCGGGAAGTAATTCTCAAAAAATAAGGTCTTAAACCTCTCCCAGGTTATAGTCCCTTCTCCCGCCCTCTGTTGATTTGCTTCCCACCAGTAGTTTGCTTCTCCCCTCATCATATATGTAGCGAACACGATTTTTTGGTCTTCACCCACACGAGCAATGGCGAAGGCTTTCTCCATTTCCTTGATCCACGTTTGCGTTACGATAGGGTTGGTAGTACCCACGAATTCTGGAGGTCCTACGCTCTTAAAGTCCTTAAAGTTTGTGACGGGAGCTACTTGGGGAATGGGTGGTACTGGTTCGTTTCTTCCCCTAAGAGCTTCCCCTAACAAATCTACAAGCCTCTGAATGAGATCTACTTGTCCTCTCTCATCATTAACCGACTCTTCCGGTGCAGTTAATCTTTGTCTAAGCGGCATTTTCTGCATCATAAAACTTCCATTTTTATTATCTAATTATATTGTTTAAACAATTCTCCATAAAAAGAAATAAGATTTCATAACTCATAAGATCATTTATATTCATATGTCAAATTGTTACATTACATGATTATCTATAGCATACTTCTATAAATTACATAACCTATCCCCTAATATCACAAAAGATGGGGACATCCATCAACATACTACCCCTCTAATATAATTCAAAAGTTTGGGGTTTACAACTATCTCACATCTTACACAAAAGACTGAGATTACAACAACAATTATACATCACATAATAAAATATGACAATTACTAACTTCAAACACCTAGACTTAATCTATCATTCGTGCCCACAGCGCTCTGGTACTCCCTCTGAGTAATGTGCACCATATCTCTGCTTATGGTGTGTCGAGTCTGTCCCTGCTCCACCGGGTAGTGATTTACCCCATCAATTAATCTTTCCATAGCTGTGCGCACAACATAGCCCATCTGGTTCATCTTCCTCTTCTTACATCTCACCTCGTCCTCCAAATCACTAGTCCTATCATTTGCTTCTTCCCATTTTTCCTCAAAATGGATCCTATCCATCACCTCCATCTCTAACTGAGTTCGGAGAGCATCCTTCTCCGTCCTCTCGATTATTACTCTCTGCTCCATTTCTTCCAACTTCCCTGCCAGCTCTACATTCCTAGCCACCGCCCTGTGAAATAAAGTTCCCATCTAGATCCCTGCCTCCTTCCGGTGAGCAATCTCCACCTCCAACTCTTGCATCACTAACTTTCTCTGGCGGTCTTCGTCCCTCAGTTTTTGGAACTTGGACTCCCTCTCTCTAGCCTCAGCCTCTAACTCCTCCACTCTACATCCCAACTCTAGGATCCGCTCCTCATACTCTCCCAACATCTGATCCTCGAAAGTAGTCTCGTAGGACTTCTCCATAGGCTCATCCCCCATAGGCTCCTCCTCCGGATCAGATTCCTCGGGTAAGGGCTCCATCTCCTCCACCTCATCATCATAATCAATAGAGGCCAATGCTGATTTGGGCTCCACTATCGATGGTGCCTCAAATAACACGTGCATGTCACGTGGCTCTTCTTCTACTACTCAGCTAGGTCCTCCCATGTCAGTCAACCTACAATCACCAACATAAGACAAACAACAACTTCATTGTATAGAATGAAGTTATATTCTATAACACACTAAGTCACTCTCTATGAGAACTCTATATGAGTTTCATCCCTCTCTATCTTCTAAGTTCTCCTAAGTTATAATCTAAGGACTCTCGCTCCTAAGGTTTATAACTATAGCTTTGATACCAACCAGTGACTCCCCCAAATTCAGACACTCATATCTCGAATTTGATTCGTCACGTGCTAATTCTAATATCATACTAAAATTATCAACAACGGAAATAATAGAATAATTTACATTGATATAATATAACTATTCGTGTCCCAAGGTACCGTAACCATTACTACAACAATCCAGTGATTAAACTTAAACATAACTTAATCATCCTTAAATACATCATAATAAGCATAACAATAATAATAATACTTCTACACTTATAGGACTAAGTTATTTTGTAGCCTTGCCTTTTCCCTTGTCCTTTCCCGATGTACCGTCTTGCTCTGCCTTAACTGTAATGTTTTAGGAAAGAAAAAATGAGCAACAAGTTTTCCCAACAAATAATATAGCAAGAAGAATAAACAGTTATAGTATTTGAATCTTCAAGGGTATAACAATAATTGATTGTTCAAGGATATCAAGAAATATCAAGAGTATTCAATAGGTGTCACTATAGACTGAAGGATATCAACAAAATTTTAGGATTTATTCATTTCGAGGTTCAATAAGAACGAACACTGAGCAGTCACTAAGGACTAAGAACTCTTACTAGAATTAACAGTATTATACTGCAATCCAATATAAACGAGTACAACAGGTGATCAACCTAAAGTACCCTATGTTATGCATAACATTTAATCATACTCATGTGCGCACGTTGGTTCCCCGACAATATAAAATTTCCCCTTTGTAAGAGGGTTGTTCATCTCAGTAGATTTATAAGAGTCCACACCAAATCGATTGGTTTGGATAGCTTTCATAACACATGATTATGGTCTAGTAGAATCAAAGGCTTAGACCATTTTTATAATGCATTTATGAACGATAAACCCCCCGCCGGGGAGGGCAAGGCTCCTGCAAACATCTTCCCCCCCCCCCTCGGCGGGGCGGGCCTTATATGCGGCATGACCCCTGCCAGGGCGGGCATGGCTGCTGTCTTATGATCACAGGCATCCCCTGCTTCGAGCTTTCAAAAAAATTTCAACCCAACAACCATCAAACAACAATGTAACGATGTACAATTGATATAAACTTATTATGAAACATCCCTAGCATGCTTCTAACACTTCCAAACATACAAATAATTAAATTCAAGGATCAATTCAAGATTTTTGTCATTTTTTCCAAAGTTTAACACATTTAGTGATTCTCTTTATTACGGATTCGTTACTTAACCAATTTACTTCGTTTCACTTTCGTTGATTTTGCATTTAACCATAGTAACAACATCTAGCTTCAAGTTACACATTCTAGCATGCTTCAACCATAAACTTTTCAACTCAAAACAAGTATTATTGTACTTTTCTAAGAACTTTGCAAATACTTGAATGTAAGAACATATAGAGGAATATTACCTTTGGTGGAGTTGAATTGATACTCTACCTTCACTTTGCAGATTATATAAGCTCCACCCAATCACACTCACACACACTTGAAATTTTAACAGAGAATTAGCAAAATGGTTGTGAATGTGAAGAGCTCCATTTATAGGAAAGCTTGTGACCAATCTAAGCTTTACTCAATGAATTAAACCATTGGAATGGAGAAGAAGCAGATGGTTATGAAGGATTTGGTAGAAGAGTACCATATAGGCCACTCCCCTTCTCATAATTTGCTAGCTTTGTTGTTTGGTAAGGAAGGACTAGGCCAATGGCCTATTACGTGAAGAAGAAAAGAGTGACACTCAATTTGGGACATTCTAATACTCAGCGTTTGTATTACTACTAGCACACTTAGGTTTATTTTACACTTTGTCCACAATTGAGCATACATATACACCCACTCATACATTACACATAAAATCATATACTCCATGCGCATTGATTTATTTCAAATAATATTTACCCTAGACTAGCTTAACTTCCTATTCTAATTCTACACAGATATTAAAATAATCACTTATTATTAATTATTTATTTAATCAAAGTTATTTTCTCCCATAGGTCTAGAATACACATTTAAATACCCCTACACACAACATGGGGTCACATAAGACTCTTTTTCACCCAACATAATAAATCATATAAGTTAAGCTTACTTTTATCATATAGTTTTATATAATAATTCCAATGTCACACCTTATCTTATATTAAATGAAAAACCTTATTATATAAGATTTCTCCTTACATCCTATTATTCATGATAATTATTGAATAATAATTAGTCAAAGACATTATTTATTTATTACTAGTACTAATTAATTTAATCCATTTCATCATTAATTAAATTAGTACTTTCTCATTTCACCACTTTGCCACACTAGGCATAATTTCCACAAGTTTAAACTAAGCTTCTCATCACTTTTGCTACCATGCTTAATTATCACATACTTAATCAATTACATTAATTTCCACACTCACGCCAATACTATATATATTTATATTCAAAAAATAAAAATGAAAATAATCTTTATTCTCAATATTATAATTTATTAAAATTCACGGGTATTACAGCCCACACATGAGCGGCCCTCTACTTGTCAAGAAAATCCTAAGAACAGGGCATTACTGGCTCTCTCTTAAGGCTGACTGTGATGATCACGTCAAGAGATGTTACCAATGCCAAATTGATGGGAATTATATCCACGCCCCTCCAAGGGAGCTCCACAATATGAGTTCGCCCTAGCCCTTCTCAATGTGGGGAATGGACGTGATTGGGCCCATCGAGCCCAACGCCAGTAATGGGCATCACTTTATCTTCACCATGATCAACTACTTCACCATGTGGGTAGAAGCGACCTCCTTCCCCAAGGTTACTAAAGAAGTTATCATTTGTTTCATCAGAAACAATGTCATTTGTCGATATGGACACCCAGAGGTGATTGTGTCAGACAATGCTAAAAACCTCAACAAACAAATGATGGAGGAGTTATGCAGTAAATTCCACATCAAACACCTCAATTCTGTCATCTATCAACCAAAGATGAATGGTGTTGTTGAAGCGGCTAATAAGAATGTCAAAAAGATCATGCAAAAGATGTCTGCCAGTTACAAAGGATGGCCTAACTTATTGCCTCTGACTCTATTAGCCTACAAAATGTCAATGCGCACTTCTACTGGGACAACACCCTACTCATTAACCTATGGGATGGAAGCAGTGCTCCCTATAGAAGTGGAAATGGAATCCCTCAAAGTGTTAATAGATACTCAGCTGGATGAAAACCAATGGCTATAAGATAGGTATCACCAATTATCTGTAATAGATGAAAGGCAAGTCACTGCCATCTCCCATGGTCAATTATACCAAAAGAGGATCGCGAGATCCTACAACAGAAAAGTTCGTCTACGACAATTTAAAGAGCATGACTTGGTATTGAAGAAAATTCTTGACAACCAAGATCAATCCAAAGAAAAATCCGCCCCAAACTGGAAAGGTCCATTTGTTGTCAAGGAGGTATTGACATGAGGAGCTCTCAGATTACGGGAGATGGATGGTAATGAATTTTTGCAACTCATTAACTCAGACACCGTGAAACGGTACTATGTTTGAAGTTACTAGCTAGCTAACATCCTTGTTTTGGATCACCAGATCCCCAGTCAGTTCAAGTTTTTAAAACCCTTCACTACATACAACCCCTCTTCACATCCATTTTCCCCATTAGGGACAAACAAACCTTCCAATCAGCAGCCTGGTTTTGGATAATCAGATCCTTCACTCAACTCAGGTTTTCAAAACCTTTCACACATTCAGTTTTATCCCACCAGGGATAAAACATTTCACATCTTCGGTTTGTCCTATACATGGGATCAAACTTTTCATCTGCAGTCTATCTTATACATGGGACGAACTATGCATACCTGATCTCCCCAATATACGGGAGTACGTAGGCAGCCATTTTTATGGTCCGGTCTCACCACAGAAAAAAGAAAAATAAAAAAAATCTCTATACCCTTTTCACGTACAACTTTGAACCTTTTACACTAGGTTCGAACTACACAGACATGATATCCTCTTCAATAGGAGTACGTAGGCAGCCATTCATGGTTCGGTTTTACCCCCTACCAAAACATAAAAACTTGTTAAATGGTACTGGGATCATCCTTCAATCCACCACACTTCATTGACTTAAACCAAAGGGATGGATCCATAAGAGATGGAACTACCTGGGCTCCCCCAATACAAAGGAGTACCGGCGACCATCTGTGGTGCGATCAATCTTAGAGAGGAAAGCCACACTCCTCTCCACAACCACGTATAGAAACCAGTCCCAAGATACCAAAAAGGGTAGGGAATACACACAGATCAATGATCCATTCTGAAAGATCCTGAGACATCTCAATGTCCATCCATCAAGGAGGAGTTCAAAATACATCAAGATCATAAGCCCTGGAGAAACAAGCAAATATCAAGCAAGTAACAAGGCATAACTAGAAGGGAAGTGAATCAAAATATATTTCCCTGCCATATATAATACTGTTTGATATATACACTGTGTACTGTACATAACAAAAATGGCTAAGCTAGCCTGTGCAGGAAAATCCAAGTCCATTTACAAGTCAGTGTATATGCGCGCTATCAAATCCAACATGGCATCCCTCTTAGAAGAAGGGGGTAACACTGTGAGCTCCTGCCCAAGGGTATCCACACAAGCCAACAGATCCACAGCCAACTGCATAGTGACACTATGCTTGATGAGTGCATATTATTCATTTATTTTGATTCTATTATATTTAGTTTTATTGCATGTTTAATGTGTATATGAGCTTATTAAGGTATTTAATAATTTTAGGAAGAATTGGAGCTGAAATGAGAAAAAAGAGAAAATTACAGGTTTTTTAGCATTAAGTTGGATGCATGTTCTTGGCTTGGGACATGAATTTTATTGTAGAGCTCTTCTTTAGCTTTCCGGAACATCTTGAATCGTCCAAAAGGGAGTTCATATGAAAAAGTTATGATATTTTTACTAAACGGACGTTGAACCTCAAAGTTTGGAAGTTGCAATTTACATAGCAGTCACTTGGAGCCTGATTTCGACCTTGATGCATAAAGATTCTGTCGATTCTCAAAGAATGAAAGTTGTATACCTCGTCGATATCTTTGTTTTGATAGGTAGCAGGCCCCGTAACTCCTCCCGGATCAAACGTTATGCCCATTTTACCAAAGGACGTCGCAACAGGAAATGAAAATTTGCCCCAGCGAATTTGAGCGGGAAAATTGAGAAATCTTTGATTTTTGAAAAGTTTCTAAATGCAAATTTTAGTAGACTTCTACATGGAATTGGATTGATATTTCTATTAGATTTAGGATATCTTTTAGACTAATATTTATTTCTAAATTGGATTTTATTTCTTTATGAAAACTAGTTATGATTTGTAATTCCTTTTAGGATTTGGATTTCTACTTCCTATAGGATTTAGGACTTTGTCTAACACTATAAATAGAGGATGAGAGTCAGGGTTTTTATTAATTCAACTATCAACTATCATCTATTGGAGTTTAGACTCAAGAGCATGTCAGGCTAGTTCTTTTTATTTAGTTCTAAAGGGAGGTGAATCCTTGTTACAAGTAATTGATTAATTGAGTATTATTATTTATTTCTTCTTGTGTGAAATTTCTTCTGATAACCTGTTTTCATTAATTGCATGCTAAATGATCTAATTGATTTAATATGACCAATTGAATTAGTTTGATCATTATCATCTGCTAGATTAAGATTGGTATTACGTGTAATTGATATCTTTCTTCATCACAAGTAGTAACTTGGTAATAATAATTGTGGACAAGCTTTTGTTTATTGCTAAGATTATCAGAAAATAAGTTAAACAAATCGAGCTTATGTGTTTGTTTCTTGGATTAGCCTAATTCTCTATTTCTTAATGCTTCTATCATATTAAATCTAGAGAGCTTATTCTAGGTTGTATGCTAGTTAGAATCTGATGGAGAGCTTGTTTCATACAGTGATAATCTAAGGAGAATTTTAGATAGCAGAGTTTATTGTTATCTAGGGCTAATAGTTTCATTGAAGGGAAAATAATAATAACTTGATTAATTGATTGTTGTACTTGGTGAAACTGAACTGCAGAACTGAAGTTTTTACATCTTTAATTAATATTATCATTTAATTCTTGTTCTCTTAGTTTAAAAACAATTTTCAAAAAACCCCCATCTTTATTTTCTATCAAAATAATAGAAAAAATATAAAACAAATCGCTCTCTGTGGGATTGATCCTTGCTTACTACTGTGCTAATTATTTGAATTTGTAAAGTGAAAGTGAGGTTAATTTAGGAGTGTAAACGACATCTCCCAAATTTTGGCGCCGTTGTCGGGGAGTGTTAATTATTTTTGTTTATTCTTTGTTTTTGTTTATTTATTATTTTCTTTTTCCTTTTCTTTTTATTTTATAACTTAATCCTCTCACTCTAGTGAATTAAATTTTGTTCAAGAGATAGAGAAAACTGCAGAGGTAGAAGAAGCTCTTGTTCCATCACTTGAAGAGGAAAATATGGTGGTGCCAAACAAAAATAGGACTTTAAAAGAACTAGCTACTCTCGATCTTGATCAATCATCATTTTGTATTGAGTATCCTACTTTAGATGTTGCTTTTGAACTTAACTTTAGACTAATTCATCTTTCGCCTACTTTTCGTGGTCTTACAGGTGAAAATCCATATAAACATATAAAGGAGTTCCATGTGGTGTGTTCCACGATGAAAGAACAAGGGGTGACAGAGGAGCAGATAAAGCTTAGACTTTTTCCGTTCTCATTAGCAGATTTGGCTAAAGACTGGTGATACTATCTTCCTTCAGAATTAATACGATCATGGACTGATATGCAAAGGTTATTCTTAGAGAGGTATTTCCCTGGATCAAGAGTTGTCGATACAAGGAAGGAGATATGCAAAATCATGCAGTTCAATGGAGAAACTCTCTACTAGTATTGGGAAAGGTTCAAGAAGTTGTGTTCCAGCTGTCCACCTCATGGAATTGATGAACGTTACTTGATCCAGTAATTCTATGAGGGGGTTGCTACCAATGGAAAGAAGCATGATTGATGCAGCAAGTGGATGAGCACTGGTAGACAAGACTCCAGAAGTTGCAAGGAACTTAATTGCAAACATGGCAGCTAACTCACAGCATTATGGAACTAAGATGGATCACACACCACAAAGGGTAAATGGGGTAAGCACGAGAGACTTGGAGCAGCAGATTTCTGACTTAATTTCTTTGGTTCAACAAATGGCTGCAAGGAATACGCAATGTTTTCAACAAGCTCAACCTCAGTACCACATAGAAAACCAAGAAGTACCTGTCAATTCTGGGACATCTATGGAGGATATGTTTAAGGCATTCAAGAACCAAACACAACAGTTCATGAGTCAGACACAACAATTCCAGCAGGAGACAAGAACTTCTGTTCAAGATCTAAAGGACCAAGTTGGTCAGCTTGGAAGGTCACTTTCTCAAACTATTGAAAATGTAAGTGTCATAACATTGAGATGTGGTGCAGAGGATCAGTAAAAAGGAAATTCAATACAAAGCAAGTCCGACAATAGTGAAAAAGGCAGTAATGATGTACTCAAGCACAAATTTCCAACTCTTTCAGCTTATGAACCGAAACTACCTTTTCCACAAGTTCTAACAAGGAATTTGAAAGTTGGAAAGAATTCAACGTGGTATACAGAGTCTAATGAAAAATTCCTGGAAGAAATGGCGAATAGGGAACAAAAACTTAAAGATGATGAGGAGTTCACTAGTGGAAACCAGTTGGAAGTGCTTGAGGCTACTACTGAATTTGAAGAAGAAATCAGGTATTCAAAGTCTGAAAAGGATGAACAAGAGGAAGAGGAGAAGAATTGGATAAGTTTTGCAGATCTTTGCAAAGAGGATATAGGTGATACAGTGTTGCAAACAACAAAAACACTACATGATACATATCATAGGACCTTAACTATGGAATTGGATGAGGCACATGTCTAGTTCAACACATATGAGACTAAAAGGTATCTTGGTATTGTTGATTTTATTTTTTCTACTGATGTTGTTGACTCTATAGTGCAGGAATCCTTTGATCAAATACAATTATACGAGAATGATTTGAGGGCTGGAATGGAGCAAAATCATGATAGGATGCTCCTAATGAATTGAAACTGTTACCACTCCGCTTGAAGTACACAAGTCCGATTACATAGAATGAGAAGGATGATGTCAAGCCAATGACAATAAACAAGGGCAGCTGCTTGGGAGGCAACCCAAGAACTCAGATTTAATCTCTCTATCCCTTTACTTATTAGTTTTTTTAGTTGCATGTAGTTTTTTCTTCTTTGCATGATTTTCTTACATTGGGCACAATGGTAAGGTTTAAGTGTGGGGGGAAGATTTAGGTTTTATTTTATTAGGGGATATTGATCCGATTTCGATGGGAAATTTGAAAAAAATAATGCTTTTGAAAATTTTGAAAATCGTGGATTTCATGATTCTATTTGCCTATGTGTTCGAAGGTTAAAGTCAAAGATTGAAAATTAATGCTAAAATTCAGAATCTGTTTGGTGCTTAATTTGTTAATGAATGATGACAACTAAGCCATGATCCATAGTAATTGATTTAAATTGAATTTTTGATACATGAGTACTTGAATATGAGAAGCATGTTTATTTGGCTAAGTTATTTGTGGAGTTGTCTATGTGCACTGATTTCACGACTTAGAACTGTTTAACTTGTTTATGTTGTTACAGAACCATGTGAAAAAAAATAATGAATGAAAAAAAGAAGGATAAAAATGAAAATTGAAAATTTGCTTCAATGTCCATTGTGCGAAATAACTGGGTATCTAAGCCTCTGGAAGCATCGGTATTCACGCTGAAAAGTGCGATGAAAAAAAGCAGCTTGACTAGTCGACTTTTGTGGCCTTTGTTACTTGAATAAGTAAGCCTTAGGGGTGTCTCTACACCCAGCGCCCTAAGATCATTCTGGTTTGGGAGTCGTTGGTGGAAAGTTTCACTAATGGGTAACTCTGAAAAGCCTAAGAAAAGGAGACATTGCACATGTCAAGAAAAAAAATATACAAAAAAAAGAAGCATGAAAATACATTCATCTGTGCTAACAAGAAGGTTCTATGAAAAAAATTAAAAAGAAAGAAAAATTTGTTCTTGGTTCTGAGTCAGTGTGCACGGTTTTTGCTCCATGGTAACTAAGTTGAGTAAGTATGTAGATTTTGGGAAAGTTACCTGTGTGGCTACAATTTGGTTTAATGAAATTCATTGGTGAACTAGTAAGGTTGTTCATTGTGAGTTAACTGATAAGGCATTGATTAGATTTTTGCAAATTTAGAGTTGATAATCATGATTTGTACCTTGAAATCTTTTGACATGATTGTTGAATAGAATTTTTCTGGAAATCAAACTTTTGGTTTACTCGAGGACGTGTAAAAGGCTAAGTGTGGGGGAATTTGATGAGTGAATATTATTCATTTATTTTGATTCCATTATATTTAGTTTTATTGCATGTTTCATGTGTATATGAGCTTATTAAGGTATTTAATGATTTTAGGAAGAATTGGAGCTGAAATAAGAAAAAAGAGAAAATTACAGGTTTTTTAGTATTAAGTTGGATGCATGTTCTTGGCTTGGGACTTGAATTTTATTGTAGAGCTCTTCTTTAGCTTTCCAAAACATCTTGAATCGTCCAAAAGAGAGTTCATATGAAAAAGTTATGATATTTTTACTAAACGGACGTTGAACCTCAAAGTTTGGAAGTTGCAATTTACATAGCAGTCACTTGGAGCCTGATTTCGACCTTGATGCAGAATGATTCTGTCGATTCTCAAAGAATAAAAGTTGTATATCTCGTCGATATCTTCGTTTTGATAGGTAGCAAGCCCCATAACTCCTCCCGGATCAAACGTTATGCTCATTTTACCAAAGGACGTCGCAGCAGGAAATGAAAATTCGCCCCAGCGAATTTGAGCGGGAAAATTGAGAAATCTTGGATTTTTGAAAAGTTTCTAAATGCAAATTTTGGTAGACTTCTACATGGAATTGGATTGATATTTCTATTAGATTTAGGATATCTTTTAGACTAAGATTTATTTCTAAATTGGATTTTATTTCTTTATGAAAACTAGTTATGATTTGTAATTCCTTTTAGGATTTGGATTTCTACTTCCTATAGGATTTAGGACTTTGTCTAACACTATAAATAGAGGATGAGAGTCAGGGTTTTATTAAATCAACTATCAACTATCATCTATTGGAGTTTAGACTCAAGAGCATGTCAGGCTAGTTCATTTTATTCTGTTCTAAAGGGAGGTGAATCCTTGTTACAAGTAATTGATTAATTGAGTATTATTATTTATTTCTTCTTGTGTGAAATTTCTTCTAATAATCTGTTTTCATTAATTGCATGCTAATTGATCTAATTGATTTAATATGACCAATTGAATTAGTTTGATCATTATTATCTGCTAGATTAAGATTGGTATTACGTGTAATTGATATCTTTCTTCATCACAAGTAGTAACTTGGTAATAATAATTGTGGACAAGCTTTTGTTTATTGCTAAGATTATCAGAAAACAAGTTAAACAAATCGAGCTTATGTGTTTGTTGCTTTGATTAGCCTAATTCTCTATTTCTTAATGCTTCTATCATATTAAATCTAGAGAGCTTATTCTAAGTTGTATGCTAGTTAGAATCTGGTAGAGAGCTTGTTTCATACAGTAATAATCTAAGGAGAATTTCGGATAGTAGAGCTTATTGTTATCTAGGGCTAATAGTTTCATTGAAGGGAAAATAATAATAACTTGATTAATTGATTGTTGTACTTGGTGAAACCAGAATCATTGAATCAAGTTTTACATCTTTAATTAATATTATCATTTAATTCTTGTTCTCTTAGTTTAAAACAATTTTCAAACCCCCCCCCCCCATCTTTATTTTCTATCAAAATAATAGAATAAATATAAAACAAATTGCTCTCAGTGGGATCGATCCTTGCTTACTACTGTGCTAATTGTTTGAATTTGTAAAGTGAAAGTGAGGTTAATTTTGGAGTGTAAACGACAGCTCCCAATGCTCATTAATAAATGTGCTCATCTCTACAATGATATCAGTAGTATGAGACCTCACTATAGTACTATTTGTGACAGTGGCATCCTGGCAGATATAGCGCCGTCCCTCTTAAGAATCAATGCATCTCTAGATGATCTAGCCTTATCATGCTCAGCAACATCGGTGTCTCTATGAGCTAAGGCATCATATCTCTCCAATAGAGCGGCATCTCTCCCAGCAAAAGTTTTCAACATCAAGGCCCTAGCCTAATCTCTCTCAAATATCATCAGATGAAGACTCTGCTCTAAATACTCTACCGAATGCTGGGTCAGTTATACCGGGAGAATCAAAAGAGTTGTTGTCAACCCAACAAATAGCTCCTCCTCAGTGGGAGAATTAGTGTCCTTCATGGGCTCTCCACTGTCAAAATCAATCCCCGGCACGGTGGATATAGCCCCGGCTGATGTAATCTCTGCCTCCATCAATGCAGAATACTTTGTTGAATGGTCCGGATAGCTAACGGAAAACTCTGCCCTCTCACGCTGAGCCTAACAGGCATACACCTTGGATCTATCCTCCGTTAACAAGTGTCGAGAAGACAAACGCTGACCCAATGCCCCCTCAAAAGGATGAACATCCTGAAACTGGTCAAACTGTGCCATCACAGCCAGTGGGTGATACGTTGTCATTCCCCTCAAACCAGCCAGAGGGAGATAATCCATGCCAGATGCATGAGTAATGAAGCTGTAGGGAGAACTAAGCCCTTAACGCAGCAAAATGTCAAATGGATCCAAGAACACCGACCAGGATGCAATGTCTGTACACTCCGCCAGTTGAAAGGAGTAAAACATGGCTATCTCATGGGAAAAGCAGTACCCATGGCATTAGAAGGTGCTAATCAGTCTCAGGTGTGACATGAACCACACATATAGCAAGACTGAGCTGCTTGTAAATACCCCTGCGGAATGGGTGTGGCAATACATGGTTGACCTCAATGTCTCTGCCACAATCATTGGTACAATGGTATGACCCTCCTTGATAGCTCTCACTTCCATGATGACACCGATGTCTAGATGATCCATATACAGTGGCATGTACAGATAAGCCACTAAACACATCATGAGTATATCTACTCTGGCAACACGCCACTGATCCTCCGATGTGGTGAAATCCCCGGAGTGATGTGCATAACTGTCCAATGAGCCAAATCTATCTATCACAAAATGCTGGGACACTACATGCCCGAATGTAATCTCATCCTGTGCTACTCTACGCCTCAAACCGGTGAGGGTCATGAACTGCCAGCTCATATCACCGATAGCCATCCTAGCGTAAGGCTTGTCCAGTGGCAAAGCCGTCAACTGCTCACACTCTACTAAGCTGGGAGTTAACTCCTGGGTCTCAAACCAGAATACCCAATGCTCTAACATACCCTCTACAAAACCCATAGGAACCTAGAACACCAAGAGGGTCACAGAGTGCTGTAACAGCTGATCTACAATCACTCGATCTGAAGGTGACAAACTATCATACCATGATCTCAGCCGGGAGGCTACCAAAATTGGTGGGGTATGATCAATGCGGCTAATTGTCGAGGAAGACATCTGTGTGGGCCATATCATAAGACCATCCAGGGGTCAATGCTGAACATCTCTAGACATACATATGCATAACATTATATATGAATGATAACCAATAGATGGCAATATGATTTAGGGAATGGAAAATTGTATACATACATTCCTAAGTACATCATCATCTAATACATCATCTCTCTGTACAGCTAGCAAATACTGGGAAATGGGGCACAACTAATAGAGGCCTATCAAAAGATATAACGAGAATGGGGCACAGCTACCTAGTATCTAACAGAGGCCTATTAAAAGATATAGCGAGAAATACATCAGAAGAAGTCAATGGTGTTGATGTGTACATCATCTATCTTATCTATCTGATGTAACTCCTCCTTAGTCACTGGATCTTCGTCAAGAGGGATGTCAAGCCTATACAATGGAGGATCTGCATCGACAAAACCATATGGGACACCTGAAGGGCCAGCCTCAGAGCTGGAAGGATTAAAAGTATCCGCCTCGGAAGGATCTCTGCCCAAATGCCAGCTAAAAAAAATGTGCCTGGTCCAACTGCCGGGTCAAGCTATCAATCTGCGTCAAATGAGTAGGATCTCGGACACAGGCCATCTAATCCATCATCATCACGGATCTAGGAACCATATCCCCCATGAACTGAGTGGCGCGGATCTGGGCTCCGATGGTACGACGGGACCACCAGCGTTAGAATACCTCCTGAGTGAATGGACCCTCTAACAAAGTAAAGCCTTCAACTCCCATTAACAGGATATCACTAATATGCGACTGCGACACAGGCCAATAACGACTGGCAGGAGGAAAGATCGGTACACGAATCTCTCTTGTGGTGCTCCTAATAAAACTTTCTCCCAAATAGAGCTCCCATTATCCATCTGTGAAGAGAGGAATCCGACGAGTGGATATGTACATACTCGACACCAGTCGGGAACCCATCCTCAAAGCCAATTGTCAAATGGTCCCCAGAATAGGGAACCCAAGTGATGACATCGACTGTCAATAACTTCAACTGTAGGCGACAATGGGTGAAACCCTCAGCTACAGGAACCTCCGCCAACGTCGAGTGATGCCATCGCCATCCCCGTGGATAGGTATCTAGGCCTAACATGTTATGGGACACAGACATGGGAGCCTCTCATAGGCCCAAAATTGCAAACACAAAGGCAAACAACTGCGGTCAGTCAACACTCTTAACCTGTACATGTGAAATAAAAAGAGAAACACTTACCAGTAGAAATGAGTAAAATCCTAGCTAAGCCTCTGTCAAGCCCTGTGAACGCATACACATTCCCCTGAGGAAATAGGCAAAGGTATAGAACCCCAGTCATACTCTCCAATACGGTCCACATCTCGTGTAGCGCTAACTAAAGCGAATGACACCATGGAAGAGTTATCTGCTATAAAGAAACCCGTAAGGATAACCAGGAACAATCACCAAAGAATGCAATCTATGACTCTCACATCATCGGGTATGGGCTCACTCAACGCCCCACTCATAGCATCTACACTCAAAGGACCAGTGCGGACTATCCTGCATTTGAGCACCTCAACTGAGACTCCTAGCAAGGATCTAATGGTAGTCAGGGTAATGTTCACCGTATAAGGCACTGGCGCTCCTCAAAACTCCATACCGGTGATAAACTGCCAATCCATCGGCCTCATCATCACCTCACAGTCCAACAAATGGAGAGACTGAGTCTGGTGAAACCAGCACTCAGATAATACCCTGAGGTAACCCCAAGGATAATGACGGGGGAGGATGGAAAAGAACGCCTCAAAGCCCCAACCATGCACAATCTCTCGATACTCTAGATGAAGAGCCTGATATATAGAGTGTATGCTAAACCAGTTCCCTTGAGACTGCATAAAACCGAGAACCTACATCACAAAAGCAGATCAACATCAGAATCCTTTCTCCTCATCAATAGGAAAAAGGAAGATCAAATCCAGCTTTTACCTTGTTTGCATGCAAGTAGACCGAGGGGTGGTGACTCAAATCATCAAGAAGCTCTGGAATCGTCACATTAATGCCTGGAAGATCCCTACGGGGAGCAGGAGCAATAGGACCAGGAGCTACAATCGGTACATCCTCTTCCTCGTCCTAAACATCCGATACTGTAACCCGGATAGGGCGAATCACCACCTCCACCAAACGACGAGGCTGTCTAACTGAACAGGTTTGAGGCACATCAGAAGCCCTCCATCGTACACCTGAAGTGGTCTTGCTAGAACTACTCGGCTAATCCGAATTCATATATCTGGACACAAGTCTCCAAATCACCTCAAAAAGGGTATGATAAATTCTAACCTGGAGCTTTTCAAATGCATATTATGACTGTATGCATGCATGCATTACTTTAACATACGCCTACAATAGAGTTAAAAATGAATGTCTACCCAATGCCTAGGCTCATGGAATTTTTTTTCCAGAGTCTCCTTTGTAAAAAGGACTATCCACATGCACATAGGCATGACTAGGTGGCTGTTCAGTAGCACACCAACCCACAGTCATAAACATCCTATATGCATAAAAATATCAAAGTCATAATTCGCAAGGCTAATTACCAGGATTACTTTTCTTTACCAACTTTGCTCATTTTTCCTAAAATAGGATAAGAAATAGTAGAAAAAAGGTGCTAATTTAACTGTTTCAAAATTCAATTTTTTTCACATCATTATGTTCAACATGGTTAAATACTAACATTTATTATGTTGAATATTTTTTATCAAGTCATATGAGCATGCATATTCACTACTATGTGTTTAGAAGCATTTCATGTGATAACTCATTTTCTAACGGACAAAAACTGGAAAAGAGGACATGCATACATTACCAAGATAGTGTAGAACACTTGTACGGTGACAGATTTTGCAGAAAGTAGCTCAAACTCAACAAATCTGAAGAAGAACTCTCAGATTCTCTATGTGACGCAACTTGAAAATGACTTGTGAAAGGGTAGTGTCCAACAAATACACCCACGAATGGCTACATGTGTATCTATGGCTATCGCAGGTGTACCTGTGGCTATCCTAGGTGGGTCTCACCCCTCCGGTTCGGTCCAATTTGAGTTGCAAAGGAGGTCTCATAAGTTGAAAAAGTCAAATCAGGAAAAAAAGATGCTACGCGATTGAGCAAAAAAGCCTGAAATCCTAATTTTCAAAGACCAAACTGCGGGTCTACATATCACTCATTGGTATTTGCCCAAACACAAGGTTCACAACACCGATGATCACAACTATTGCAAACTACACTCGACAATACCTCACTTAGGTCCGATGTCGTCAGTTCGTGG
Organism: Panax quinquefolius; assembly: GCA_020205615.1. Lineage (NCBI taxonomy): Eukaryota > Viridiplantae > Streptophyta > Magnoliopsida > Apiales > Araliaceae > Panax > Panax quinquefolius. The sequence goes on from JAINUW010000478.1 coordinate 118,469, forward strand.
TCGTAACTCCAAAAACCTCTCCCCAGCGAAGACTTCATACAACTTCAGTCGTTGAAGTACATTTCAACGAAGGTCAAGCAACCTTGGCGTTATTTCATTCATTGGCAAGTAAATCCAATGAAGCATCAGAAGTCATCCGATGATCTCATCCGTTGATGCACATTTCAACGAAGGTCAAGCAACCTTAACGTTATTTCACCGTTGACACGTAAATCCAACGAAGCATCGGAAGTCATTCGATGATCTCATCCGTTGATGCATATTTTAACGAAGGTCAAGCAACCTTGACGTTATTCGAACCATTAGTACGTAAATCCAACGAAGCATCAAAAGTCATCCGATGATTTCATCCATTGGTGCACATTTTAGTGAAGGTCAAGCAGCCTTAACATCACCAGCCGTTGGCAATTAAACCCAGCAAAGCATCAGAAATTGTAAGATCCCAACTTTTCATGGATAAAGATTTAATTTCTCTAATTATTAATTTTTAAATAATTAGGTTTTGATTTGATATAATGATTTAGTTATGGGTGAAATGTGCAAATTTTGCAAAGTAAGCAAGTGGTCATAAAATATTCATTTTATATGGAGAATATTCATTTTAGTTGGGAGATATTCTTTTATCGAGAATATCCGTACGACGGCACAATCATTGGTGGACCACATAACGGGATAACTATCGGATATAGAAAGTGACAGAAATAACCTTTTTATAAAAATAACGACAAAACTTTTACCGTTAAAACTGTTGAAATACCCGGTGATAAAAGTACAGTAATATGTGTGGTTGCACAGTGGCTCATGGTATTGCACAGTATCTCTGATTATTGATTCTTACGTAAGAAGTCACTCAATAATTGATACAAAAAAATTACACAGTCTTTCATATTATTGATTCAATAATTGCTACAGTGATAATTGAATAGTATTTTACATTATTGATTCAATAATTGTCACGACACAGTTACTCATATTATTGAATTAATATTATTGGATATCATTATTGATAATGTCTAGAAAGTTACATGCAGGAAGGGGTTAGGTCAAATAATCATGCTTAGGTTGCTAGAGAAATCCTTATCGGAAAGTCCCCTCTTTCTTGGGAACGAACTGGTTATCAGTATTGTGAATCTATAATATTAATTAGAAATAGTTATTGAGGAATTATAAATAATTGATGAATTTGGTAAGTAATTATTTCTTTAAATTTTTATATAAATGGAGGAATTTTAGAATGAGACATTTGTCGAAAGTTGTTATTTTTTTCTATGAAACCATAATTATCTTCTCTGATAATATATTTATATATTATTTTAATATTACAGTATAATAGTATAATGTGATAATATAATAGTATAATTTTTATAATTTAAAGGGTAATATTATTATGGTAAATTTATGGTATAAGAATAAAATAAGGAGGAAGAGATCAAATTGAATTTGGATTCCTTTTTAATTATAAATTTTAAAACATGTGTTAAATGGGGGTGGGTGGGCAATTTGGCTTTGAAAAGTTTGGCTTCAAAATGAGTGTGGTGCAAATCACCCGTATGTAAGATTTTGTCAAACCTGGTGTGCTACCACTTTCCTATAAATAGGCTGCTTAGTTAAATAATGAAACACACACCAGAATCAAAAAATTCTCTCTCTATAATATTGAGTGTATTTCTTGTGAGTATAAGGATACTTTGAGTATATCTTTTTGTGCAAGATTTTCTCAAAATAATATCTGATATTCCAGTCAAATCCAGTTTCTACTAAGGTAAAGGATATTATTTTTTACGTAAAGGAGGTTATTTTCTTTCGATACTAGTAAATGATATTATTTCCTTCTATATTCGTAAGAGATATCATTTTCTTTCATACTCCATATTACGTAAGCGATATTAATTCATCTTGTATTCCTAAATCTAGACTTACTATGGTAAGTATTACTTCTATAATTCCTGAAATGATTAGAAATTTCGCTTCATCTAATATCATTTTAATGGAATATTGGTCTGAACTTTCTTATTAAATTTGAAACTTTTCATGTTTGGGCATAGTTCATACATTCTGTACTATTCACGAGAATTTTTTTTTCCTTTCCCTTTTTCTAAGTTATCTGTTGTGACCCTTATTCTTGAAATTGAATCCATGTTATGGTCTAATTTGATTCATTCCTATTATCATTATCATAATTCTCATACTTAAATTATGTTGAAAGTTATCTTTGGCCCGTAGTGCAAAGATGAACTGTTGATTGATGAATATCTTTGGCCCGTAGTGTAAAGATGAGCTGTTGATTAATATCTTTGGCCCATAATGTAAAGATGGACAGGTGTTTGGCATTATCATGACCACTGATGATACAAACGATTATCTTTGGCCCGTAGTGAATAGATAATTCGTTGATTGAAAATAATTATTGATTGATGTTACATGGATATAAAATATTGATGATGGACTTTTAAATCATAGAAGATAGTAGACATCATACTCTACTTAACTCTTCTAATGGATTATTGTTTCCGCTGTAGTTGTTGATCTAAAACTTATTGTCTATTGTATTTTATCAGATTTTTCCCTGTTGAGGACAAAGGATATTTTATTCTGCATTATTTAGTCATAGTATTTTTTACTGGGCTAGTTGAGCTCATCCTTTTCCTTTTTGTTCCATTTTTCTTCATATGAGGCGAGAATATAACTGGGACTAGTCAGGGTGTGGAGTGATGGTTCAAGATGGTTTTTATAGCAGTCCTCACTATTTTGTAAAATAGTGTATCAATAATTATAATGAGGACTTTATTTGAGTTTAGATATTGTCTACAAGATAATATTTTATTAAAACTCACAGCGTATGTGTTGTCGTATTTTACACGACATTGTATTAAATAGTTTCTGTACCATGTATTTGGCAACTCAAAATGGGTTGTGTGGACCTATTTTGGGGGCGTCACAGTTGGTATCAGAGCTTAGGGATAAGATCTCTAGTGGAGATCTGGGATTAGAACTACGAGGGGAGAGAAGAGTAAATCATTCGCTAGTGTGTCCTACCTAAGCTTAATTGTTATTTGATTGGTTGGTCGTAATATAGGGATAATATGTGGCATGTTAATTTCTTTAATTAACCCTTATTTTGTTGTAGTATTTGAGATGGCATCTGAAAATTTTGAGATAAGCAATGGAGCACATGCGACCATTGAGACACCGACAATTTACAACCAGGATAATGTGCATCAAGAAGGCAATAATCCTCCTGTAAACAACAACACCAACCAAATGATGAATGATGGGATGTTTAGGAGCTTTCTACAATTCATGCAAAACCAGACGAGAGAGACTCCTATTCAAAATGCAGGTAGAAACAATGGTAACTCACGGCTTGTCACTGCCAAGCAATTTAAGGAGTTAGGACTGCCAGAGTTTTTGGGAAAGCCTGAGCCACTTAAGGCAGAGGCATGGATTAAGTAGATTAGCAAGATATTTGATGTCTTGGGATGCACTAAAGAGCAAAAGGTTCCTTTTGCCACCTTTATGTTATGTGAAGAGGCAAATTACTGGTGGAAATCTATAAAACGTACTCATCTTTCCGCACTGAAGATGTCTTGGGAGAAGTTCCAAGAATTTTTTAATGATAAGTACTTTCCAGAAAGTATTCGTCACATGAAGGAGGTGGAATTCATTAAGCTGGAACAAAATAATATGACCGTATCGCAATACGAGGCTAAATTTGTGGAGTTATCCTCGGTTTGCATCCCATTTGGTAGATAATGAGGAGCAAATGACACGAATGTTTCTGCGAGGTTTAAAACCCGAAATTTGTCAATACCTCATTTCTCCCAAACTTTATTTGTGTTCAGATGTTGTGAATAGGGCTCAATTATTAGAACGCGATAATGAGTCATCTCAACTAAAAGATAACGACCAACAACACGATAATAATCGTACCAGTGGCAACGACCATCGGAACAATGATAACCATCATGGAGAAAATTATAATGCCATAAATGGTATCCACTTCGGTGGTAATCATGGCCAAGATAATAGAAGAAATGATTCAAGTGAAAATTTTAAAAGAGGAGATTCAATAATGACGGGAAGACATCAGCACTAGCACCAGCACCAGAACCAGCACCAGCAACAGCAACAAATTCTAGGGGAGGAGAACGACCGCCAGTTAGATGCTACAGATGCGGAGAGGAGGGGCACATAAGTCCAAACTGTTCACAGCCTTCCAAGGTGTGTTTAAGTTGTGGAAAAGACGGTCATATAGCTTGATTTTGTCCGGTAGCAAAGTCAAGTCCAGCTAGGACGGTGGCACCAAAGGAGACTACGGACATAACAAAGTCAGTAGTTTAAGGGAGAGCGTTTTTCGTGATGAGGAACCGAATGAAGTTATCATGGGTAAGCTAATTATAAACTCTTGCAAAGTCTATACCTTATTAGATACCGGTTCTACCCTTTCTTTTATTTCTCCTGCTTGTGCTCAACGTTTGAACTTGACCCCTGAGAAATTAGACTTTGACTTATCTATTGAAACTCCTTTAGGAGTAACTTTCATTACATCCATGGTTTATAAATCTTGCTCGATTCAAGTTGGGACCATCACGTTGCCTGTTGATCTCATCTCTTTGAAAATACTTGCATTTGATGTGATTTTAGGGATTAATTGGTTAAATACTCATCATGCTAAAATTGATAGTTTTCATAAGGTTGTTAGTTTTAATATTCCTAACCAACTTATTATGCAAATTCAAGCAACCAAACCACTGAAGTCAATCACTGTCATATCAAGCCATAAAGCAATTCAGTTATTGAAAAATGGATGTCAAGCTTTCTTAGCCCATGTCATGGAATTAAACAAAAATACGTCATAATTGAATAATATTTCTGTTGTTAATGAATTTCATGAAGTATTTCCTGAAGAACTTCCTGGCCTATCCCCAGAGCGTGAAATCAAATTTTATATCGACCTTGACCCCGGTATAAAACCCTTAAATATTTCTTCACCCAAAACGAACGTAACATGCACTAAAGACGTTGGCTCGAGCTGTTGAAAGATTTCGACCATACCATTCAATACAATCCTAGAAAAGCGAATGTGGTAGCTGACGCGTTGAGTAGAAGATCATATGCGGGTACAAGTGCGATATTGTCAACGCAAAGGCCCATTTTGTATGACTTGCAAAGGATGGAGATAGAGTTAAAGACTCCAAGGACCCACGTGATGATATCAAATATACGAGTAGAACCGACTTTAATCGATAAATTTAAAGCTGCTCAAGCTACAGACCTGGAGCTGATGAATATGAAGATGAAGGTGCAAGAGGTCGTTATTCCAAAAGAGAGAATCGACGATGTGAGGAAAGCTCAAACCTTCGATTTATTGGTTCATTTAAAATCCTTGACCGAGTAGGAACTATGACTTATAGACTCGCTTTATCACCAAGTATGTCTCGTGTTCATAATATTTTACACATATCCACGCTACATAAATATGTGAAAGACCCGAACCACATTTTTGAGTTAGAACTAGAAGAGATAGCAGAAGATTTAACATATAAAGAGGTACTTGTTAAACTGTTAAAATCTTGGATTAGGAACATATTTTACGCTCAAAGGTTATACCTCAGGTAAAAGTTTTATGGAGAAACCATGATATTGAGGAAATGACATAGGAGTTAGAATCGGAATAAAAAGATATCCTTACCTCTTGGACATACCAGGTACGTACATCAATTTTGAGGACGAAATTTCATAAGGAGGGGAGGTTGTAAGACCCCAACTTTTTATGAATAAAGATTTAATTTCTCTAATTATTTTTTTTGAATAATAAAGTGTTGATTTGATATAATGCTTTAGTTATAGGTGAAATGTGCAAATTTTGCAAAGTAAGCAAGTGGTATTTAAATATTCATTTTGTCAGGGAATATTCATTTTAGTCGGGTAATATTCTTTTGTCGGGAATATCCGTACGACGTCGCAATCATTGGTGGATCACATAATGAGAATAAGCGCTTGGGATATAAAGCTTAATGTAAATAACCTTTTTATAAAAATAACGGCAAAATTTTTACCGTTAAAACTGTTGAAATACCCAGTGATAGAAGTACAGTAATATGCGTGGTTGCATAGTGACACACGATATTGCATAGTATCTCTGATTATTGATTCTTACGTAAGAAGTCACTCAATAATTGATACAATAAAATTGCACAGTCTTTCATATTATTGATGCAATAGTTACTACAGTGATAATTAAATAGTATTTTACATTATTGATTCAATAATTGTCATGACACAGTAACTCATATTATTGAATTAATATTATTGGATAGCATTATTGATAATGTCTATAAATTTCTGTCGAGAAAAGGGGTTAGGTCGTATAATTGCGCGCACCGGTAAGGAGAAATCCTTATCGGAAAGTCCCCTCTTTCCTGGGAACGATCTGGTTATCAGTATTGTGAATCTATAATATTAATTAGAAATAGTTATTGAGGAATTGTAAATAATTGATGAATTTGGTAAGTAATTATTTCTTTAAATTTTATATAAATGGAGGAATTTTAGAATGGGACATTTGTCGAAAGTTGTTATTTTTTTCTATGAAACCATAATTATCTTCTCTTATAATATATTTACATATTATTATAATATTACATTATAATAGTATAATGTGATAATATAATAGTATAATTTTTATAATTTAAAAGGTAATATTATTATAGTAAATTTATGGTATAAGAATAAAATATGGAGAAAGAGATCAAATTGAATTTGGATTCCTTTTTAATTATAAATTTTAAAACATGTGTTAAATGGGGTGGGTGAGCAATTTGGCTTTGAAAAGTTTGGCTTCAAAATGAGTGTGTTGCAAATCACCCGTATGTAAGATTTTGTCAAACCTGGTGTGCTATCACTTTCCTATAAATAGACTGCTTAGTTAAACAATGAAACACACACCAGAATTAGAAAATTCTCTCTCTATAATATTGAGTGTATTTCTTGTGAGTATAATGGTATGTTGAGTATAGCTTTTTGTGCAAGATTTTCTCAGAATAATATCTGATATTCCAGTCAAATCCAGTTTCTACTAAAGTAAATGATATTATTTTTTTTGTAAAGGAGATTATTTTCTTTCGATACTCTCAAATGATATTATTTCCTTATATATTCGTAAGAGATATCATTTTCTTTCATAATCCATATTATGTAAGCGATATTATTTCATCTCGTATTCCTAAATTTAAAGTTTTAAATTCCTGAAATGATTAAAAATTTTGCTTCGTCTAATATCATTTCAATGGAATATTGGTCTGGACTTTCTTATTAAATTTGAAACTTTTCATGTTTGGGTACTGTTCATACATACGGTACTATTCACGAGTACTGTTCACAGGAATTTTTTTTTCTAAGTTATCTGTTGTGACCCTTATTCTTAAAATTGAATCCATGTTATGGTCTCATTTGATTCATTCTTATTATCATTATCATAATTCTCAGACTTAAATTATGTTAAAAGTTATCTTTGGCCCGTAATGCAAAGATGAACTGTTAATTGATGATTATCTTTGGCCCGTAGTGCAAAGATGGACAGGTGTTTGGCATGACCATGACCACTAGTGATACAAACGATTATCTTTGGCCCGTAGTGCATAGATATTTCGTTGATTGGAAATAATTATTGATTGATGTTATAAGGATAAAATATTGATGATGGACTTTTAAATCATGGAAGATAGTAGACATCATGCTCTACTTGACTCTTCTAATGGATTGTTTTTTCCACTGCAGTTGTTGATCTAAAACTTGTTGTCTATTGTATTATATCAGATTTTTCCCTATTGAGGACTAAGGATAATTTATTTTACATTATCTTAGTTATAATATTCTTTACTGGGCTAGTTGAGCTCATCATTTTCCTTTTTATTTCATTTTTCTTCTCAGGAGGCGAGAATATAGCTAGGACTAGTCGGGGTGTGGAGTGATGGTTCAAGATGGTTTTTATTGCAGTCCTCACTATTTTGTAAAATAGTGTATCAATAATTATAATGAGGACTTTATTTGAGTTTAGATATTGTCTACAAGATAATATTATATTAAAACTTATAACATATGTGTTGTCATATTTTGCTCGACAGTTGTATTAATGAAATTTATATTTAGTTTTTGTACCATGTATTTGGTGACTCAGAATAGGTTATGTGGACCTATTTTGGGGGTGTCACAAAAATGGTCCGATGGATGTATCCGTTGAAGTACATTTCAGCGAGGGTCAGGCAACCCTTACAACCCAGGCTATTGGCAGTAACTCCGACAGAGCATTGGAAAGACCTAGCGATACAAACCAGGGAAAACTATCCTCGTCGGGGAGGACCAATGATGGAATATGTTATACCAATCTTCATCAGACAGAGCACAATCCCCAAAGTCTCTCGTATATGAGAGGTACATCCTCAGTGGGAAATCTGTACCAAGGATTAAGGACTTTGGTGATAACCCCAATGTCAACATCCTGGAAGTTCCTGAGAGCGTTGGAGTAGACATCCAAGCAGTTCGTCAGGGTCATCAGTGATAACTCCAGTCCTCATCAGAAGTCGTGGGAGCAAACAATCATCACATCCCGTTGGAAAATGGTCCAACAAACCACATTCAGCATACATTTGCATCATGCTGCATTACACTGTATCATGATTATCTTGTCATATTTCAAGTGTCTAGTATTCTTTATCCTATTCCATGCCATTACATTGCATGAATATGATAAAGAGGGGCATCTATAAACACTCGTAATTTTGCATTCATGTTACTAACATTGCAGGAGGGCAGAATCGTCTTCTAGAGATAACCCTGGAAGTCAATCAAAGACAATCCAGAGATAACCGGGATACTCGATTTTCCATCTCGAGAGACAACCCCAGAGATACTCGCCCAGGTCCTGAGACAACCCCTGTATTTTTAGTTCCAACCTCAGAGACAACCCTGAGGAATACAGTTGCAGTTCCAGAGATAACTCCGAAAAAGTTTGTTTTAATCCCTAGCAGAGTCACCACCTGTCGACGTCGGGATTTTTATTTGTCCCTTTCTGTTCTTGTCTTTTGGTTAGGTGAGATATATTTGAAAAAATAAGTTTGAAAAGGTCCGACATGTATATGTCGACGATTGGACTATAAGAGTCGCCAGTTGGTATTTTTAAATGGTTGCACCAACTCAATCGAGAAAAGGTTTGCATAATAACCTAGTGATGTGACCTTTGATTAAGCTGATGCATGAAAGGCGAGATTCGTTAGGTTAAGGGTCGGGGTCTTGATTAAGCGGAGGGAAGGTGTTAGGCACCCCCCGACTTCTGTGGTGACACGGTTACCTCCACTTTTTAATTTAAACCTTTATCTGAATATGTGTGTGTCAATAAATGTGCAATTATTTAGAAGTAGCGCTATGCCTCGTTTGCACCTATATACAAAGGGTTTGAATTTTGTATAAAAGTTCAACTTTAATGAGATATGACAGTGATGTTTTGTAAAATAGGTTTTTCAAATCTTATGCTCAATAGTAATCGAGGCCTTTGATACTTCCATTTTATTATGTGTTCAGCTTGGTTGCTTTTATTTTGAGATGCAAAATATCTTCGAGAAAATAAGATACATAGCAGCGCCGAACTTCTTGTGGGCATGAAAGCCATCTAAGGAAATTGAGACCACAAGTGAATAATTTACAAATTTATTTAAATTTGAAAATGTCGATCACAGGAACCGAATCTAGATTCAGGAACTAAATCTGAGATCACATGATTCCTAGGCTCACATGATGATGTAGTATGTACAAAAGCTACAAACAATTATATATATATATAAAAGCTCTCTATATATATAAAAGCTCTCTCTCTCTATATATATATATATTTATATATAAAGTTCGGAGATCACTCTCTTTTATAGCTTTTATATATATATATATATTTATGACTTATGTACATAGTGCATCATCATGTGAGGCTAGGAGATCATAGATTTAGTTGGATTCCTTTTGATAGCATTTTTATATATATATTATTCATGTCCTGACGGCTTTTTGTACATAGATGCATCATCTTATTTTCTCAAGATATTTTGCATCTCAAAAATAAAAGCAACTAAGCTTAATTAACACATAATAAAATGGAAGTATCAAAGGCCTCAATTACTAATTGAGCATAAGTTGAAAACCTGCTTTTACAAAAACATCACCGCTTATATCTCGTTAAAATTGAACTTTATACACAAAATTCAAATCTTTTGTATATAGGTGCAAACGAGGCATAAAACTACTTCCAGATAATTGCACATTGACCCATACACACACACATATATTCAAATAAAGGTTTAAATTGAAAAGTATGTGAATAAATGTCACTACTTGAAAGTGGGGGGTGTGCCTAACACCTTCCCTCCACTTAATCAAGCCCCGCACTCCTAACGAATATCTATTTTCATTGCATCACTCTAAGCAAAGGTCACATCACTAGGTCCTTGTGCAAACCTTTTTCTATTGAGTTGGTGCAACCATTTAAAATACCAATTAATTTTATAGTTCAATCGATTTACATATACATGTTTAACCTTTTTAAACTTATTTTTTCAAACAAATCTCACCTAACATGAGAACACCAAAAGACAAGAACAGAAAGGGACAAATAAAAATCCCGACGTCGACATTTAGTTAGGTTGATTTGTTTTGAATTTTATTTATTAGTTTTAAATTAATTGCAACCATTAATTCAAATTGTTTAATAAAATTAGATTAATGTAAAACTGGTAATTGATTGATTAAAATTCATACTTGTCTCTGTCGGAACGATACTCTATTCATCACTATATTACTTGTTGATCACGTATACTTGAGTGTGGAGCTTAATTTAAAATATATCCAACAACCCCGTCGCCAATGACCTTATTAAAAAAAATTGAAAACTACAAAATTCCCTTGTTTATTTATGTATACATAATTGTACCTATTATAAACTAAAGAAAAACAAATAATTCTACAAGAACGCATATCAATAACAATCAATTTTTTTGTTATCAACCATCAAATATGTTGACAACGTAATCACATAGATATAGATCGCACGATGTTAAGTAGATACAAAATGTAATCATCATGAAACTTTCATCAATTTAGTTAGATACATAAACCATCAACCGAACTAAATACAAAACTCTAGTCTGTACAACCCAAAAACTGTATAAGTACATACATGCATAAAAGTCAAAATATGAACATAAACTAACTACATCCTCAAATTAGGAGTACCAGTATCATCATCGTCACCATCTATCGTACTACTGCCAGTCCCACCCTCTATATCATCATCAACATCAGCTCGATGGTCCTCACCATCTCCTCCATGATCATCGCCTACGCTTCTGCCTCCACCCCCACGAGGCTCATCAACAAGACCCTACAAAATTAAAATAGTAATAACAAAGTACAAAAGAGATCATATTTAAATAATTTTAATTTGTATTCTTCATGTTATTTAAGTTAGGAAAACGAGCTGATAATTCGGACTCCGGATATCGGAATCGTGTCCCGTAATTTATAATGTGTGCCTAATATCTATGAGGTGCTATATCTATGGTTGCATATCGTTTTGACGCCCAAGGCGAGTTTTGGTCTCTTTTTCAACTATTTTTCTATATTTTCTTTAATTTTTACAAGTTAGGCAACAAGGGCTGATAACTCGGCCTCCGGATATTGGAATCAAGTCTCATAAGTTGGAAGTCATGCCTAATATCTATAAGGTGCTATGTCTATGGTTGCGTGTTGTTTCGATGCCCGACGCGAGTTTGGTCTTTTTTCGACTATTTTTCTAAATTTTCTTTAATTTTTACAAGTTAGGCAACAAGTGTTCATAACTTGGCCTCCGGATATCGGAATCGAATCCCGTAAGTTATAATGCGTGCCTAATATCTATGATGTACTATGTCTATGGTTGCATGTCATTTCGACGTCCGTGGCGGGGTTTAGTCTCTTTTTTTTTTAACTATTTTTCTAAGTTTTCTTTAATTTTTACAAGGTTAACGGACTGATAACTCAGTCTACGGATATCAGAATCGAGTTCTGTAAGTTGTAATATGTGCCTAATATCTATGAGGTGCTATGTCTATGGTTGTGTGTCGTTTCGATGCCCGAGGCTGGTTTTGTTCTATTTTTTGACTATTTTTCTAAGTTTTCTTTAATTTTCATAAGTTAGGTAATAAATGGCTGATAACTTGGCCTCTGAATATTGGAATCGAGTCCAATAAATTGTAATGTGTGCCTAATATCTATGAGGTACTATATCTATGGTTACGTGTCATTTTGATGCCCGAGACGGGTTTTGGTCTCTCTTTCGACTATTTTTCTAAGTTTTCTTTAATTTTTACAAGTTAGGCAACAAGTGTTGATAACTCGGCCTCCGGATATCATAATCGAGTCTCGTAACTTTTAATGCATGCCTAATATCTATAAGGTACTATGTTTATGGCTGCATGTCATTTCGACGCCTGAGACGAGGTTTGGTCTCTTTTTGACTATTTTTTTAAGTTTTCTTTAATTTTTACAAGTTAGGTAAACAGGCTGATAACTCGGCCTACGGATATCGAAATCAAGTCCCGTAAGTTTTAACGCATGCCTAATATCTATGAGGTGCTATGTCTATAGTTGCGTGTTATTTTGAAGCATAAGATAGGTTTTGGTCTTTTTTCCGACTATTTTTTTAAGTTTTCTTTAATTTTTATAAGTTAGGCAAACGGGTTGATAACTCGGCCTCCGAATATTGGAATTGAGTCCCTTAAGTTGTAACACGTTTCTAATATCTATAGGTGTTATGTCTATGGTTGCGTGTCATTTCGATGCCCGAGGCGGGTTTTGGTCTCTTTGTCGACTATTTTTTTAAATTTTCTTTAATTTTAACAAGTTAGGCAACAAGGGCTGATAACTCGGCCTCCGGATATTAGAATCGAGTCCCGTAAGTTGTAACACGTGTCTAACATCTACGAGGTGCTATGTTTATGGTTGCGTGTCGTTTCGACGCCCGAGGCAGCTTTTGGACTTTTTTGACTATTTTTCTAAGTTTTCTTTAATTTTACAAGTTAGGTAACAAGGGCTGATAAGTCTGCCTCCGGATATCGGAATCAAGTCCCGTAAGTTTTAACATGGACTAATATCTATGAGGTGCTATGTCAATGGTTGTGTGTCGTTTTGACGCCCGAGACGAGTTTTGCTCTCTTTTTCGACTATTTTTCTATGTTTTCTTTATTTTTTACAAGTTTGCAACAAATGTTGATTACTCGACCTCCAGATATCAAAATCGAGTCCCATAAATTGTTAATATCTACGAGGTGCTATACTTATTGTTGCGTGTCATTTCGACGCCCAAGGCGGGTTTTGGTCACACTTTCGACTATTTTTCTAAGTTTTCATTAATTTTTACAAGTTAGGCAACATGTGTTGATAACTCGGCCTCATGATATCAGAATCGAGTCCCATAAGTTTTAACATGTTCCTAATATCTATGAGGTGTTATGTGTATGGTTGTGTGTTGTTCCGACGCCCGAGGCGGATTTTGGTCTCTTTTTCGACTATTTTTCTAAGTTTTTTTTTAATTTTTACAAGTTAGGCAAACGGGCTGATAACTCGGCCTCCGAATATTGGAATCGAGTCCCGTAAGTTCTAACTCTTGCCTAATATCTATGAGGTGCTATGTCTATGGTTGCGTGTTATTTTGAAGCTAGAGACGGGTTTTGGTCTGCTTTTCGACTATTTTTAAGTTTTCTTTAATTTTTACAAGTTAGGCAAACGGGCGGATAACTTGACCACCAGATATCGGAATTGAGTCCCATAAGTTGTAATGCGTGTCTAATATCTATGAGGTGCTATGTCTATAGTTGTGTGTTGTTTCGCTGCTCGAGGCGGATTTTGGTCTCTTTTTTGATTATTTTTCTAAGTTTTCTTTAATTTTTACAAGTTAGGGAATAAGGGCTGATAACTTGGCCTCCGGATATCAGAATCGAGTCTCGTAAGCTATAACATATGCCTAATATCTATGAGATGCTATGTCTATGGTTGCGTGTCGTTTCGACGCCCGAGGCGGGTTTTGGTCTCTTTTTCGACTATTTTTCTAAGTTTTCTTTAATTTTACAAGTTAGGCAACAAGGGCTGATAACTCAACCTCCGGATATTGAAATCGAATCCCGTAAGTTGTAACATATACCTAATATCTCTGAGGTGCTATGTCTATGGTTGTGTGTTATTTTTTGCAGAGACTTTGTGCCTAAGGATGATTCCTTCTTCAACCATGAAATGGCATTTTTCTCAGTTTAGCACGAGATTGATTTCCATGCAGCGTTTCAATACCATAACCAAATTCTCAAGATAACTATCAAAAGTATTCCCATAAACTGGAAAGTCTTCCATGAAAACTTCAACATTGCGCTCCACTATATCTGAAAATATAACCATCATACATCTCTGGAAGGTCGCTGGTGCATTATACAACCCGAATGACATCCTCCTGAATGCAAAGGTGTCATATGGACAAGTGAATGTAGTCTTCTCTTGATCTTCAGCAACAATGATGATATGGTTATAACCCGAAAATCCGTCCAATAGGCAATAATACTCATGCCCAACCAAATGGTCCAACATCTGATCGATAAAAGGTAGAGGGAAGTGGACTTCCGGGTTACCTTATTGAGCTTACTGAAATCCATGCATACCCTCCAGTCGGTCACTGTCCTTATTAGTATCAATTCATTATCATCGTTAGTCACAACTGTCATTCCACCCTTCTTCGGGACACACTGAACTGGGCTCACCCATGAACTGTCTGAGTTAGGGTAGATTATCCCAGCATCCAACCATTTCAGAATCTCTTTCTTCACCACTTCTTTCATGATTGGATTGAGCCTTCTTTGCTGTTCCATTATTGGCTTTGCATCCTCTTCCAACAGTATCTTGTGCATACAGAAAGAAGGGCTTATTCCCTTGATGTCAGCAATTATCCATCCTATTACAGACTTGTACTCTTGAAGAACCCTCAACAACTTACTTTCCTATAAATCGTTAAGTGCAGATGCATAAATCGTTAAGTGCAGATGCAATAATAACTGGTAAAGTATTAGAATTATCCAAAAATGCATACCTGAGGTGTTTAGAAAGAGACTTTAGCTCAAGAGTGGGTGGTTCCTCAAGTGAGGGTTTCATCTGTGCCGATGCTTTTTCTTCCGTATGTAATGGCTCGAATGGCACCTTGAATCTACTCACTCTGGGTAATGCGTCCAACATATGCAAATAATCCACAAATTTTAGATCATCTAAGTTGGCATCTCCCAGCAAAGTGTTTTCCAACGGATCCCTGTCCAAACCTTTAATAAAGTCTTCATTAACCATTTTGTCAATCACATCCATTCTGAAACACTATTCCTCATTTATAGGGAATCTCATGGCTTTTAACACATTGAATTTCACTTCTTGGTCTTGCACTCTCATTGTTAACTCTTATTTCTGAACATCAATGAGAGTCCTCCCAGTAGCCAAGAATGGCCTCCCTAAGATAATCGGGATGTTTTTGTCCTCTTCATAATCTAGAATGATGAAATCTGCTGGAAATATAAACTTATCCACCTTAACTAGTATATCCTCAACAATCCCTCTCGGATAAGTATCCAATCTATTCGCCAATTGCAGTGAGATTTTTATAGGTTTCAGTGCCGACAAACCCAACTAAGTATACATAGATAATGGCATGAGGTTCACACTCTCACCCAAATCACACAAACATTTATTGAAGGTCATGTTCCCAATTGTGCAAGGAATGGTAAAACTCCTCGGATCCTTTAACTTCGGAGGCAACTTCCTCTGCAATACCGCATTACATTCCTCCGTCAATGAAACAGTCTCATAATCTTCCAACTTCTTCTTCCTCGACAAAATAACCTTTATAAACTTTGTATAGCTCAGCATCTGATTTAGGGCTTCTGCGAATGGAATATTGATCTGCAATTTCTTGACGATTTCCAAAAATTTTGAAAATTATTTATCCAACTTCTACTTTTCAACTCTCTATTAAAACAGTGGTGGATGATAGACAACTGGCTCAACATCTGCCTAATTCTTGTCCACTTGCCTGTCTTCACCCTATTTCTCTTCAACCAACTTTTCTTCACTTTCTTTCACATCTTTCTTTGGCAAATTTTCTACACTTTGTCCTTCAAGATGTTTTCCACTTCTTAATGTGATTGCTTGACATTGTTCATGATTCCCCCTTGAATTTTTCTTAGTGTCACTCGGTAAAATCCCTTAAGGCCTATTATTCAATGCTAACGCAAGCTGACCCATCTGATTTTCCAAGTTCTTAATCGTCGCCGCTTGTGTTTTAATAGATGCCTCATGACCGAATATATATTTCAACAACTCTTCCAAATCTGACTTTTTCTCTTGATGTGGAGTTGACTGTTGATGCTGATTTTGGTAACCGGGGCGATAAGATGGTCGTGGAGCTTGCTGATTTTGGTTGTTACTCCACGAAAAGTTTAGATGGTTTCTTGCCCCCGGGTTGTAGGTATTTTGATATGGATTCAGAGGTATTTTGTTATAGCTTCCTACAAACTGAACTGCGGCTAGTCTGATAGAACACTGCTATGTTAGATGTTCCCCCGCACATAATTCACACACAAACGCCACCTGTTGAACATGTGCACCCGTGAGGCCATCCATCTTCTTTGATAGCGCTGAAATTTGAGCTGCTAGAGTTGTCACTCCATCTACCTCTAACACTCCAGTTGCCTTAAGGTTGTGTCATTCTTGCAGTAGGCCACTGGTAGTTATTAGCTGCCATTGTCTCAATTAAGTCATACACTTCTTCAAATCTTTTAGCTATAAAAGCTCCTCCCGAAGCTGCATCTATACTAGTATGGATATTACCATTCAACCCATTGTAAAAGGTGTTCATCTGCAACCACTTGGGTAATCCGTGATGCGGACACTTCCTTAGCATTTCCTTGTACCTTTCCCAATCTTCATACAGAGACTCCCTCTGCAGCTGTTCAAAAGTTGTAATCTCATTCCTCATCTTTGAAGTTTTCGCTGGTGGGAAAAATTTACCTAAAAACATCTGAGCTAGGTCATCCCAAGTAGTGATTGACCCTGGTGGTAGTGAATGTAGCCAGCTCTTCGACTTGTCTCGCAATGTGAACAGAAACAAGCGTAGCCTAACTACATCATCAGATATCCCATTGTACTTGAAGGTATCACAAATCTCCAAAAAGCTAACCAGATGCTCATTTAGGTCATCATTATCCAATCCCCCAAACTTTACTGAATTTTGTATCATCTGAATCGTCCCAGGCTTGAGCTCAAAATGATTAGCAGCTATCACAAGCCTGGTAATGCTTGACTGAATTTTAGTAACCTTGGGAGTAGCATAATCCCTAAGTGCTTTCTGATCCTCTACAGCCATACTTTCTTGCTTATCAAAATTCTCTTGAGTTTCCTTAATCCACTTACTAAGCCTCTGAAACCTTCTTTCGATGTTGTCCTCGTAAGGAAGCAAATCTGGTTTCTTTGACCAAATTTGCATGTACAAAGTAAGAGAACCTGAAATAAGAAATAACAAAAACAAAAAGAAAAAATGTTTAACTAAAACTGATCTAATTAAATTGATATTGAAAATAATAAAATCAATAACTTGTCCCCGACAACGACGCCAAAACTTGTTGGGTGTAATCTAATTAAGCACGACATGCTAGTATACATGATCAACAAGTAATATAATGATAAGTCAAGTATCGTTCCCACAGAGACAATTAATTATTAAAATAATGAAAAACTAATAAACTAGAAATCAAATCAAATCAAGTAAACTAAATACCACAAATTTTACTCAGATAATGGAGAATTAAGCCTACAACTTCACTTTAAGCTTCACTCAAATTATCACACTTCTTTTCAATCCAATTAACTATTTCAGTTCATTAATCAAGAACACAAAAGTAGAATTAGCCATCTCTCAATGCACTAAAACCATATCAACTTAAATCCATATTTGATAGAATTAAGCCAAATACCTTGATTAACTAATTCACTATATCTCTATGCGAATTAAAATTAAAAAAGGTTTAAATCCCAAGTTCTTACACGATTACATGAGATGTTAGGTATATCTCTATCCTAAACATATATCATGAATTCCATCAAAATGCAGAAATCATAAACATATGCTATTATGATTAAGTCTAGACTCATATCTCATCTCTCAAATCCATACAAGTCCACATAGAATTGGTGATCAAGAAATTCATAACTTATGCATAAATCATAATAGATAAACTGAAAAATAGGTTAATTGAATTAAAATCAAAGCATGATAATCTTTATTACACTTAAAGATCCATTTTAAGCTTAATAAGATGAATTAGTTCATAATGAATGGATTAAACACCGAATAGATTAAAGAAAAGAACATCCGAATTATAGAAACTGAAATAAAAGAATAAGAATAGTATAGAACCATCCTTCTCCTCACTTAATTATACAATCTTTGTGCTCCTTGCTCCTTTTACTCTGTTCCTCCAAGATCTTCTTAAATTAGGGCATCCAAGTTATTCTTGATTGATTGATTGGTTAAGTGTTAGAATAGAATGTCTTAAGTCTCTGTAATACCAGCTAATTGCGTCCTCTAACTAGTCCAAATTGAATCCAAAGTCATTCCGTCCATGCCACAATAGTATTAGAATAACAATAAAACTCTTATTCTGATCCGCGTACCCTCACCCCAGCGGGGTGTTTCCTTTGTAAAGATCCCGCCCCGGTGGGGTACTATGTTGTACTCTGCAGTTTTTTGCTACATTGCTGCCCTTTCTTGACATATCACCACCATCCTACCTTAGCTATCATGTAATGACCCTACACAAAAACACATACAAAACATTGAAAATGATACTAAAACAGACAAATTAGATACTGTTTAAGTCCAAATAGGAAACCGATTTGTAGGTATGAAATCCACTCATCAATTACTCGGATGCCTAAATGTATGATTTCAAAATTTGTTATGTTTTATTTACTGCTTCCATTTAAATTAAAATGTTATGTTTGTTATTTCAAAACTTCAGATCAAGTATTTATTTTGAACTATGCAATGAGATTATATTATTTTGAACTGTGAAAAAGTATCGTTTAGAATTAAACTTGGCAAAAAATAGGTTTGGATTGGTTTTGGGTTACATAAAATAGTTATGGGTCAAGAACTAAAACCATATTACCTATATTTAATATGGGTTATGTGGTTTGGATTTAAATGGTTATGGGTCGAATCCAAGTCGACTTATTTTTTAAATTATAGTTTCACTACATGTACTTTTCTATTAACCCAACAAATTATAAAGCAGAATACTCCTTATTTTTGATCCAACACTGACAAATAGTGTAAGAACACAACTTTTATGAATAAAAATTTAATTTCCTCTAAATATCATTTTGAGTAATATGGTGTGGATTTGATAAAATGTTATAGTTGTGAGTAATATTTTCAAATTTTACAAAGTAAGCAAGTTGTCATAAAATATTTGTTTAGTCGGGGAATATTCATTTTATCAGGGAATATTCGTACGACGGCACAATCATTAGTGTCCCCCACAACGGAATTATTGTCGGAGTTAGAAAATGACAGAAATAACTTTTTATAAAAATAACGGCGCGAGTTTTACCATTAACTATTGAAATATCCGGTGATAAAAGTACAGTACTATGTGTGGTTGCATAGTATTACACGGTATTGTACAGTATCTTTGACTTACGTGAGAAGTCACTCAGTTTTATTCAATTATTGCCACAGTAATTGCTGCATAGTATTTCACGTTATTGATTCAATTATTGTTACAATATTTTATATTATTAAGGCAATAATTGAGACGACGAAGTTATTTATATTATAATTTGCATTATTGACAATATCTAGAAAGTTCTATTGAGGAAAGGGGTTTGGTCACCTAATTGCGCGACAATTGGGAGAAATCCTTATCGGAAAGCCCCTCTTTCATGGGAATGATCTAGTTGTTAATATTGTGAGTTATAATATTAATGATGAATGCTATTAAAAATGTGTTTTTGTAAAGACAAGTGAGTCGAGATAAATAGAAGGGATTTTTATGAAGTGTTTGTTGTAAATTTGGCTTATTATGTAGAGACTTACCCATTTTTCCAAATAATCGGTAGAAAGTTTAATGTATGTTAGTGTATATATATATATATTTTATAAGTTTTATTTTTTTATGAAAAATAGAATATATATTATATTTTATTATGCATAGTGTTTGCATAGTATTTGCATAGTAAAATCAAAAAATTTTGTTGTGCGCCCGTGAATTCGCCCATGAACCTTTTCTACTGTGCGTCCAAATAATGCCCTACCATTCTACTTTAAATAGGAGGCTTAGTTTAGAATTGAAAATCACACCAGAATCAAAGAATTCTTCTTCTATAATATTGAGCGTATTTCTTTAGAGTTTAAAGAAGTTTTGAGCGCAGAAAACAGTATAAATTTTCTTTAAGAATATCCCCGCCCTACCAGTCAGAAGTACTCTCTTTTTAATGTAAGAGATATTATTTTTGTTCAATATTCGTAAGAAATAATATTTTCTTCCATACTTTGTAGTATGTAAGTAATATTATCAGCTGAAGGATGTTTCTCTCTCTAGGCTTTTTGCTCTGCCTTCTCTCTAACTTTTTCAACTATGGCTCCCCCTTTTCTCCTACCAAACTTTTCTGGCATTCCTCCTTTACTCCGGCTGGTTCCATCCTCGCTCCCTCTTCTCTCTTTTAGCTCCGCCTCTCCTCATTCAGATCATCTTTGGCTCCTCTCCCTTTCCTCCGGCTGCCATACTTGGGTCTCCGCTTCACCTTCATTTCTCATTCTTCTCTATATTCCCCCTCTTCATCTCTGCTCCACTGCTCTTCATGGTTAGCTTTAATCATCTTTCAGCTGGGAACTCGGTTAGTAGTGTCTCTAAGGATCTTTTTGCTGTTTTGGGGTCTCCAATCCGAATTCGCCTAGCCCTTCGTCGCTTCCTCCTTCTCTTGATGTTGAGGGGATGGGTGAATTGATGCTCTCCCTGTTCCTCGGGGAAATAAAGTGAGCTCTGAAGACTCTGTAAATCTTGAACTCAAAACTGAGATCAACCCGGGCCCTGTTATGGGTGAAAATGCACGTGAGATTTTTACAGCCGCCCAACAACTTTCTCATCAAGATCGTGAAGCTGCAATTTTTGAAAGGAGGAAAAACCTTCATCTTATGTCATTCCTAACTGCTCATGGTATCTCTGCTAATGATGTCCAAGCATTCCTTTCTGATGGGAAAACTGTTAGTTTCGACAATACTCACAAGGTGTCTGTGCCAAATCCTCTTAATGGTGTCCAAATTACTCCGGCTATTACTTCTGGGTGTGCCTTTCCTCCGGTGGTATGCGTGGGGGAAAACCCTTCTTCGGCCACTGGTTCACATGTCTCAAAGTTGTCTTTCATGGACAAGACCTTTCCTAGCCTTCTGCCAGTGGGTCCCTCTAAATTCAAAATTTCAGGAACAACTTCTGCCACCTTTCTTGAGGAAGGTGAAATTCCTGCTTCATTGGTTAAAGAGCCAGCCAAATCTTGGAGTGCTATAGTGGGAAAAATTTCTGGGAAATCCTCTCGCAATCTTTCCTATTATCCCCCTTCCTCTGCTGATGAGGTTATCACTGTCATCCCTCCTGACGAGGTGATTTCAAGAGGTAACAAGCTTTGGGCAACTAGTCTGGTGGGTTACTTTCTATAGTCCTCGTTACCCTACAAAGTTGTTGAACCTATTGCTAGACGTTTATGGGGACATCTTGGGCTATCTGAGGTCTACTTACACAACAAAGGTTATTACATTTTCAAATTTGATTCCTTCTCTGATTGTGACAATATCCTTGCTGCTGGCCCTTGGCATTTTGCGACTAAAGGCATTGTCCTGCAAAAATGGAAGGAAGGTGTGTCCTTCACAAAGGATGATTGTAGTGTGTTCCCTGTATGGGTGAAGCTATCCAATATACCACTCTCTTACTGGTCCGATGAAGGCATACATTATATTGCCAGTGCTATTGGGAGACCCCTGTTTACTGACGAAATGACTGCAAATAATGATTTCCTGAACTTTGCAAGGGTCTGTATTGAAGTTAAAGCCTCTTTCTCCTTCCCTCCTTCCATCCGTGTGGTGGTTAAACATGGTGACTCTACGGCCAACATCTTTGTCCCAGTTGAGGTGGAATACCAGAGTAGGCCTCCTTCTTGCCCCCATTACAATGTGTTTGGTCACTCACAACTTAAGTGCCCGAGAGCCAACTACAAATGGGTGCCAAAAGTCACTAATATTGCAAACTCTGCTCAGACCGAACCTATCATTCCTCCTCATAATGTCACCCCTCCATGCATTCAGGCCCCCCCCCCCCCCCATACTGAATGGGTAAATGTCTCACGTGGTGTTAGACAAGGAACGAGATATATATCTCCTGGACAAGCTCTTAATATCTCCAACACCTTTGCTCCTATCATTGAGGATGTTATCTCAGAGGATGAATCTCCTACTGGTCCTAACCCTCTAGTATCTAGACTCAAGGTTATTGATGAAAAGGAAGGGAAAGAGATTAAGAATAAACAGGGCTCTTGCTTTGTCAATCTGCAGGCTGCGAAGAAAAGAAAAGGGAAAGGAAAGGCTGGTCACTCCCCTTCATCCTAGTTTCCTTATGTTAGCTTCTTATAACATTAGAGGTCTCAATAAAAAGCCTAAGCAGGCTTATGTTAGGCAAATAATAGCTGATAATAAAATCTCTCTGTTGGGTCTTCTTGAAACCCGGGTCAAACAAAGGAAAGCTCAAAGGATCTCTAGGAACATTTGTAATTCTTGGAAATGGGCTTTCAACTACGATACTCACCCTAATGGGAGAATCTGGGTTGGTTGGAATCCTAGTATATGGCTTGTTGATATCATGTTTGTGTCTTCTCAAGTTATACATTGTAAAGTTTAATCTGTTGATATTATTGGCACCTCTTTCCTGATCTCCTTCGTCTATGGGCAGAACTCTTATATGGAGAGGAGAGACTTATGGAATGATTTACTCTCCTTTGCTCCTAATGCTAGCTGGTGTATGTTGGGTGACTTTAATGTCATTAAAGATCTAACAGAAACTAACCAACATAATGATACTTGGGACATTGGGATGGAAGAATTCAAATCATGCACTACCTCTGTTGGGGTTGATGATATTAGGGGTGTTGGACCCCTATTCACTTGGTGGAACATGCAAACTTCTCGGCCTATTCACAAAAAATTGGATCGTGCTATGGGGAATTCTAATTGGTTTTCTAACTTTTGCATGTCCCATGTTACCTATGGCCCTCGTGGGTTGTCTGACCATTCCTTGACTCTGCTTCAAACTGGTATTCAACTCAATCAGTCTAGACGTCAGTTTCAATTCTTCAACCATATGCTTCTTCTTGATGGTTTCGAGGACTTAGTTAGTAATGTTTGGGCCTCATCCATCTCGGGCAATCCGTTTTATGTGTTCACTGAGAAATTGAAACGTACTAGACATGCTTTGGTGTCTCTTAATCTACTCACTAGAAATCTCACCACCTTGGTTAAAGCTGCAAAAGAGGACCTGCATGCTGTTCAGTCTTTACTAAATGATCAACCTTTGGATCTGGACCTTATTGCTCGTGAAAAATCTAGTCAACAGCAACTCTGGAATGCATTGGATCGAGAGGAAACTCTTCTTCAACAGAAATCTAGAGCTAATTGGTTGGCCTTAGGTGACAGGAACACTAGTTTCTTCTCAAACATGATGAAGAATCGATGGAATGCCAATAAGATTTTGTCCATCACTGATAATGAAGGTAATATGGTTCATGGTCAAAGGAACATTGAAGAAGTGGTTGTGGGTTACTTTCACAATCTCTTCAACACCTCTGAGGATCCCTATCCTGGATTTGACAATTATGCCATAACTCATCCCAACTTGCTCAGTTCGGCTCAAGCCTCTAAGCTGATTGCTCTTATTTCTGACTTGGAAATTATGGGGACCCTCAAATCCATGAAATGTAACAAAAGTCCGGGGCCAGATGGTTTTAATGTTAACTTCTTCCTCAGTTGTTGGGAATTTGTTGGTGCGGATTTTTTTAAGGTTGTGCACTTCTTCTTTGATAATAATAGACTTTCCAAAGGACTAAATTCCACTGCTCTTGCTCTTATTCCTAAAAGTGCCAACCCTACTTCAATGTCAGATTTTAGACCAATCTCATGCTGCAATACGATTTGCAAAACTTCTCTCTAATCGTCTGAAGGATGTTCTTCCCTTTCTCATTGATAAAGCACAATCTGCTTTCGTGAAAGGTAGAAGCATTAGTGATAACATCCTCATTGCCCAAGAGATGCTCAAAGGCTATCATAGATCTTCTGGTCCTGCTAGGTGTGCTCTCAAGATTGACCTCACTAAAGCTTTTGACACTGTAAGATGGGAATTCCTCTTTGACACCCTAAAAGCTTTCAAATTTCCTGATGGTTATGTTGGTTGGATCAAGGCATGGGTCACTTCCGCCATGTTTTCTATTAAGGTAAATGGTACGCTTGCAGGCTTTTTTGGTAGTTCCAGAGGTCTCAGACAAGGAGACCCCTTATCTCCCTTTCTATTTGTGCTGGTTATGAAAATGTTATCTCTAAAGCTTAACAATGCTACATCTAATCCAGATTTCCTATACCATTGGAAAGCTAAAGTTTGCAAACTTACTCATTTATTCTTTGCGGATGACATTTTAATTTTCTATAAAGCATGCTTACAATCTATTTCTATTATTAACTCATGCGTTCTCTCCTTCTCCTTGTATTCTGGCCTGATTCCTAACTCCCACAAAAGTCATTATTTTCTCTCTAACTCGGCCAATATAGAAGCTAGTGACATCTCTCTCATCCTTGGGTTCCAATCTGGTACCTTGCCTTCAAAGTTTTTGGGTGTTCCACTGCTATCCAGGAAGCTTTCATCGACTGACTGTATCCCCTTAATCCAAAGGATCACAAATCGTGCATCCTCTTGGACTTCAAAGGTCCTCTCCTACTCGGGCAGACTTCAACTTATCAAATCCATTCTTTTTACTATCCAAGTTTTCAGGAGTTCCCACTTCTTGCTGCCGAAAGGGGTCCTCAAAGACATTCAATCAATCTTAGCAAGGTTTCTCTGGAAAGGTGCAAGTCTCGATAAGTATGGAGCAAAGGTTGCCTGGTCCACAATTTCACTCCCACTCTCTGAGGGTGGTCTAGGCATAAAAAATATGGTGGAATGGAATTCTGCTCTTATCCTCAAGCACTTGGTTTGCATTATCCAACCTCATTCTGCTTCTCTATGGGCAAATTGGATCAGAGCCACCACACTGAAACACACATCCTTTTGGCAATTTAGAAATACAGCAGATTGCTCATGGGTCTGGAAACAAATTCTGAAGCTTCGGCCTCTTGCCCTTCAACACTTACACTATCATATTGGCAATGGGCAGGATACCAGCCTATGGTATGACCCATGGTTAAATGATACGGCTATCAATCCTTCCCAATCTTTTCTCGCTCACCTCTAGGATTCAAAGGAATGCAACGGTTAGCCACCTTATAAAAGAACAACTCTTGGGGTTCGCCTCAAGGCAACTACCATGATATGATCCTCTTGCGAAGGAACATGGCCCAACTTTCCCCTCCTTCACAGCAGCTGGATAAGATTTTTTGGGATTCTTGGAATACGAAGGATATTAAAGCTAAACAGTTATGGGATTCAATTCGCACGAGGCAGCAGTCGGTTTCTTGGAGCTCCATTATCTGGAATAAATGCCATGTCCCAAGGTACTCTTTATTTATGTGGCTGGGCATTCTCAAAAAGCTCCCCACTAATGACAGAACAATCAGATTTTCTAATAGATCATGGAACTGTCCTCTGTGCAACCTTCAACTTAAGACCTTCGACCATTTGTTCTTCAACTGTGGCTTCTCCAAAGAGGTTCTTCTGAAGGCTATTAGTCTTGGAAATTGGAATGCTTTCCCTACCTCTTGGGATGACATTATGGCCTTCCTCACCACATTTCAAGGTTCAAATCTGTCATGAAATATCCTAAGTTTGACTGTGGTAGTCTATTTCTATAAAATTTGGGAGTCAAGGAACAAAAAGTTTCATGATGATCATCTTCCTCCTCTCACCAGGATTATAAAGGATGTTATCCACATCATTAAGTCTAGGCTTTCCACTTGCAAATCATTTACCAAAGCCACCAATAACCAATATTTCTGCAATTGGCTTCTAACTAGTTAGTTGTGGTTGGGATCCGGACGAGATGGGTTGGTAAGGGTAGTTGGGCGAGTTGGTTATGGAATTTCGGGCGAGGTGAGCTAGTCGAGGCGAGCCCATTGTTGAGGCTTCGGGCAAGCATGTTGGGAGACCCATTGTTGAGGCTTCGGGCGAGCATCTGCAAGGTCCTTTGAGTGGGGGCAGAGTTGGGCGAGCCATGTTATGGCTTCGGGTGAGGTCCTCCGAGCGAGGACAATGAGGTGGGCTTCAGGCGAGATGGCTTCGGGCGAGGTCCTTGAGGCAGAACCCAAGTCTTCGGGTGAGGTGGCTAAGGGAAATGTGGCTTTGGCTTCGAAAGAGGTAGTGGTCCAGGTCTTGGCCTTCGGGCAAGTGGTGGTATGAGGTCCTTGTAATTCTCTTATCAAAGATAGAAATATTCAATGATTCTGTAATAGGCCTATTACCAACTAGTTGGTTTTTGGTATAGTTCCTTGTATAGTTTCCTCGTCTTGGGCCTGTCCATAGATGATGCAGCTATACTGTGGGGTATGCCCCTTGTCTTTGTAATTTGGTTCTTTTCTATACAAACAAAAAATTTAGCAAAAAAAAAAAGTAATATTATTTCGTTTCAGATTTCGAATTCTACACTCATTTTGATTAGTATTGCTTCTATACTCTGTGAAATTAGTAGAATATCCTTGAAATTTGCACTTCATCTAGTATCTTTTCACGAAAATATTATTCTGAATAATCTTGATAAATTAACTCTTTTCATGTCGGGGTACTATTCACGGGGTACTATTCCCGAAGTACTATTCATGGGGTACTATTCACTCAGGTACTATTCACCCAGGGTACTATTCATTAAAAAGATTTATTCGTCTTTTGTCCAAATTATTTTTGATAAAATATTATTCTTGAATTTTACTCCACAAAGTAGTATCCTGTTGACAATTTGGACATTATTGAATTCTGGATAAATTGAATTATAAATCTTTAAAATTTATCCTTGCTCTCATTTAATTGAATTCTTATATCATTGTCATCATCCTCATGCTTATATTGTGGTGAAAGTCATCTTTGACCCGTAGTGCGTAGATGGACTGTTGATTGGTATGATTATGACTATGTATTTGTATAATCATGACCTGTAATGTTACAAATGATGTGGTAAAAGTCCTCATTGGCCCGTAGTGCATTGATGGATAGTTGTTGGATTGATCATGACTATTGGTGATAACACGAATATCCTTGGTCCGTAGTGCATGGATAATTCGTGGATGTGATACTAATGAATATCCTTGGCCCGTAGTGCATGGATAATTCAATGATGTGGATTATTTATTGAGTTGAGTCTCAGCGATAAAATTGATGATAAACTTTTTAAATCATGGAAGATAGTTGATATCATGCTCTACTTGACTCTTCTAATGGATTGCTTGCTCCGCTGCAATTAAACTTGTTGTTTATTGTATTCTATCAGTTTAACCATGTTGATGGCTAATGATAATTTATTCTGTATTATCTTAGTCATAATATTTCTTACTGGGCTAGTTGAGCTCACCCTTATGCTTTCATTGTTCTCTCCACGAAATGAGAACATAGCCGGGACTAGTCGGAGAATTGAGTAACGGTCTAAGATAGTGGTTGTAGTAGTCCTCACTATTTTATAAAATAGTGTGCTAATAACTGTAATGAGGACTCTATTTGAGTTTGGATATTGTCTAGAAGACAATATTCTTGTTAAAACTCTCAGCTTATGTTACACGATAGTTGTATAGTTAAGTTCTTATTTGTATTTTGTACCATGTATTTGGTGACAAAGAATGAGTTATGTATACCTATTTTGGGGGCGTCACAGTTGGTATCAAAGCTTAGGGATATGATCCCTGGCAGAGATGTGAGACTAGAACTAGGAGGGGAGAGACGAGTAATTCCTTCGCTAGTATGACCTACCTAAGTTTATTTGTTATTTAATTGGTCGGTCAGAGTATATGGATAATATGTGGCATGTCAATTAACCCTTATTTTCTGGCAGTGTTTGAAAATGGCATCTGAAAATGTCGAGTTAAGCAATGGAGCATATGAGACCGTTAAGTCACCAATGATCAATACCCAGGATAATGTGCATCAGTAAGGCAATAATCCTCAAGTAAATAACAACACCGACCAAATGATGAACGATGGGATATTCAAAGGCTTTATGCAATTCATACAACATAAGGCGAGAGATACTCTGTTCAAAATGCAAGTGGAAAGACTGGCAACTCTCGGATGGTCACTACTAAGTAGTTCAAGGAGCTAGGACCACTGAAGTTTTTGGGAAAGCTAGAAACACTCAAGGTAGAGACGTGGATGAAGCAGATAACCATGATATTTGATGTCTTGGGATGCTCTGAGGAGAAAAAGGTTCCCTTTGCCACCTTCATGTTAAGAGGAGAGGCATATTACTGGTGGAAATCAGTAAAACGTACTCAGCCTGCCGTACTCAAAATGTCTTGGGAGAAGTTCCAAGAACTGTTCAACGACAAGTATTTTCTCGAAAGTATTCGTCACATGAAGGAGGTGGAGTTCATCAAGCTGGAGCAAAACAATATGACCGTGTTACAATACGAAGCTAAATTTGCAGAGTTATCCCAGTTTGTATCTCATTTGGTTGATAATGAGGAGAGAATGACGCAAATGTTTCTGCGAGGTTTAAAACACGAAATACATCAATACCTCATTTCTCATAAATCGTGTTTATATTCAGATGTTGTAAATTAGGCTCAGTTATTGGAACATGATAAATAGTCAATCCAACCAAGAGATAGCAGCCGACAAAAAGATAATACCAGTGGTAGAAGTTATCAAAGCAGTGACAACAAACGTGGAGGAAATCAACATGCCATAAATGGTAACCACTTCGGTGGTAATCCTGGCTAAGACAACAGAAGTGGAAATTTCAAGAAGAGAAGGTTCAACAATGATAGAAAGACAGCAGCACCAGCACCTATTTTCAAGGAAGGAGAACGACCACCGGTCATACACTACAAATGCGGAGGGGAGGGACACATCAGTCCAAATTGTACGCAACACTCCAAAGCATGTTATAATTGCGGAAGAGAAGGGCACCTAGCCCAATTTTGTCGTGCGATGATGTAAAGTCCAGCTGGGATGGAGACACCAAAGGTCGTCCTAGACAAGTCAAATCTGGTAGTTCAAGGGAGAGCGTTTGTTGTGATCTCCCAAAAAGCTAGGAACCCGAACGAAGTTATCACTGGTAAGCTAATCATAAACTCTTGCGAAGTCTATACCTTATTTGATACTTGTTCTACCCATTCTTTTATTTCTCCTACTTGCGCTCAACATTTAAATTTGACTCCAGAGAAATTAGACTTTGACTTATCTGTTGAAACTCCGTTAGGAGAAACCTTCATTACATCCACTGTTTATAAATCTTGTTTGATTCAAATTGGCAAGCTCACATTACCTGTCAACCTTATCTCTTTGAAAATACTTGCATTTGATGTGATTTTATGGATTGATTGGTTAACTACTCATCATGCTAAAATTGATTATTTTTGTAAGGTTGTTACTTTTCATATACCTAACCAACCTATTATGCAAATTCAAGCAACCAAACCACTAGAGTCAATCACTGTTATATCAAGCCATAAAGCTATTTGTATATTAAAAAACGGATGTTAAACTTTCTTAGCCCATGTCACAAATTTAAACAAAAATACTTCAGATTTGAATAATATTTCTATTGTGAATTAATTTTCTGACGTATTCCCTGAAGAACTTCTTGGATTACCCCAAAGCGTGAAATCGAATTTTGTATCGACCTTGAACCCGGTATAAAACCCATTTCCAAAGCCCCATATCGAATGGCTCCTATTGAACTTCAGGAGTTAAAAACCCAACTGCAGGAATTGTTAGACATCGGTTTCATTCGTCCTAGTACATCACCTTGGGGTGCTCCTGTTCTATTCGTAAAAAAGAAAGATGGGAGTTTGCGACTTTGCATTGACTATCAAGAGTTGAATCATGTCACCATCAAAAATAGGTACCCGTTGCCTCGCATTGATGACCTATTTAACCAATTGCAATGTGCTAAATTCTTTTCAAAGATCGATCTTTGTTTCGGATATCATCAGTTAAAGATTAAAACTGATGACATTCCAAAGACTACTTTCAGAACTCGGTACGAGAATTACGAATTCCTAGTCATGTCTTTTGGATTGAGTAATGCTTTTGCCGCCTTCATGGATATGATGAAACGAGTATTCAAGGAATATTTGGATCATTTTGTGTTCATCTTTATTGATGACATCCTCATTTACTCCAAAAGCCGTGAAGATCATGAGCAACACTTGAGGCTGATACTCCAAAAGCTTCGTAAAAATAAGCTATATGTCAAGTTAAAGAAATGCGAGTTCTGACTTGAGGAAGTAGCATTACATGGGCATGTGATATCAAATCACGGAATATCTATTGACCCAACGAAGATTGAAGAAATACAAAGTTACCTTAGTCAGTAACCGAAGTACGTAGCTTTCTGGGCTTAGCTGGTTATTATCAGATATTCGTGCAAGGATTTTCTCGAATCGCTACTCCATTAACTCAGCTAACTCGAAAAGATACAAAATTCTGTTGGAGCGAGGAATGTGAGAAGAGTTTTCAAGAACTCAAAAGGAGACTCATTTCAGCACCTGTTCTGAAAATACAATCTGGTTCGGAGGGATTTGTTATCTACAATGATCCTTCAGGCAGAGGGTTAGGATGTGTTCTCATGTAACATGGGAAAGTCATAGGCTAGCCTCACGACAACTCAAAGAATATGAGAGGAATTATCCTACTCATGATCTAGAGTTGGTAGAAGTCGCTTTTGCACTTAAAATCTTGAGGCATTACCTGTATGGGGAGAAAGTGGAGATCTATACGGATCATAAAAGCCTCAAATATTTCTTCACCCAAAAAGAACTCAACATGCAGCAACGACGTTGGCTCGAGCTATTGAAAGATTACGATCATACCATTCAATACCATCCTGGAAAAGCGAACGTGGTAGCTAATGCATTGAGTAGAAGATCATATGCGAGTACGAGTGTGATATTGTCAACGTAAATTAAAGGCCCATTTTGTATGACTTTCAAAGTATGGAGATAGTGTTAAAGACTCCAGGGACCCACGTGATTATGTCAAATATACGAGTAGAACTGACTTTAATCGATAAAGTTAAAGTTGCTCAAGATACGGACCTGGAGCTGATGCGTATGAGGAAGAAAGTACAAGAAGGTGTTATTCCAGAAGCAATAATCGATGAAGAATGAATACTTCGAGTCAACTCCAGACTTTGTGTTCCTAACGACTCTGACTTGAAGTATAAAATTATGATGGAGGCACACAACACACCGTTTGCAATCCATCTTGGGAGTACCAAAATGTATCGTGATCTTTAGGGGAGCAATATAAAAAGAGAGATCGCAGAGTTTATCTCAAGGTGTTTATCTTTTCAACGTGTCAAGACGGAGCATTAAGTGCCAAAAGGTCAATTGCAACCACTTGAAATTCCAGAATGGAATTGGGAGCACATTACCATAGATTTCGTTACTGGTCTTCCCAAGGTTTCTCAAGGCATATATACAATTTGGGTTATTGTTGATATATTAACCAAGTCTGCTCATTTCTTACCTATACAAGAAACTTATTCACTTGAATGTCTTGCTCGTATATACATAAACGAGATTATAAATTGAATGGTATGTCAATATCCATAGTTTCTGATAGAGACCCAAGATTCACTTCACAATTTTGGGTTAGTTTGTAGAAAGCTATGGGGACGAATTTATGATTCAATTCGGCATATCATCCTCAAACGGACGGGTAGTCAAAGAGGACTATTCAAACTCTTGAAGATCTATTAAGACTTTGTGTCCTAGACTTCAAAGGAAGTTGGAATAAGTTCTTTCCATTAGTGGAATTCTCCTACAACAACAGTTATCAAACATGTATAAGCATGGCTCCATTCGAGGCATTGTATGGACGCAAGTGTCGTTCTCTAATATGCTGGGATGAGGTGGGTGAAACAACGTTGTTGGGACCAAAATTGGTACGCATGACAACAAAAAAGATTCAAATGATCCGGCAACGTATAAAAACCTCACAAGATCGGCAAAAGAGTTATGCTAATCTTCATCGAATGGACGTGGAATTCAATATTGGTGATCATGTGTTGTTATGTGTTGCTCCATGGAAAGAAATTATGAGATTTGGAAAGAGGGGAAAGTTCAATCCTCGATTCATTGGCCCATCTGAAATCCTTGATCGAGTAGGAACTGTGGACTATAAACTCGCCTTACCGCCAAGTATGTCTCGTGTTCATAACGTTTTTCACATATCTATGTTACGTAAATATGTGGAAGACCCAAACCACATTATTGATTTAAAACCGGACGAAATAGTAGAAGATTTAACGTATGAAGAGGTACATGTTAAAATCTTGGATAAGAAGGAACATATTCTACACTCCAAGGTTATACCTCAAGTCATGGTTTTGTGGAGAAACCACGATGTTGAGGAAATGACCTGGGAGTTAGAATTCGAAATGAAATCAAGGTATCCTCACATCTTCAACATACTAGGTACGTACACTAATTTCGAGGATGAAATTTCATAAGAAGGGGAGGTTGTAAGATCCCAACTTTTATGAATAAAGATTTAATTTCCTCTAAATATCATTTTGAGTAATATGGTGTGGATTTGATATAATGTTATAGTTGTGGGTAATATTTTTAAGTTTTGGGAAATATTTTCAAATTTTGCAAAGTAAGCAAGTTGTTATAAAATATTCGTTTGGTCGGGGAATATTCGTTTTATCAGAGAATATTCGTACGACGGCACAATCATTGGTGGACCCCATAATAGAATTATTATCGGAGTTAAAAAATGATAGAAATAACTTTTTATAAAAATTACGGTAAAAGTTTTACCATTAACTATTGAAATACCCGGTGATAAAAGTATAGTAATATGCATGGTTGCACAGTAGCACATAGTATTGTAAAGTATATTTGATTATTGATGCTTACTTGAGAAGTTACTCGGTTTAATTTAATTATTGCCACATTAATTGTTGCATAGTGTCTCATGTTATTGATTCAATTATTGTCATAATATTTTATATTATTAAATCAATAATTTAGATGACGAAGTTATTCATATTATTATTTGCATTATTGACAATGTCTAGAAAGTTCTGTTGAGGAAAGGGGTTTGGTCACCTAATTCCGCGCCAATAGGGAGAAATCCTTATCGAAAAGCCCGCTCTTTCCTGGGAATGATCTGGTTGTTAATATTGTGAGTTATAATATTAATGATGAATGTTATTAAAAATGTGTTTTGTAAAGATAAGTGAGTCGAGATAAATAGAGGGGATTTTTATGAAGTGTTTGTTGTAAATTTGGCTTATTGTATGGACCCCCACTTACCAAGTTTTCAAAATAATCGGTAGAAAGTTTAATGTGTGTTATTATATATATATATATATATATATATATATATATATATACATAAATATATATTTTATAAGTTTTATTTTTTTATGAAAAATAGAATATATTATATATTATTATGCTTAGTGTTTACATAATGCCTGCATAGTGTTTGCATAGTAAAATTAGAAAATTTTGTTCTGCGCTTGTTAATTCACCCGTGAACCTTTTCTATTGTGTGTCAAAATAGTGCCCTACCATTCTACTATAAATAGGATGCTTAGTTTAGAATTGAAAATCACACCAGAATCAGAGAATTCTTCTTCTATAATATTGAGCATATTTTTCTTTAGAGTTTAAGGAAGCTTTGAGCGTAGAAAACAGTATAAGTTTTCTTCAAGAATAACCCCGCCCTACAAGTCAGACGTACTCTCTTTTTAAAGTAAGGGATATTATTTTTGTTCAGTATTCATAAGAAATAATATTTTCTTTCATACTCTGTAGTATGTAAGTAGTATTATTTCGTTTCAGATTCCGCATTCTACACTCATTTTGATAAGTATTGCTTCTATTGTAAGACCCCAACTTTTTTGAATAATGATAATTTTTTTCTCAAAATATATTTTGAATATTATGGTGTGGATTTGATATAACGTTATAGTTGTGGATAATATTTATAAATTTTTCAAAGTAAGCAAGTTGTTATAAAATATTCGATTAGTCGGGGAATATTCGTTTTAACAGAAAATATTCTTACAATGACACAATCATTGGTAATATCTTTTTATAAAAATAACGGAGAAAGTTTTACCGTTAAACTGTTAAAATACCTGGTGGTAAAAGTACAGTAATACGCATGGTTACATAGTAGCACAATCTTTGGTAATATCTTTGATTATTGATGCTTACGTGAGAAGTCACTCAGTTATACTCAATTATTGCTACAGTAATTATTGCATAATATCTCTCATATTATTGATTCAATTATTGTCATAGTATCATCTTCATAATATTTTATATTATTAAATCAATAATTGAGACGACAAAGTTATTCATATTATTATTTGCATTATTGACGATGTCTAGAAAGTTCTATCGAGGAAAGAAGTTTGGTCACCTAATTGCGCGTCAATAGGGAGAAATCCTTATCGGAAAGCCCCCTTTTTCCTAAAAATGATCTGGTTGTTAAATATTGTGAGTTATAATATTAATGATGAATATGTTCATATTAATTAAAGATGTTTATTCATTTAGTTTTCATTAATTCTTCCATGACCCAATTACCCTCAAAGGAGGTATTTCTGTGATTCGCTGGTTTTATTGACCAAATGAGAAATTAATCGGATAAATGAGAAATTAATTGCTATTTGTTCACATGCAAATTACTATTGGTTCACATGTATAGAACTATTGATTCACATGCATGTACTATTAGGGGAGCTGGTGCAAGATTGATAATACTTGATGAAGGTATAGATGAAGGTACTATACTGTAATCATTCGAGCCCCTAATCGTGCAATTATCGAAACTATGTTTTATTATAAATAGAAGCTCATTCTTTTTTCATTCTCACCAATTCACTAAGACTCACAAGAGCAATTGTAGGGAGAGAAACTATAGAGAGGAAGAAGAAGAGTATTCTGCTACTTTACTATTGCAGTATCCAGCCTTCTACAAAGGTAAGGGATATTATTTTTGTTCAATAATCGTATGAAATAATACTTTCTTCCATACTCTGTAGTATGCAAGTAATTTTATTTTGTTTCATATTCCTAATTCTACACTCATTTTGTTAAAGTAATGTTTCTATACTCCGTTTAATTAGTAGAATATCCTTGAAATTTTCTATTCATCTAGTATCGTTTCACAAGGATATTTTTCTGAACATTATTGTTAAATTTTAAGCTTTTCATGCCAGAGTTCTATTCACGGGGTACTATTCACAAAGTACTATTTACGGGGTACTATTCATAAAGTACTATTTATGGGATACTATTCACAAAGTACTATTCACGGGGAACTATTCATAGAGTACTATTTCCAAAGTACTATTCATGGGATACTATTCACGGGGTACTATTCATGGAATACTATTCACAAAGTACTATTCATGGGGAACTATTAAAAGAGTACTATTCATGAAGTACTATTCACGAGATACTATTCACTCGGGTACTATTCACCCGGGGTACTATTCATGACAAAAATTGATTTCTTTTCTATCCAATTTATTTTTGATGCAATATTATTGTTGAATTTTACTCCACAAAGCAGTATCATGTTGACAATATGGACATTATTGAATTCTGGATAAATTAAATTATAAATCTTTAAAAATTTATCATTTACTTTCTTTTAATTGAATTCTTATATCATTGTCATTATCCTCATGCTTATATTGTGATAAAAGTCATCTTTAGCTTACGCGCATAAATGGACTGTTGATTGGTATGATTATGACCAGGGATTATTCGGTGTAATCATGACCCGTAATATTACAAATTATGTGGTAAAAGTCCTCATTGGCCCAATAGTGCATTAATGGACAGTTGTTGGCATGATCATGACCATTGGCGATTACATGAATATTCTTAGCCCGTAGTGCATGGATACTTTATGGACGTGATACTAATGAATATCCTTGGCCCATAGTGTATGGATAATTCAGTGATGTGGATTATTTATTGAGCCGAGTCTCAGCGATAAACTTTTTAAATAATAGAAGATAGTAGATATCATGTTCTACTTGACTCTTCTAATGAATTGCTTGTTCCGTTGCAGTTAAACTTGTTATTTATTATCAGTTTAACAATGTTGAAGGCTAATGATAATTTATTCTGCATTATCTTAGTCATAATATTTCTTACTGGGCTAGTTGAGCTTACCCTTTTGCTTTCATTATTCTCTTCAGGAAATGAGAACGTAGTCGGGACTAGTCGGGGAACAAAGTGATGGTCCGAGAGGGTGGCTATAGTAGTCCTCACTATTATATGAAATAATGTGATAATAAATGTAATGAAAACTCCATTTGAGTTTGGATATTGTCTAGAAGATAATAATCATGTAAAAACTCTCAGCTACGTTTTGTCGTATTGTATAAATAAAGTTTGTATTTGATTTCTGTACCATGTATTTGGCGACTCAGAATGGGTGATGTATACCTATTTTGGGGGCGTCACATTTGGTATCAAAGCTTAGAGATATGATCTAGGAGGGTAGAGACGGATAATTCCTTCGCTGGTATGACCTACTTAAGTTTATTTTTTATTTAATTGGTCGATCAGAGTATAGGGATACTATGTGGCAAGTCAATTAACCCTTATTTTGTGGCAGTGTTTGAAAATGGCATTTGAAAATATCAAGTTAAGCAATGGAGCACATGAGATCGTTGAGTCACCAATGATCAATACCCAAGGTAATGTGCATCAGGAAGGCAATAATCCTCAGGTAAAGAACAACATCGACCAGATGATGAACGATGGTATGTTCAGAGACTTTATGTAATTCATACAACATCAGGCAAGAGAGTCTTCTTTTCAAAATATAGGTGGAAACATTGGCAACTCTCGGATGGTCACTGCTAAGCAGTTCAAGGAGCTGGGACCACCAGAGTTTTTGGGAAAGCCAGAACCACTCAAGGTAAAGACGTTGATGAAATAGATCACCAAGATATTAGATGTCTTGGGATGCTCCAAGGACCAAAAGGTTCCATCTGCCACCTTCATGTTTAGAGGAGAGGCAGATTACTGGTGGGAATCAGTAAAACGTACTCAGCTTGCCGCACTCAAAATGTTTTGGGAGAAGTTCTAAGAACTGTTCAATGACAAGTACTTTCCCGAAAGTATTCATCACATGAAGGAGGTGGAGTTCATCAAGCTAGAGCAACAATATGACCGTGTTGCAGTACAAGGCTAAGTTTGTGGAGTTAGCCGGTTTCATCCCATTTGGTAGATAATGATGAGCGTATGACACAGATGTTTCTAAGAGGTTTAAAACCCGAGATATGTTAATACCTCATTTATCACAAACTTTGCATGTATTCAGATGTTGTGAATAGGGCTCAGTTAATGGAGCGCGATAATGAGTTAACCCAACAAAGAGAGAGCAGCCAGCAAAATGCTAATACCAGTGGTAGCAGTCATCAAAGCGGTGATAACAAATGTGGATGGAATCAACATGCCAAAAATGGTAACCACTTCGGTCGTAATCATGGCCAAAACAATAAAAGTGGAAATTTCAAGAAGAGGAGATTCAACAATGATGGAAAGACGTCAGCACCAGCACCCGTTGTTAAAGAAGGAGAATGACCACCGATCGTATGCTTCAAATGCGGAAGGGAGGGACACATCAGTCCAAACTGCATGATGTACTCCAAAGCGTGTTATAATTATGGAAGAAAAGGTCACCTAGCCTGATTTTGTCGTGCAGCAAAGACAAGTCCAGCTGGGAAGGAGGCACCAAAAGCCGTCCCAGAGAAGTCAAAGCCGGTAGTTCAAGGGAGAGCGTTTGTTGTAACCTCCCAAAAAGCAAGGAACCCGAACGAGGTCATTGTGGGTAAGCTAATTATAAACTCTTGCGAAGTCTATACCTTATTTGATACCGGTTCTACCCATTCTTTTATTTCTCCTACTTGTGCTCAACGTTTAAATTTAACTCCGGAGACATTAGACTTTGACTTATCTGTTGAAACTCCGTTAGGAGAAACCTTCATTACATCCATGGTTTATAAGTCTTGTTTGATTCAAATCAGTTACCGCACGTTACCTGTCGATCTTATCTCTTTGAAAATACTTGCATTTGATGTGATTTTAGGGATTGATTGGTTAACAACTCATCATCCTAAAATTGATTATTTTCGTAAGGTTGTTAGCTTTCATATTCCTAACCAACCTATTATGCGAATTCAAGCAACCAAACCACTAAAGTCAATCAGTGTCATATCAAACCATAAAGCTATTCGTTTATTGAAAAACGGATGTCAAGGTTTCTTAGCCCATGTCACGGATTTAAACAAAAATACGTTAGATTTGAATGATATTTCTATTGTTAATAAATTTCCTAACGTATTCCCTGAAGAACTTCCTGGCCTACCCCCAGAGCGTGAAATTAAATTTTGTATCGACCTTGAACCCGGTACAAAACCCATTTCTAAAGCCCTATATCGAATGGCTCCTATTGAACTTCAGGAGTTACAAACCCAACTACAGGAATTGTTAGACATCGGTTTCATTCGTCCTAGTATGTCTCCTTGGGGTGCTCATGTTCTATTCGTAAAGAAGAGAGATATTAGTATGCGACTTTGTATTGATAATCGGGAGTTGAATTATGTCACCACCAAGAATAGGTACCCGTTGCCTCGCATTGATGACCTGTTTGACCATTTGCAAGGCGCTAAATTCTTTTTAAATATTGATCTTTGTTTCGAATATCATCAATTAAAGATTAAAACTGATGACATTCCAAAGACTGCTTTCAGAACTCGGTACGGGCATTATAAATTTCTAGTCATGTCTTTTGGATTGACTAATGCTTCTGCTGCCTTCATGGATATGATGAACCGAATATTCAAGGAATATTTGGATTATTTTGTGGTTGTCTTTATTGACGACATCCTCATATATTCCAAAAGCCGTGAAGATCATGAGCATCACATGTGGCTGATACTGCAAAAGCTTCGTGAAAATAAGCTATATGCCAAGTTAAAAAAATGCGAGTTCAGGCTTGAGGAAGTAGCATTCCTTGGGCACGTGATATCAAATCATGGAATATCTATTGACCCAGCGAAGATTGAAGCAATTCAAAGCTTGGAGCAACCTAAGTCAGTAATCGACGTACGTAGCTTTTTGGGCTTTGCTGGTTATTATCGGAGATTCGTGGATGGATTTTCTCGAATCGCTACTCCATTAACTTAGCTAACTCAAAAAGATACAAATTCAGTTAGAGCGAGGAATGTGAGAAGAGTTTCCAAGAACTCAAGAGGAGACTTATTTCAGCACCTGCTCTGATAATACAATCTAGTTCGGAGGGATTTGTCATATACAGGGATGCTTCAAGAAAAGGTTTAGGATATGTTCTCATGCAACATGGGAAAGTCATAGCCTATGCCTCACGATAACTCAAAGAATATGAGAGGAATTATCTACTCATGATCTAGAGTTGGCAGTTGTCATTTTTGAGCTTAAAATCTAGAGGCATTACCTGTATAGTGAGAAAGTGGAGATCTATACGGATCATAAAAGCCTAAAATATTTCTTCACCCAAAAGGAACTTAACATGCGACAACGATGTTGGCTCGAGCTATTAAAAAATTATGATCATACCATTCAATACCATCTTGGAAAAGTGAACGTGGTAGCTGACGCATTGAATAGAAGATCATATGCGAGTATGAGTGCAATATTATCAACGTAAAGGCCCATTTTGTCTGACTTCCAAAGGATGGAGATAGTGTTAAAGACTCCAGGGATCCACGTGATGATGGAAAATATACTAGTAGAACCGACTTTAATCGATAAAGTTAAAGCTGCTCAAGCCAAAGACCTGGAGCTAATGTGTATGAGGAAGAAAGTGCAAGAAGGTGCTATTCCGGAAGCGAGAATCGATGAAGAAGGAATACTTCGAGTCAACTCCAGACTTTTTGTTCCTAACGACTCTGATTTGAAGTATAAAATCATGATGGAGGCACACAACACACCGTTTGCAATCCATCATGGGAGTACCAAAATGTATCGTGACCTTTAACATACATTTTTGTGGAGTAATATGAAGATAGAGATAACAGAGTTTATCTCAAGGTGTCTAATTTGTCAATGAGTCAAGGCGGAGCATCAAGTGCTAAAAGGTCTGTTCCAATCACTTGAAATTCCAAAATATAATTGGGAGCACATTACCATGAATTTTGTTACTGATCTTCCCAAGGTTTCTCTAGACATGGATGCAATTTGGGTCATTATCGATAGATTGACCAAATATGCTCATTTCTTACCTATATGAGAAACTTATTCACTTGAACGTCTTGCTCGTATATATATAAATGAGATTGTAAGACTGCATGGTATGTCAGTATCCATTGTTTTTGATCGAGACCCAAGATTCACATCACGATTTTGAGTTAGTTTGCAAAAACCTATGGGCACGGATTTATGATTTAGTTCGACATATCATTCTCAGACAGACGGGCAGTCGGCGAGAACTATTCAAACTCTTGAAGATTTATTAAGACTCTATGTCCTTGACTTCAAAGGAAGTTGGGACAAGTTCTTGACAGTGGTGGAATTCTACTACAACAACAGTTATCAAGCAAGTATTGGCATGGCTCCATTCGAGGCGTTGTATGGACACAAGTGTCTTTCTCCAGTATGCTGGGATGAGGTGGGTGAAGCAACGTTGTTGGGATTGGAATTGATATGCATGACAGCGGAAAAGATTAAAATGATCCGGCAATGTATAAAAACCTCACAAGATCGACAAAAGAGTTATGTTGAATTCAATGTTGGAGATCATGTGTTGTTACGTGTTGTTCCATGGAAATGAGTTACAAGATTTGAAAAGAGAGGAAAGCTCAATCTTCGATACATTGGGCCATTCAAAATCCTCGATCGAGTAGGAATTGTGGCCTATAGACTCGCCTTACCACCAAGTATGTCTCGTGTTCATAACTTTTTTCACATATCTATGTTACGTAAATATGTGGAAGACCCGAACAACATTATTGATTTAGAACCGGACGAAATAGCAGAAGATTTAACATATGAAGAGGTACCTATAAAAATCTTGGATAAGAAGGAACATATTCTACGCTCCAAGGTTAGACCTTAAGTCAAAGTTTTTTGGAGAAACAACGATGTTGAGGAAATGACCTAGGACTTGGAATCTAAAATAAAATCAAGGTATCCTCACCTCTTCGACATACTAGGTACGTACCCCAATTTCGAGGATGAAATTTCATAAGAAGGGGAGGTTGTAAGACCCCAACTTTTTGAATAAAGATTATTTATTTCCTCAAAATATATTTTGAATATTATGGTGTGGATTTGATATAACGTTATAGTTGTGGGTAATATTTATAAATTTTGCAAAGTAAACAAGTTGTTATGAAATATTCGATTGGTCGGGGAATATTCATTTTAACAGGAAATATTCGTACGACGGTACAATCATTGGTGGACCCCACAATGGAATTATTATCGGAGTTAGAAAATGATAGAAATATCTTTTTATAAAAATAACGGCAAAAATTTTACCGTTAAACTGTTGAAATACCCTGTGGTAAAAGTACAGTAATAGGCAAGGTTGTATAGCTGCACACGGTATTGTACAGTATCTTTGATTATTGATGTTTATGTGAGAAGTCACTTAGTTATACTCAATTATTGCTATAGTAATTGCTGCATATTATCTCTCATATTATTGATTCAATTATTGTCACAGTATCATCTGCATAATATTTTATATTATTAAAATAATAATTGAGACGACAAAGTTATTCATATTATTAGTTGCATTATTTACAATGTCTAGAAAGTTCTGTCGAGGAAAGGGGTTTGGTCACCTAATTGTGCACCAATAGGAAGAAATCCTTATCTGGAAAGCCCACTCTTTCCTGAGAATGATATAGTTGTTAAATATTGTGAGTTATAATATTAATGATGAATAAGTTCATGTTGATTATAGATGTTTATTCATTTAGTTTTCTTTAATTCTTCCGTGACCCAATTACCCTCAAAGGAGGTATTTTTGTGATTGGCTGGTTTTATTGACCAAATGGGCAATTAATCGGATAAATGAGTAATTAATTGCTATTGGTTCACATGCAAATTACTGTTGGTTCATATGTATGGAACTATTGATTCACATGCATGTACTATTAGGGGAGGTGGTGCAAGATTGATAATACTTAAAGGAATAAATTAAAAATAGAAGTATAGATGAAGTTACTATACTGTAATCATTCGAGCCCCTAATCGTGCAATTGTCGAAACTATGTTTTCCTATAAATAGAAGCTCATTCTTCTTTCATTCTCACCAATTCACTAAGACTCACAAGAGCCATTATAGAGAGAGAAACTATAGAGAGGAAGAAGAACAATATTCTACTACTTCACTATTACAGTATCCAGCCTTCTACAAAGGTAAGGGATATTATTTTTGTTCAATATTCGTATGAAATAATATTTTCTTCCATACTCTGTAGTATGTAAGTAATATTATTTCGTTTTGTATTCCTAATTCTACACTTATTTTGTTAAAGTATTGCTTCTATACTCCGTGAAATTAGTAGAATATCCTTGAAATTTGTGCTTCATCTAGTATCGTTTCACAAGGATATTTTCTGAACATTCTTGTTAAATTTTAAGCTTTTCATGCCAGAGTACTATTCACGGGGTACTATTCACAAAGTACTATTCACGGGATACTATTCATAAAGTACTATTCACGAGGTACTATTCATAGAGTACTATTCCCAAAGTACTATTCATGAAGTACTATTCACGGGGTACTATTTACTCAGGTACTATTCACCCGGGGTGCTATTCATGACAAAAATTGATTTCTTTTTTGTCCAAATCATTTTTGATATAATATTATTCTTGAATTTTACTCCACAAAGCAGTATCATGTTGACAATTAAGGACATTATTGAATTATGGATAAATTAAATTATAAATCTTTAAAAATTTATCCTTTACTTTCTTTTAATTGAATTCTTATATCATTGTCATCATCCTTATGCATATATTGTGATGAAAGTCATCTTTGGCTTACGTGCATA
This sequence comes from Panax quinquefolius, assembly GCA_020205615.1. Classification (NCBI taxonomy): domain Eukaryota; kingdom Viridiplantae; phylum Streptophyta; class Magnoliopsida; order Apiales; family Araliaceae; genus Panax; species Panax quinquefolius. The sequence goes on from JAINUW010000478.1 coordinate 162,062, forward strand.
GCTGGACTGTTGATTGGTATGATTATGACCAGGGATTATTCGGTGTAATCATGACCCGTAATGTTACAAATGATGTGTGGTAAAAGTCCTCATTTGCCTGCTAGTGCATTGATCGACAGTTGTTGGCATGATCATGAACATTGGTGATTACACAAATATCCTTGGCCCGTAGTGCATGGATAATTCGTGGACGTGATACTAATGAATATCCTTGGTCCGTATTGCATGGATAATTCAGTGATGTGGATTATTTATTGAGCTAAGTCTCAGCGATAAACTTGATGATAAACTTTTTATATCATAGAAGATAGTATATATCATGCTCTACTTAACTCTTCTAATGGATTGCTTGTTCCGCTGCAGTTAAACTTGTTGTTTATTATCAGTTTAACACTGTTCAAGGCTAATAATATAATTTATTTAGCATTATCTTAGTCATAATATTTCTTACTGGGCTAGTTGAGCTCACCCTTTTGCCTTCATTGTTCTCTCTAGGAAATGAGAACGTAGCCGGGACTAGTCGGAGAACGAAGTGATGGTCTGATATGGTTGCTATAGTAGTCCTCACTATTCGATGAAATAGTGTGATAATAAATGTAATGAGGACTCCATTTGAGTTTGGATATTTTCTAGAAGATAATATTCGAGTAAAAACTCTCAGCTACATTTTGCCGTATTGTATAAATAAAGTTTGTATTTGATTTCTGTACCTTGCATTTGGTGACTCAGAATGGGTGATGTATACCTATTTTGTGGGCGTCACTTCTATTCCCCGTGAAATTAGTAGAATATCCTTAAAATTTGCTCTTCATCTAGTATCTTTTCACGAAAATATTATTCGGAACATTCTTGATAAATTTTAATCTTTTCATGCTGGGATACTATTCACGGGGTGCTATTCCTAAAGTACTATTCATTCAGGTACTATTCGCCCCGGGGTACTATTCATGACAAAAATTAATTTCTTTTCTGTCCAAATCATTTTTGATACAATATTATTCTTGAATTTTACTCCACAAAGCAGTATCATGTTGACAATTTGGACATTATTGAATTCTAGATAAATTGAATTATAAATTTTTAAAATTTATCCTTGCTCTCATTTAATAGAATTCTTATATCATTGTCATCATCCTCATGCTTATATTGTGATGAAAGTAATCTTTGGCCCGTAGTGCATAGATGGACTGTTGATTGGTATGACTATGACTATGTATCTGTATAATCATGACATGTAATATTACAAATGATGTGGTAAAAGTTCTCATTGGCCCGTAGTTCATTGATGGACAATTGTTGGCATGATCATGACCATAGGTGATAACACGAATATCATTGGCCCATAGTGCATGGATAATTCGTGGATGTGATACTAATGAATATCCATGGCCCGTAGTGCATGGATAATTCAATGATGTGGATTATTTATTGAGCTGAGTCTCAACGATAAAATTGATGATAAACTTTTTAAATCATAGAAGATAGTAGATATCATGCTCTACTTGGCTCTTCTAATGGATTGCTTGTTCCGCTACAGTTAAACTTGTTGTGTATTGTATTCTATTAGTTTAACTCTGTTGAAGGCTAACGATAATTTATTCTACATTATCTTAGTCATAATATTTCTTACTAGGCTAGTTGAGCTCACCCTTTTACTTTCATTGTTCTCTTTAGGAAATGAGAACGTAGCTGGGACTAGTCGGGGAATGGAGTGATGGTCCGAGTTTGTGGCTGTAGTAGTCCTCACTATTTTATAAAATAGTGTGCTAATAATTGTAATGAGGACTTTATTTGAGTTTGGATATTGTCTAGAAAACAATATTCGTGTTAAATCTCTCAGCTTATGTTACACGATAGTTGTATAATTAAGTTTGTATTTGTATTCTGTACCATGTATTTGACGACTCAGAATGGGTTATGTATACCTATTTTGGGGGCATCACAAATTGTAACATCTTTGCAAGTAGTACTATATATATAAAAACATTAATTTTGCGATTATATGCACTTTATCTATTTGTTATTAAAAATTCATGGCTGAAAAGATAAAATGATTTTAGCTGAATATTATATTAAATATTCGTAATAATTAAACTTCTAAAAAGAAGAAGGTGAATATTTTAGGCAACATATGCCATTTGGTGATAACAATGAACGATTTAATTTTAAATTCAGGAAAGAGCAATCTTCTTCCAACTAACAAAAAAAAAAACTTCTAAGTAGCGGAGACAGAAAGGAAAAAAAACCAGGAGGGTAGTTTTGTGACTAAAAATTTACATTGATGTGACTGATTTAAGGAAAAACATGATCAGTATTAATTATACAAATTATTAACTAAGTATTCATGTAGCCTAAAATCATTTACTGCTACTTTGAATAAAAGAGTCCTACATGACTAACTAACTAGCCTATCCTTGGGACCTATGCTTGACTAACTCATATGCTGGAAAATAAAAGGGAATGCGGAAGGGAAGCAAAAGGCAGGGCTACGGCTACACGCTACAGGTTGTAGCGGCATGGAATTAATATAAAGGAGGTGCAGTGTAGCTCATGGATTATAGGGGTATTGTTGTAATTTTAGCTATCGCTACAAGTGATTGTACTGCCACTACAAACTATAGCGTTAGGTGAGAAATTGACTTTAATCCATGCCATCCAATATTGAAATTGACGATGTAGATTATGGTTGCTAGAATAGTACTAGTGGCAACCAGTATCAATGGATGAAAACTTTCTCTCTCCCTATATATATAGGGCCTTTCTTATACGGACCACCCGCATGCGGGTGGTACATATTGTGAGCATATGTGCGGTATCACTTAACAAAAAGATGCAAAAGAGAGTCAGAAACTCATGATTAAAGCAATCTACTAGACACGTGTATGATGTAATTTGGTTTGTTGTAGGAGTATAACTGTTTCATGTTAAGTGATACCGCACATACGTTCACAATATGTACCATTCACATGCGGGTGGTCTGTATAAGAAGGGCTCAAATATATATAGAGGGGCCCTTCTTATACGGACCACTCGCATGCGAGTGGTACATATTGTGAGCATATATGCGGTATCAAGTAACAAAAAGTTGCAAAAGAGAGTCAGGAACTCATGATTAAACCAATTTACTAGACACGTGTATGCTATAATTTGGCTTGTTGTAGGGGTAGGACTGTTTCATGTTAAGTGATACAGAACATATGCTCATACTATGTACCACTCGCATACGGGTGGTCCATATAAGAAGGGATCTAATATATATAGGGCCCTTCTTATACGGACCACCCGCATATGGGTGTTACATATTATGAGCATAAGTGCGGTATCACTTAACAAAAAGTTGCAAAAGATAGTCAGGAACTCATGATTAAACCAAACTACTATACACGGTTATGACGTAACTTGGCTTGTTGTAAGAGGAGGATTATTTCATGTTAAGTGATACCACACATATGCTCGCAATATGTACCACCTGCATGCAGGTTGTCCATATAAGAGGGGCTCTAATCTATATATAAGGCCCTTCTTATACGGACCACACAAATGCAGATGGTACATATTGTGAGCATATGTGCGGTATCACTTAACAAAAATATGCAATAAAGATTCACTAACTCATGATTAATCCAATCTAATAGACATGTATATCATGTACTTTAACTTGTTGTAGGAGTAGGACTGTTTCATGTTAAGTGATACCGCACATATGCTCACAATATGTACCACCCGCATGCAGGTGGTCCGTACAAGAAAGGCTCTAATATATATAGAGGGCCCTTCTTATACGGAACACCTGCACGCGGGTGATACATATTGTGAGCATATGTACGGTATCACTTAAAAAAAAGGTGCAAAAGAGAGTCAGGAACTCATGATTAAACCAATCTACTAGACAGATGTACGTATGACATAATTTGGCTTGTTGTAGGAGTAGGACTGTTTCGTGTTAAGTGATACCGCACATATGCTCACAATATGTACCACCCGCATATGGGTGGTTCGTATAAGAAGGGATCTAATATGTATAGAGGGCTATTCTTATAGGGACCACTCGCATGCAGGTGGTACATATTGTGGATATGTGTGGTATCACTTAACAAAAAGATGAAAAAGAGAGTCAAGAACTCATAATTAAACAAATCTACTGGACACGTTTATGACATAATTTGGCTTGTTGTAGGAGTAGGACTATTTTATGTTAAGTGATACCGCACATATGCTCACAATATGTACCACTCGCATGTGGGTGGTCCGTATAAGAAGGGATCTAATATATTAGAAGGCCCTTCTTATATGGACCACTTGCATGCGGGTGGATCATATTGTGAGCATATGTGTGGTATCACTTAACAAAAAGATGCAAAAGAGAGTCAGGAACTCATGGTTAAAACCAATCTATTAGACACGTGTATGACATAATTTGGCTTGTTGTAGGAGTAAAACTATTTCATGTTAAGTGATACTGCACATATGCTCACAATATGTACCACCCGTATATGGGTGGTCCGTATAAGAAGGGCTCTAATATATATAAAGGGCCCTTCTTATACGGACCACCCGCATGCTGGTGGTACATATTATGAGCATATGTGTGGTATCACTTAACAAAAGGATGCAAAAAAAAGTTAAGATTAAACCAATCTACTAGACACGTGTATGAAAAAATTTGGCTTGTTGTAGGAGTAAGACTGTTTCATGTTAATTGATACCATACATATGCTCACAATATTTACCACCCACATGTGGGTGGTTCATATAAGAAGGGCTCTAAAATATATATAGGGCCCTTCCTATACATACCACCCGCATATAGGTGGTATATATTGTGAGCATATATGTGGTATGACTTAACAAAAAGATGCAGAAGAGAGGCAGGAACTCATGATTAACCCAATCTACTAGACACAAGTATGACATAATTTGACTTATTGTAGGAGTAGTATTGTTTCTTGTTAAGTGATACCGCACATATGCTCACAATATGTACCACCCGCATGCGGGTGGTCCGTATAAGAATGGCTCTCTCTCTCTCTCTCTATATATATATATATATATATATATATATATAATAAAAGCTAGCTTAGTTTAGCTCTGTGGCCTCTATTACTCGGAAGAGTAAGCCCTAAGGGTGTCTCTATACCCAGCGCCCTAAAACCATCTGGTTTGGGAGTCGTTGGTGGAAAGTTCACTAAAAGGATAACTTTGAAAAGCCTAAGAGAGTTGAGCATTGCACATGCCAGACTAAATAATAATAATAATAATAATAATAATAATAATAATAATAATAATAATAATAATAATAATAATAATAATAATAATAATAATAATAATAATCACTTGACTGGTTTAGTTTTGTGGCCTTTATTGTGACGCCCCCAAAATTGGTATACATCACCCATTTTGAGTCACCAAATACATGGTAAAAAATTCAAATACAACTTAATAATACAACTGTCGTGTAAAATACGACAAAACATAAACTGAGAGTTTTAATACGAATATTGTCTTCTAGATTGTATTCAAACTCAAATGGAGTCCATAATACATTTATTATCACACTATTTTATAGAATAGTGAGGACTACTAATGCAAACATCTGGATCGTCAATCCGTTCCCCGACTAGTCCCAGCTACGTTCTCATTTCCTGAAGAGAACAATGAAAGCAAAAGGGTGAGCTCAACTAGCCCAGTAAGAAATATTATGACTAAGATAATGCAGAATAATTTATCGTTAGCCTTCAACAGTGTTAAACTGATAAAATATACAAACATCAAGTTTAACTGCAACGAAACAAGAAATCCATTAAAAGAGTCAAGTAAAGCATAAAATCTACTATCTTCTATGATTTAGAAAGGTTTTTCATCACTTTATCGCTGAGACTCAGCTTAATAAATAATCCACATCATCGAATCACCCCTGCACTACGGCCAAGGATATTCATTAGTATCACGACCACGAATTATCCATGCACTACGGGCCAAGGATATTCGTGTATTCATCAATGATCATGATCATGATCATGCCAAAAACTGTCCATCAATGCACTACAGGCTAATGAGGACTTTTACCACATCATTTGTAATATTACGGTTATAATTATACCGAATAATCTCTGGTCATAATAATACCAAGTCCATCTATACACTACAGGCCACAGATGACTTTAAACATAATATAAGCATGAGGATGATGACAATGATATAAGAATTCAATTAAAAGAAAACAAAGGATAAATTTTTAAAGATTTATAATTTAATTTATCTAGAAATCAATAACGTCCAAATTGTCAACATGATACTGCTTTGTGGAGTAAAATTCAAGAATAATATTGTACCAAAAATGATTTGGACCAAAAATGAATCAATTTTTATCATGAATAGTACCTCGGGTGAATAGTACTCAAGTGAATAGTACCCCGTGAATAGCACTTCGACATGAAAAAGTTAAAACTTATCAAGAATGCTCAGAATAATATTTCCATGAAAAGATATTGGATGAAGCTTCAATATTAAGGATATTCTATTAATTTCATCGAGTATAGAAGCCAAAATTTTAACAAAATGAGTATAGAATTCGAAATCTGAAATGAAATAATATTACTTACTTACTACAGAATATGGAAGAAAATATTATTTCAAGCGAATATTGAACAAAAATAGCACCCCTTACGAATATTAAATGAAAATAATATTCATTACGAATATTAAATGAAAATAATATTCATTACGAATATTAAACGAATATAATATCTCTTGCAATTATTGAACGAAATAAAATTTCTTATGAATATTGAACGGAAATAATATTTATACGAATACGAAAAATAATATCTCTTCAGAATGTGAAATAAATAATACCCCTTACCTTGGAAAAAAGAATATTCCAACTGGTATAGCGGGGATATTCTTGAAGAAAACTTTCACTGTTTTCTATGCTCAAAGCTTTCTAAAACTCTAAAGAAATACGCTCAATATTATAGAAGAAGAATTCTCTGATTCTGGTGTTATTATTAATTCTAACTAAGCATCTTATTTAAATGCACAGTAGGCCAGGAAATCACGGGTGAACAATATATTCACGAACACAAAATCTGATTTTCAAATTGTTACTATACAAATACTATGCAGCCACTATACAAACACTATGCATAATAAAATATAATATATTCTATTTTTCATAAAAAACAAAACTAATAAAACAAAACATCCTTATCACCTAAAACCATCCATGAATTCTCCCCTAAGAATTCATTTTCAACTTTCGTGGGACCCACATGTGGCCCCCACATGTGGTCCCCACCTTTATTATATAAAATAACTTTTTACCAATTATTTTGAAAAATGGGTAAGTGGGAATCCAAAATTTATCACAAATACTTCATAAAAATCCCCTCAATATTTTTAACAATATTTATCTTTATTATTATAATTCGCAATATTTAACAACCAGGTCAATCCCAAGAAAGAGGGGGTTTTCCAATAAGGATTTCTCCCTATTGGCGCGCAATTAGGTTACCAAACCTCTCCTTGACAGAACATCTAGACATCGTCAATATTGCAAATAATAATATTAATAACTTTGTCGTCTCAATTATTGATTTAATAATATAAAATATTATGCAGATGATACTGTGACAATAATTGAATCAATAATATGAGAGATATGATGCAACAATTACTGAAGCAATAATTGAGTATAACTGAGTGACTTCTCACGTAAACATCAATAATCAATACCGTGAGCTACTATGGAATCACGTGTATTACTATACATTTAACACCGGTTATTTCAATAGTTAATGGTAAAACTTCCTCCATTATTTTCATAAAAAGATATTTCTGTTGTTTTCTCATTCCGACAATAATTTCTTGTGGGGTCCACCAATGATTGTGCCGTTGTACGAATATTCCCTGTTAAAAAGAATTTTCCCCGACCAATCGAATATTTTATGATAACTTGTATACTTTGATAAATTTATAAATACTACCCACAACTATAATATTATATCAAATCCACACCATAATACTAAAAAAATATTTTGAGAAAATTAATCTTTATGCACAAAATTCGGGGTCTTACAACCTCCCCTTCTTATGAGATTTCTCCCTCAAAATTAGGGTACATACCTGGTATGATGAAGAGGTGAGGATATCTTAATTTTATTTCAGATTCTAACTCCCAGGTCATTTCCTCAACATCGTGGTTTCTCCACAAAACTTTGACTTGAGGTATAACCTTGGAGCGTAGAATATGTTCCTTTTTATCCAAGATTTTAACAGGTACCTCTTCATACGTTAAATCTTTCACTATTTCATCTAGTTCTAACTCAATAATGTGGTTTGGGTCTTCCACATATTTACGTAACATGGATATGTGAAAAATGTTATGAACACGAGACATACTTGGTGGTAAGGCGAGTCTATAGGCAATAGTTCCTACTCGATCGAGGATTAAAAATGGGCCAATGAATCGAGGATTGAGCTTTCCTCTCTTTCCAAATCTCGTAACTCCTTTCCACGGAGCAACACGTAACAACACATGATCTCCAATATTGAATTCCACGTCCTTTCGATGAAGATCAACATAACTCTTTTGTCGATCTTGTTTTTATACGTTGTTGGATCATTTGAATCTTTTCCGTAGTTATACGTACCAACTCCGGTCCCAACAACGTTGCTTCACCCACCTCATCCCAATATACTGGAGAATGACATTTTTTTCCATACAACGCCTCAAATGGAGCCATGCCAATACTTGCTTGATAATTGTTGTTGTAGGAAAACTCCACCAATGGTAAGAACATGTCCCAACTTCCCTTCAAGTCAAGGACACAGAGTCTTAATAGATCTTCAAGAGTTTGAATAGTCCTCTTCGACTGCCCGTTCGTTTGAGGATGATATGTCGAACTAAATCGTAAATCTGTGCCCATAGCTTTTTGCAAACTAACCCAAAATCTTGAAGTGAATCTTGGGTCTCGATCGAAAACTATGGATACTGGCATACCATGCAATCTTACAATCTCGTTTATGTACATACGAGCAAGACGTTCAAGTGTATAAGTTTCTCGTATAGGTAAGAAATGAGCAGACTTGGCCAATCTATCAACAATGACCCAAATTGCATCTATGCCTTGAGAAACCTTGGGAAGACCAGTAACGAAATCCATGGTAATGTGCTCCCACTTCCATTCTGAAATTTTAAGTGGTTGCAATGGACGTTTTGGTACTTGATGCTCCACCTTGACTCATTGACAAGTTAAACACCTTGAGATAAACTCCGCTATCTCTCTCTTCATATTGCTTTACCAAAATGTATGTCAAAGATCACGATACATTTTGGTACTCCAAGGATAGATTGCAAACGGTGTGTTGTGCGTCTCCATCATGATTTTATACTTTAAATCAGGGTTGTTAGGAACACAAAGTCTGGAGTTGACTCGTAGTATTCCTTCTTCATCGATTCTTGCTTCCGGAATAACACCTTCTTGAACCTTCTTCTTCATACGCATTAGCTCCAGGTCCGTAAGTTGAGCAGCTTTAACTTTATCGATTAAAGTTGGTTCTACTCGTATGTTTGCCATCATCACGTGGGTCCCTGGAGTTTTTAACTCTATCTCCATCCTTTGCAAGTCATACAAAATGGGCCTTTGCATGACAATAACGCACTCGTACCTGCATATGATCTTCTACTCAATGCGTCAGCAACCACGTTCGCTTTTCCAAGGTGGTATTGAATGGTATGATTATAATCTTTCAACAATTCAAGCCAACGTCGTTGTCGCATATTAAGTTCCTTTTGGGTGAAGAATTATTTGAGGCTTTTATGATCCGTATAGATCTCCACTTTCTCCCCATACAGGTAATGCCTCTAAATTTTAAGTGCGAAGACAATAGCTGCCAACTCTAGATCATGAGTAGGATAATTCCTCTCATATTCTTTGAGTTGTCGAGAGGCATAGGCTATGACTTTCCCATGTTGCTTGAGAACACATCCTAACCCTTTGCCTGAAGCATCACTATAGATGACAAATCCCTCTAAACCAGACGGTATTGTCAGAACAGGTGTTGAAATGAGTCTCCTCTTGAGTTCTTGAAAACTCTTCTCACATTCCTCGCTCCAACCAAATTTTGTATCTTTTCAAGTCAGCTGAGTTAATGGAGTAGCGATTCGAGAAAACTCTTCTACGAATCTCCGATAATAACCAGCTAAGCCGAGAAAGCTACGTACTCCGGTTACTAATTTAGGTTGCTCCCAGCTTTGAATTGCTTCAATCTTTGTCGGGTCAATAGATATTTCGTGATTTGATATCACGTGCCCAAGGAATGTAACTTCCTCAAGCCAGAACTCGCATTTCTTCAACTTGACATATAGCTTATTTTCACGAAGCTTTTGGAGTATCAGCCTCAAGTGTTGCTCATGATCTTCATGACTTTTGGAGTAAATGAAGATGTCATCAGTAAAGACGACCACAAAGTGATCCAAATATTTCTTGAATACTCGGTTCATCATATCCATGAAGGCAGCATGAGCATTAATCAATCCAAAGGACATGACTAGGAATTCATAATGTCCATACCGAGTTCTGAAAGCCGTCTTTGGAATGTCATCGATTTTAATCTCTAACTGATGATATCTGAACGAAGATCGATCTTTGAAAAGAATTTGGTGCCTTGCAACCGGTCAAACATGTCATTAATACGTGGCAATGGGTACCTATTTTTGATGGTGACATGATTCAACTCCCGATAATCAATACGAAGTCGCATACTCCCATCTTTCTTCTTTACGAATAGAACAGGAGCACCCCAAGGAGACGTACTAGGACGAATGAAACCGATGTCTAACAACTCCTGCAGTTGGGTTTTTAACTCCTGAAGTTCAATACGAGCCATTCGATATGGGGCTTTGGAAATGGGTTTTGTACCAGGTTCAAGGTCGATACAAAATTTAATTTCACGCTCTGGGGTAGGCCAGGAAGTTCTTCAAGGAATACATCAGGAAATTTATTAACAATAGAAATATCATTCAAAACTGACGTATTTTTGTTTAAATCCGTGACATGAGCTAAGAAAGATTGACATCTGTTTTTCAATAAACGAATAGCTTTATGGCTTGAGATGACAGTGATTTATTTTAATGGTTTGGTTACTTGAATTCGCATAATATGTTGGTTAGGAATATGAAAGCTAACAACCTTACGAAAGCAATCAATTTTTGCATAATGAGTAATTAACCAATCAATCCGTAGAGTTACGTCAAATGCAAGTATTTTCATGAAATAAGAATGTAATGAATGTTTCTCCCAACGGAGTTTCAACAGATAAGTCAAAGTCTAATTTCTTCGGAGTCAAATTTAAACGTTGAGCGCAAGTAGGAGTAATAAAAGAATGGGTAGAACCGGTATCAAATAAGGTTTAGACTTTGCTAGAGTTTATAATTAGCTTACCCGTGATGACCTCGTTCGGGTTCCTCGCTTTCTGGGAGGTCACGACAAACGTTCTCCCTTGAACTACTGGTTTTGACTTTTCTGGGACAGCCTTTGGTGCCTCCATCCCAGCTTGACTTGGTTTTCCTGTACGACAAAATCGGGCTAGGTGACTTTCTCTTCCATAATTATAACACGCTTTGGATTGCATCGCGCAGTTTGGACTGATGTGTCCCTCCCCTCCGTATTTGAAACATATGATAGGTGGTTAATCTCCTTCCTTAACAACGGGTGTTGGTGCTGATGTCTTTTCATCATTGTTGAATCTCCTCTTCTTGAAATATCCAATTTTATTGTCTTGGCCATGATTACCACCGAAGTGGTTACCATTTCTGGCATGTTGATTCCCTCCACGTTTGTTGTCACCGCTTCGATGACTGCTACCACTGGTATTATCATTTTGTCGGCTGCTCTCTCTTGGTTGGGTTGACTCATTATCGCGCTCTAATAACTGAGCCCTATTCACAAGATCTAAATACAAACACAGTTTATGAGAGATAAGATATTGACGTATCTCGGGTTTCAAACCTCTTAGAAACATTCGCGTCATTCTCTCCTCATTATCAACCAAATGGGACGCAAATCGGGACAACTCAGTAAACATGGCTTCGTACTGTGACACGGTCATGTTGTTTTGCTCCAGCTTGATGAAGTCTACCTCTTTCATGTGAGGAATACTTTCGGGAAAGTACTTGTCGTTGAACAGTTCTTGGAACTTCTCCCAAGTCATCTTCAGTGCGGGAGGTTGAGTATGCTTTACAGATTCCCACCAGTAATCTGCCTCTCCTCGCAACATGAAGGTGGCAAAGGGAACCTTTTGCTCCTCAGAGCATCCCAAGACATCAAATATCTTGGTGATCTGCTTAATCCACGTCTCCGCCTTAAGTGCTTTTGGCTCTCCAATAAACTCCGTTGGTCCCAGCTCTTTGAACTGCTTAGCGGTGACCTTCCGAGAGTTGTCAGTGTTTCCACCTGCATTTTGGACAGGAGCCGCTCTCGCCTGATGTTGCATGAATTACATAAAGCCTCTGAACATTCCATCATTCATCATTTGATCGATGTTGTTGTTTACCTGAGGATTATTATCTTCATGTTGTACATTATCCTGGGTATTGATCTGTGGTGACTCAACGGTCTCCTGTGCTCCATTGCTATTCTCAACATTCTCGGATGTCATTTTCAAATACTACCACAAAACAAGGGTTAATTGACACACCACCTATTATCCCTATATCTGACCAACCAATTAAAAACCAAATAAACTTAGGTAGGTCATACTAGCGAAGGAATTCCCCGTTTCTCCCCTCCTAGTTCTTGTCTCAAATCTCAGCCAGAGATCATATCCCTAAGCTTTGATACCAACTATTACGCCCCCAAAATTGGTATACATCACTCATTTTGAGTCGCCAAATACATGGTACAAAATTCAAATACAACTTAATAATACAACTCTCGTGTAAAATACGACAAAACATAAACTGAGAGTTTTAATACGAATATTGTCTTCTAGACAGTATTCAAACTCAAATGGAGTATTTAATACATTTATTATCACACTATTTTATAGAATAGTGAGGACTACTAATGCAAACATCTGGATCGTCACTCCGTTCCCTGACTAGTCCCGATTACGTTCTCATTTCTTAAAGAGAACAATGAAAGCAAAAGGGTGAGCTCAACTAACCCAGTAAGAAATATTATGACAAAGATAATGCAGAATAATTTATCGTTAGCCTTCAACAATGTTAAACTGATAAAATATACAAACATCAAGTTTAACTGCAGCGGAACAAGCAATCCATTAGAAGAGTCAAGTAAAGTATAAAATCTACTATCTTCTATGATTTAAAAAGGTTTTTCATCACTTTTATCGCTGAGACTCAGCTTAATAAATAATCTACATCATCGAATCACCTCTGCACTACGGCCAAGGATATTCATGTATTCATCAATGGTCATGATAATGCCAACAACTGTCCATCAATGCACTACAGGCCAATGAGGACTTTTACCACATCATTTGTAACATTATGGTTATGATTATACCAAACAATCCCTGGTCATAATCATACCAACTCCATCTATGCACTACAGGCCACAGATGACTTTCAAAATAATATAAGCATGAGGATGATGATAATGATATACGAATTCAATTAAAAGTAAACAAAGGATAAAATTTTAAAGATTTATAATTTAATTTATCCAGAAATCAATAACGTCCAAATTATCAACATGATACTACTTTGTGGAGTAAAATTCAAGAATAATATTGTACCAAAAATGATTTGGACCAAAAACGAATCAATTTTTATCATGAATAGTACCCGGGTGAATAGTACTCAAGTGAATAGTATCCCGTGAATAGTAATTCGGGAATAGTACCCCGTGAATAGTACTCCGGCATGAAAAAGTTAAAACTAATCAAGAATGCTCAGAATAATATTTCCATGAAAAGATATAGGATGAAGCGCAAATATCAAGGATATTCTACTAATTTCATCGAGTATAGAAGCCAAAATTTTAACAAAATGAGTATAGATCTGAAACGAAATAATATTACTTACTTACTACATAGTATGGAAGAAAATATTATTTCAAGCGAATATTGAACAAAAATAACATCCCTTACGAATATTAAATGAAAATAATATTCATTACGAATATTAAACGAATATAATATCTCTTCCGAATATTGAACAAAATAAAATTTCTTATGAATATTGAACGAAAATAATATTCATACGAATACGAAAAATAATCTCTCTTCTGAATGTGAAATAAATAATACCCCTTACCTTGAAAAAAAGAGTATTCCAACTGGTATAGCGGGAATATTATTGAAGAAAACTTTCACTATTTTCTACACTCAAAGCTTTCTAAAACTCTAAAGAAATACACTCAATATTATAGAAGAAGAATTCTCTGATTCTGGTGTGATTTTTAATTCTAACTAAGCATCCTATTTATAGGAGAATGGAAAGGATACTATTTGAATGCACAGTAGGCCAGGAAATCACGGGTGAACAATATATTCACGAACACAAAATCTGATTTTCAAATTGTTACTATACAAATACTATGTAGCCACTATGCAAACACTATGCATAATAAAATATAATATATTCTATTTTTAATAAAAAACAAAACTAATAAAACAAAACATCCTTATCACCTAAAACCATCCATGAATTCTCCCCTAAGAATTCATTTCAACTTTCGTGGGACCCACATGCGGCCCCCACATGTGGTCCCCACCTTTATTATATAAAATAACTTTATACCGATTATTTTGAAAAATGGGTAAGTGAGAATCCAAAATTTACCACAAATACTTCATAAAAATCCCCTCAATATTTTTAACAACATTTATCATCATTATTATAATTCGTAATATTTAACAACACGGTCGTTCCTAAGAAAGAGGGGGCTTTCCAATAAGAATATTAGGTGACTAAACCTCTCCTTGACAGAACTTCTAGACATCGTCAATATTGCAAATAATAATATTAATAACTTTGTTGTCTCAATTATTGATTTAATAATATAAAATATTATGCAGATGATACTGTGACAATAATTGAATCAATAATATGAGAGATATGATGCAACAATTACTGAAGCAATAATTGAGTATAACTGAGTGACTTCTCACGTAAACATCAATAATCAATACCGTGAGCTACTATGGAACCACGCGTATTACTGTACATTTAACACCGGTTATTTCAATAGTTAATGGTAAATCTTCCTCCATTATTTTTATAAAAAGATATTTCTGTTGTTTTCTCATTCCGACAATAATTTCTTGTGGGGTCCACCAATGATTGTGTCGTCGTACGAATATTCCCTGTTAAAAAGAATATTCCCCGACCAATTGAATATTTTATGACAACTTACATACTTTGAAAATTTTATAAATACTACCCACAACTATAACATTATATCAAATCCACACCATAATACTAAAAAAATATTTTGAGAAAATTAATCTTTATTCACAAAATTCAGGGTCTTACATTTACTACTCGAGTTATTAGATTCGTAGGGGTGTCTTAACACCTAGTGCCCTAAACCGAACTGGTTTGGGGGTCATTGGTTGAAAGCTTGCTACATGAGTATAGTGAAAAGACTAAAAAACTAGACATTACACACGTCGGTGAACTAATAAAGGTAATAAACCTTGTTGATACCCCTTGGCTTAGAATTGTGCTTGCTAAGGTCGGATTGGATGTGTTCGCTGATGGAGTTAGGAAAAATTAAACTTTCTCTCTAAGAAGTTAATTATGTCTATGATTTGAGTTGTGATTGATTAAATTAGTTGTGTTGCACACACGTACACGACATGGATGATGACAGGTATATTGCATTGATTGGTTAGAGTTGGATACTTTGCATTGGTTAGAAGCTTTATTTGAGATATATATGTTATCTTTGAGGCCTAAAAACTGGATGCTATGTTGTTTGATTTTTTGATTCGTAGGAATTTAGTTAGGTTGCATTTTTATTAGTTGTTTTTGCTCGAGGACAAGTGAAGTCTCAAGTTTGGGTGTATTTGATAAGTGGGTTTTATACCTATGAATTGGCTACCTTTTGAGCTTAATTCTTTGCTATCTTTGATTACTTTTTAGTGTTTTGTTACTTATTTTTGGAGTTTATGTATAAGCATAGGTTTTGACGGAAAAGATGGAAATTATAGCATTTCTACAGCTTTTGGATTCAGACCAATCCGCTGGGGCGAACTCATAGCTTATTATTTGCGCCGGGGCAAATTCGTATAGTGAATTCGCTAGGGCAGATTCCTTGAAGGCATTAAATGTGTCTGGGCAGATTTGTCAAGACAAAGGTAGTTAGTTTATTTTGAGAAGTTAAAGCAAAAAAGGATTCTGAAGGCTGATTTTGGGAAGAGAACGACATAGACATAAAAAAGCACGTGGAGAGACACAAAAGAAAAAGAACAAAACCTAGTTTTGATAAAGCTTTTGGAGAATTGAAGCAAGGATGCAAGTAAGACGGATTCGAGGCAAGAGTGGACATGAGAAGAAGGATTGCACCATAGTTTTTACTCTCTTTCTCTACTTTTACTTTTGTATTCAGAATGCTATATCACTTGTGAATGTTGGATTGTAATTCAATGATGATGAACTAATTTTCTATTTAAGACTACAATGAATCTTGTTGTGTAGCCATGATTGACATGTTTCCTTATTAATTATTTATTGAGATTTATTCCAGGATTGTCTATTATGATTTACACTTAAATATTAATTACGTGGACATTAATTACCATAGTAATCTATATGAACTCGAGAGATGGAGTATAGATTTAGACTTGATCATAATAGCATGTGATTGTGTTTTCTGCATGGTGTTGGAATTCATGATTTATGTCTAGGATAGTGATATACATATACATTGCATGTAATCTAATAAAGAACTTGTGCCTTAAATCCTTTTTAATTTTAATTCAGATAGAGATATAGTGAATTAGTTAATTAAGGTGTTCACCTTAATTCTATTATCTTTAGTCTAATGGTCAAGTAGAAGTCACTAATAGGACTCTACTGAATGGAATTAAAAGGAGGCTCGATGAAGAAAAGAAGAGATGGCCCGAAGAGCTGCTCAGTTTGTTATGGGCATATTAGACTACTCCAAGGACTACAACAGGTGACTCGCCATTCAGACTAGCCTACAGGACTGATGCCTTGATTCCTATTGAAATTTGGTCCTCTTCTCTTCGGGTTAGCCAGTTTAAGGAGTTATACAATGATGAAGGCATTTGCCTCAACTTTGATTTATTAGAGGAGGATAGAGAGTCGGCCCTGGTAAGGTTAGCAGTCTACCGAAGGAGAGTGGCCATGCATTACAATAAAGGAGTAAGACTAAGGAGGTTTGAATTCAGAGACTTGGTTCTTCGGGAAGTAGTTTTCTATGCCCCAAAATCTTGGAAAGCTAATGGCCAACTGAGATGAGGTCATAGAAGTGTTGAAGCCAGGTACCTACCGTCTTCGAGCAATGGATGGAACAGAAGTCAAGAACACTTGGCATGCAGGTAGACTTAGAAATTATTAACAGTAGTGCATGTTTATGTAGTTCATTTATACGACTCTGTGGAAATTATCAAAATTATCAATAAAACGAGTACTCAATTTTCCAAACGAGTATATTCATTAATTGCTCATGTTTAAAAAAATATTCAGTTTTTCAAAAAGAGTATTTTTCACCTCATGCTTATATAAGTTTTCAGTTTACCTAAACAAATATTTTCATCAATTTCATAAGTGTTTAGTTCCCTAAATGAGCGTGTTCATTGGCTGAATACATGTATGAAATGAACATTCAATTTTTAAAATGAACAATATTTTTATAATATTTTTTACATGATGAGTTCATAATTATAAAGAACAAAAAAGAAGACAACTGTTAGGTTTCAGCCTCGTCATCGGAGGATGTAAGACCCCAACTTATTATAAATAAAATTAAATTTTCTCTATTCATTTTCTTGAAATAATAAGGAGTTAATTTGATATAATGCTTTGGTTATGGGTGAAATGTGCAAATTTTGCAAAATAAGCAAGTGGTTATAAAATATTCATTGTTGTCAGGGGAATAATCGTTTGGTCGTGGAATATTCTTGCTGTCGGGAATATTCGTACGATGGCGTAGCCATTTATGGGCCCCATAACAAAAAATGGTCAGATGAATAAAATGACAAGTTTGAGTTTTTATAAATAACGGCGTAATTGTTACCGTTAACACTGTTGGATTATCTGGTGGTTAAAATCTGATAATACTCGTGGTGGTTGCACAAGAGATATTACCGGTATTGCACAATATTTTTGAATTATTGATTCTTACGTAAGAAGGCACTACTCAATAATTGTTACAGTAATTACTGTTCAAAATTTTATTTTATTGATTCAATAATTGCAGTGTTTATATTTTATATTATTGTTGTTTTAATAATTGTCATTGCACAATATTTCCCATTATTATATTAATAAATCATTTTATTTGAATAATATTATTAGATAGCATTATTGGCAATGTCTAAAGAAGTTCTGTCTAGGAAAGGGGCTTGGTCACCTAATTGCACGCCAGTAAGGAGAAATCCTTATCGGAAAGCCCCCTCTTTCTCGGGAACGACCTGGTTGTCATAATTGTGATTATATAATATTATTTGTGAATAATTAATTATTGATTTATATGATAAGGAAATATTTATTTTATGTGGATGGATAAGGAAATATTTATTTTGTGTAGATATAAATGAATGAATTAATGCTGAGGTGTTTTATCCGTATTTTGTCGGAATGGAGGTATTAAAAATCGTTCGTATGTGGATTTCGGGCATTTTTCGTTTGGAATTTGGAAAAATATAAATCTACAAAGTTGTAGAGGAATTCGATTTCCTATGGAATGGACATAAAATTCGTATTTTTCTGATAAAAGGGTTATTTATTATGAATTATTGAAGTTTCGAAAATAAATGTTTTTATGTAAAAACATGGTGGGACCCAGTTTTGGTTGGTGTATAAAATCTGATCTTGGTGGGCCCCACTAGAGGTGTGCTGAGTTTTGGGCAAAGATGGTTGGTGTAGAAAATTTTTAATAAATTAATATTTTATTAATTTTGTCTCTTTTGGCCTTCTAGCATTTTCCTATAAATAGGTTGCTTAGTTAGAATTATAAATCACACCAAAAACAAGTTTTTTCTATCTCTATATTATCGAGCATATTTTGTGAGTATTTAGATACTTTGAGAGTTGTTATTCAGTGCAAGTTTTTTTCAGCATCATATCTGATATTCCATTCAGAGATACTGCTCTTTTGAGGAATGATATTATTATTTTCAATATCATTATACTGAAATATTGGTATGAATTTTATTGTAGAATTTTTACCTTTTTATTTCGGGGTTACTATTCACATATACGACACTATTCACGAATACGACACTATTCACCAAAAAATAAAATTTTCTCTTCTTTGTCCCAGATGTCTATTATGGTTACTATCTTTGATTGTATCCATGTTTTGATCTTCATTCTTGAATTTTATTCCATTATGGTTTTATTATGGAGTATTTTTAAACTTGAATTATCTAAAGTACGAATCTCTAATCTTTATCCTTTTAAATCACTGGATTCGTTCTCTAAAATTTTTCATCATCCTCAGTCTTTAATGGTGATATTTGATGAATATCTTTGGCCTGTAGTGCAAAGATGAATGATTACCTGATGAATATCTTTGGCCCGTAGTGCAAAGATGAACAGGTGTTGAGATGAACATGACCAACTGGTGATAGAAATGAATATCTTTGGCCCGTAGTGCAAAGATAAATATTTGATGCAAGATGTATATTGATTGATGTTACAGGGATAAAATATTGATGATGGACTTTTAAATTCATAGATGATAGTAGATTTAATTCTCTACTTAACTCTTCTAATGAATTTTTATTTCCACTACAAATATTGATCTAAAACTGGTTATCCATTATATCTTATCTGATTTGTTGAAGTCTGACGATAAATTATTGTTCTTTATCTTAGTCATAATATTCTTTACTGAGCTAGTTGAGCTCACCCTTTTTCTTTTTGTTCCATTTTTCTTCTCAGGAGGTGAGAATATAATAGGATCTAGCCAGGGTGTGGAGTGATGGTTCTAGAAAGTTGCTTTAGCGGTCCTCACTATTTTTGTAAAATAGTGTATCAATAATTGTAATGAGGACTCCTTTTGAGTTTGAATATTGTCTATTAGACAATATTTGTATTTAAACTCACAGTATATGTGTTGTCGTATTTTGCACGATAATTGTTTTAATGAAGTTGTATTTGTTTCTGTACCATGTATTTGGTGACTCAGAATGGTTGATGTATACCTATTTTGGAGGCGTCACAGTTGGTATCAGAGCTTAAGATATGGTCTCTGGCAGAGATCGGGGAATAGAACTAGGAGGGGGGAGACGAGTAAATCCTTCGCTAGTGTGTCCTACCTAAGCTTATTTTTTGGTCGGTCATAATATAGGGATATTATGTGATATGTTAATTTGTTTAATTAACCCTTGTTTTATGGAAGTTTTTAAGAATGGCAGCTGAGAACGTTAACAATGGAGTGTATGAGACCATGGAACAACCTTCAATCACCAATTAGGAGAACGTGCAACAGGAAGACAATATTCCTCCTGTAAACAACACTACCAAACAAACGATGAATGATGAGATGTTTAGAAGCTTTTTGCAGTTCATGCAAATTCAGACGAGTGAGACTCGTGTACAAAATACAGGTGGAAATGACAACAACGTGCGATTTGTCATAGCCAAACAGTTTAAAGAGTTGGGGCCACCAGAGTTCTGGGGAAAACCGAATCCGATTAAGACAAAAACGTGGGTCAAACAAATTATCAAGATATTCGATGTCTTGGGATGCACGGAATAACAAAAGGTTCCATTAGCCACCTTTATGTTCCGTGGTGAGACAGATTATTGGTGGGAATCTGTGAAGCGTACTCAACATGTCTTGGGAAAGATTTCAGAAACTGTTCAATGACAAATACTTTCCTAAAAGTATTCGTCATATGAAGGAGTTATAGTTTATTAGACTGGAACAGAACAACATGACGATGTCCCAGTACGAGGCAAAGTTCGTGGAGTTATCCAGGTTTACACCTTATTTGGTAGAGAATGAGGAACGTATGATGCGGATGTTTCTGAGATTCGTCAATACCTTATCTCTCACAAATTTTCTTTATATTTAGATGTTGTCAAAAGGGCTCAATTATTAGAGCGAGATAATGAGTATGTTCAACCGAGGGACCACAACAAGGGTCATACGGGTGACAACAGTCATCGTAGCGATGATAACCAGCGAGGAGGGAAAAATACAGACAAAAGCGGTAACCACTCGGGTGGTAATCGTGGCCATGATAATAGGAGAGGTGAGTCAAGTGGAAATTTCAAAAAGAGGAGATTCAACAATGATGGGAAGACATCAGCAGCAGCACTAACACCAACAACAAATTCTAGGGGAGGAGAACGACCACCAGTTAGATGCTACAGATGCGGAGAAGAGGGACACATAAGTCTAAACTGTTCACAACCTTCCAAGGTGTGTTTCAGTTGTGGAAAAGACGATCATATAGCCCGATTTTATCCGGTAGCGAAGTTAAGTCCAGCTGGGACAGCGACACCAAAGGCGACTACGGATAAAACAAAGTCGATGGTTCAAGGGAGGGCATTTGTCGTGACTGGCCAAAACGCGAGAAACCCAAACGAGGTGATCACGGGTAAGCTAATCTTGAACTCTTGCGAAGTTTATACCTTACTAGATACTCGGTTCTACCCATTCTTTTATCTCTCCTGCTTGTGCTCAACGTTTAAACTTGACTTCGGAGAAATTAGACTTTGACTTATCTGTGGAGACTCCATTAGGAGAAACTTTCATTGCATCCACTATTTATAAATCTTGCTTGATCCAAGTTGGCACCATCACATTACCTGTTGATCTTATCTCTTTAAAGAAACTTACATTTGATGTGATTTTAGGGATTGATTGGTTAACCACTTATCATGCTAAAATTGATTATTTTCGTAAGGTTGTTAGTTTTTATATTCCTAACCAACCTGTTATGTGAATTCAAGCAACCAAACCACTAAAGTTAATCACTGTCATATCAAGCCATAAAGCCATTCGTTTATTAAAAAATGGATGTCAAGCTTTCTTAGCTCATGTTATGGACTTGAACAAAAACACGTCAGATTTGAATAATATTTCTGTTGTTAGTGAATTTCCTGATGTATTTCCTGAAGAACTTCCTGGTCTACCCCCAAACGTGAAGTTGAATTCTTTATTGATCTTGAACCGGGTACAAATCCCATTTCTAAAACCCCATATCGAATGGCTCCTATTGAACTTCAGGAGTTAAAAGTCCAACTACAGGAATTGTTAGACATCGATTTCATTTGTCCTAGTACATCTCCTTGGGGTGCTCCTGTTTTATTTGTAAAGAAGAACGACGGGAGTATGCGACTTTGTATTGACTAACGGGAATTGAACCATGTCACCATCAAAATTAAGTATCCCCTACCTCGCATTGATTACCTGTTCGACCAGTTGCAAGGAGCACAATTCTTTTCAAAGATCGATCCTCGTTCTGGATATCATCACCAAGATTAAAGCGAGGATATTCCAAAGCGCCTTGTAACTCTTCAGATGCGGGCATTATGAATTCTTAGTCATATGTCTTTTGGATTGACTAATGCTCCTGCTACTTTCATGGATATGATGAACCATATATTCAAGGAATATTTGGATCAGTTCGTTGTTGTCTTTATTGATGACATCCTCATCTATTCCAAAAGCCATGAAGATCATGAGCACCATTTGAGGCTGGTACTTCAAAGGCTTCGTGACAACAATTTATATGCCAAGCTGAAGAAATGTGAGTTTTGGCTTGAGGAAGTAGCATTTCTTGGGCACATGGTGTCAAAACATGGAGTATCTGTTGACCCGGTGAAGATTGAAGCAATACAAAGTTGGGAGCAACCGAAGTCGGTGACTGAAGTGCGTAGCTTTTTGGGCTTAGCTGGTTATTATCGGAGATTCGTGGAAGGATTTTCTCGAATTGCTACTCCGTTAACTCAGTTGACTCAGAAAGATACAAAATTCGTATGGAGCGAGGAATGCGAGAAGAGTTTCCAAGAGCTCAAGAGGAGACTCATTTCGGCATCTGTTCTAACAATACCATTTGTTTCGGATGGATTTGTTATCTACAACGATGCTTCAGGCAAAGGGTTAGGATGTGTTCTCATGCAACATGGGAAAGTCATAGCCTATGCCTCGCGACAACTCAAAGAATATGAGAGGAATTATCCTACTCATGATCTGGATTTAGCAAATTGATCATTTTTCGTTGAAAATCGAAGACACTACGTATGGGGAGAAAGTGGAGATTTATACGGATCATAAAAAGCCTCAAATATTTCTTCACCCAAAAGGAACTCAAAATGCGTAACGACGTTGGCTTGAGTCATTGAAAGATTATGACCATAACATTCAATATCATCCTCAAGAAGCAAACGCCAGAGGCGGCGCATTGAGTAGAAGATCGTGTCACGTGTATGAGTGCGATGTTGTTAACACAAAGACCCATTTTGTACGACTTACAAAGGATAGAGATAGAGTTAAAGGCTCTTACAACAACAGTTATCAGGCAAGTATATGCGTGGCTCCATTCGAGGCTTTGTATGGACGAAAGTGTCGTTCTCTAGTATGTTGGGACGAGGTGGGTGAAGCAACGTTGTTGGGACCAAATTAGTACGCATGACTACAGAAAAGATCCAAATGATTCGGTAACGTATTCAAACCTTACAAGATCGACAAAAGAGTTATGTTGATCTTCATCAAAAGGACGTGGAATTTAATATTGGAGATCATGTACTGTTACGTATTTCTCCATGAAAGGGAGTTACAAGATTCGGGAAGAGAGAAAAGCTCAATCCACGATTTGTTGGTCCATTTGAGATTCTTGACCGAATAGGAAATGTGGCCTATAGACTCGCATTACCTCCAAGCATGTCTCGTGTTCATAATATTTTTCATATATCTATGCTTCATAAATATGTGAAAGACCTCCACATTATTGTGTTAGAACCAGACGAGATAGCCGAAGATTTAATGTATGAGGAGGTACCTGTCAAGATCTTGGATAGGAAAGAGCATGTCATACGAACAAAGGTTATACCACAAGTCAAGGTTTTATGGAGGAACCATGCTATGGAGGAAATGACCTGGGAGTTAGAATCGGAAATGAAAGTGAGGTACCCTCACCTTTTTGAAACATCAGTACGTACGTCAATTTCGAGGATGAAATTTCATAAGGAGGGGAGGTTGTAAGACCCCAATTTATTATAAATAAAATTGAATTTCCTCTATTCATTATCTTGAAATAATAAGGAGTTAATTTGATATAATGCTTTGGTTATGGGTGAAATGTGCAAATTTTTCAAAATAAGCAAGTGGTTATAAAATATTCATTGTTGTCGAGGATTATTCATTTGGTCGTGGAATATTCTTGCTGTCGAGGAATATTCGTACGACGGCGCAACCTTTTTGGACCCCATAACGGAAAATGGTCGGATGAAGAAAACGACAAGTTTGAGTTTTTATAAATAACGGCGTAATTATTACTGTTAACACTGTTGGATTACCTGGTGGTTAAAATACGAGAATCTGGCGCTGTGGTTACATTGAAGCTACGGTATTGCATAATATTTTTGAATTATTGATTCTTATGTAAGAAGACACTACTCAATAATTGTTACAATAATTACTGTTCAATATTTTATTTTATTGATTCAATAATTGCAGCGTTTATATTTTATATTATTGTTGTTTTAATAATTGCCATTGCACAATATTTCCCATTATTATATTAATAAATCATTTCATTTGAATAATATTATTAGATAGCATTATTGGCAATGTCAAAGGAAGTTCTGTCTAGTAAAGGGGTTTGGTTACCTAATTGCGCGCCAATAAGGAGAATTCTTATCGGAAAGCACCCACTCTTTCTTGGGAACGATCTGTTTGTCATAATTGTGATTCTGTAATATTATTTGTGAATAATAAATTATTGATTTATATGATAAGGAAATATTTATTTTATGTGGATGGATAGGGAAATTATTATTTTGTGTGAATATAAATGAAGTAATTAATGCTGAGGTGTTTTGTCAGTATTTTGTCAGAATGGAGGTATTAAAAATTATCTGTATATGGATTTCGGGCATTTTTGTTTGGAATTTGGAAAAACTTAAATCTACAAAGTTGTAGAGAATTCGATTTCCTATGGAATGGACATAAAATTCGTATTTTTCTGATAAAAGGGCTATTTATTATAAATTATTGAAGTTTTGGAAATAAATGTTTTTATTTAAAAACATGGTGGGCCCCACTTTTGGTTGGTCTAGAAAATCTGATCCTCATGGGCCCCACTAGAGGTGTGTTGAGTTTTGGGGAAAGATGGTCGGCGTAGAAATTTTTAATAATTAATATTTTATTAATTTAGTCTCTTTTGGCATTTTAGCATTTTCCTATAAATATGGTGCTTAGTTAGAATTGAAAATCATACCAGAAACAAGTTTTCTCTCTCTATATATTATCGAGCGTATTTTGTGAGTATTTAGATACTTTGAGAGTTGCTATTTAGTGCAAGTTTCCTTCAGCATCATATCCGATATTCCATTCAGAAATACTATTCTTTTTAGGTAAGGGATGTTATTTTCTTCTTAAATGATAAAATTTCTTTCAATATCATTATGCTGAAATATTGGTATGAATTTTATTGTGGAATTTCTACCTTTTTGTATCAGGGTTACTATTCACGATATCGACAATTATTCACGATATCGACATTATTTATTCTGAATCGATTAATTATTCACCAAAAAATAAAATTTTCTCTTCTTTGTCCCAGATGTCTATTATGGTTACTATCTTTGATTCTATCTATGTTTTGATCTTCATTCTTGAATTTTACTCCATTATGGTTTATTATAGAGTATTTTTAAACTTGAATTATTTAAAGTACGAATCTCTAATCTTTGTCCTTTTATCTCACTGGAGTCGTTCTCTAAAATGTTTTTCATCATCCTCACTCTTTAATGGTGATACTTGATGAATATCTTTTAGCCTATAGTGCAAAGATGAATGATTACTTGATGAATATCTTTAGCTCATAGTGCAAAGATGAACAGGTGTTGAGATGAACATGACCAACTGGTGATACAAACGAATATCTTTGGCCCGAAGTGCAAAGATGAATATTTGATGCAAGATGTATATTGATTGATGTTATAGGGATAAAATATTGATGATGGACTTTTAAATTCATAGATTATAGTAGATTTCTTTCTCTACTTAACTCTTCTAATGAATTATTATTTTCGTTGTAAATATTGATCTAAAACTGGTTGCCCATTATATTTTATCTGATTTGTTGAAGGCTAATGATAAATTGGTGTTTTTTATCTTAGATATAATATTCTTTACTGGGCTAGTTGAGCTCACCCTTTTCCTTTTTGTTCCATTTTTCTTCTCAGGAGGTGAGAATATAGCAGGATCTAGCCGGGGTATGGATGGTGCTAGAAAGTTGTTTTAGCAGTCCTCACTATTTTTGTAAAATAGTGTATCAATAATTTTAATAAGGACTCCTTTTGAGTTTGAATATTATCCTACTTTTGCACGATAATTGTATTAATGAAGTTGTATTTGTTTCTATACCATGTATTTGGCGACTCAGAATGGGTGATGTATACCTATTTGGGGGGTGTCACAAAGGTGTCCAAGCATTCTCTCTTTATGCCTATCTTGATAACTTTAGTACCCATCCCCGAACTGTTGCTTAACTTCTTTTGTTAGATCGGGGGACTTCAGCTACTCTTTACAGATCTATTGTTTCTTCTCTTCGGTGAGGGGGGGGGGGGGTCAAGAGCATTGTATCCGGCGAATTCATTTTCCTAGGCATTAAGGAGGCCAATCATTTTCCTTCTCTAATCATGCATCTTCTTGAGCTGGTCTACCATATCTTCGACATTTTTCTTCAGGTCTTCATTTTCTTATTTGATTGTCGAGCAATCGGTCAGAAGGGCCTTACAACATTCTTCTCCTTCAGCAACCTTATTCTTTTCAACTTTCAGTTCGCCTTCAAGTTCGTGGCAGTAGAAGGTGGTCTTGGAATGAAGACTCTTTTCCATTTCATACCTTGCTATGGTGGCATTCATCCTAAATTCTGAGCGTTCGAATTCATCTCTGAAATGTTGGACTTTGGCTTCCAGCTCTTTTTATCTTGCATTAGTCTGATCAAGTCAACGTATGATTCGGCTAGATACTGTACTTTCTTGAATACGAGAGATCAGAAAGTGGGTAATATAAAACTATTATGGGTTTTATAACACCAGAAGGAGGAAATTACTTACCCGACCCTGGTGCATAATGTTGGCATAGATGAGTCCTTAGAGGCTAATGTTTTCGAACTGATTTTCATTAGTAGGGAGAATAAATTTCACAAAGAGTACATGGGGGTATTCTTCAGGGTCGATTAGCCATAATGTCATCCGTGATAGGGATTCTTGGACTTGGCTAGTGGAGGGTCTGACCTGTGAAGGTGATCGAGCAAGAGATGGACGTTTTGGTGATGGTTTCTTACTCGGTTTTTTGGCTGGATGGAGGTCATCAGATGTTTCCTTAGTTGTCTTCTGGTTAGTTATATCCTGAATTTTAATTGTTTCGATGTTTGGCGTCAGTTTAAGAATGATCACTGCATTTTGACAGTTATATTTTTGGGATGAGCTTTCAGAAAGGGGCATGTGTAAAGGGTTTATATTTTCAGTGAAGGATGGAGTGGGGATTATTTTTGGTTGAGGTACAATTATAGGCGGGTTCGGTTTGGAATTGGTAGTGGATGGTCTTTCGATTGTGATTACCAAGGGTGTGGTCTCGGTGATATGAGGTTTAGTGGAGGATTGGTTAACATCTTCAGGATTGTTATCTTTGGGGTTGACTTTTTCTAGGGGTGATGGTTTGATGAGGGACACTACAAACAAAAAACGAGTCAGAATTAACGACATCAAATGTTATGAAAATGCGAAAAAAAGGAAAGGCTTTGGACATACGTTTATGATCGTACAACCAATTTTTGTTGGTCAAAAAGCTAAAGTCCCACTCCTTCATCAGTAGTTTTTTGATTAATTTCACTATTTTGACGAATCTGTTTTTGGGGTCTTTTCAATGGCGACGTTCGGGCTTCTGTATACAGCTCAGTCTGGGATCTGGTGGTTGTTGGGCCCTCAGACAAAGAACTAGTATGTATTCAATCCCTTGTTTCTTGAAGGGGTACTCATTAAGGATCGTTTTTTTACTCATCGATTTGGTTTGGATTGTTGTTTACTTATCTACTAAAACACTGGTTCTCGAGATCGACCCATGGAAAATAAAGAGAAGAAAAAGTCGATTGTTGGGGGGAACGCCATGTTCATGGCAAACAGCGATGAAAACGACGATGCGAATATAGGATTTTGGCACCAATTGGGAAAAACTGATGCTAATAAACCCTAAAAGGGTGATGATGAAGGTATGAAGGGGTACACGAATCCCTTTTTCTAGCAAATTAAGGGGCATAACAGTCCGACCATCAGTTCGGTGGTATATTTGGTCAACTTCAGATGGTGCTTTGAGTGAATAGATCATGGGGATATGGTATTGTTATCGAACGACGACAAGATCATTTTTAGTGATGGTAGATTTGGTATTGGCATGAGGGAATTGCACTTCTTTAGAGTATTCTTTGATCATCTTCTGAAATTCGAACTCTTCTTCAGAAGGAGTTGGAGCTTGGGGGTAGATTTGGTGGTAGATACTATTGTAGATTTGGTGGTGCTGGTGGTAGTGGTTGTTATGGGGTTGTTGGTGGCGGTAGTAGTGGTGCTAATGGGAAAGGCTAGAATGGAGGAAATAAGAATGACATTGATGGGCTCGTTGATGTTTGGACCAGAGGAGGTCGGGGTATTTGAGGAAGCCATTGATGATTGAAGGAAATTTTTGATGGAAAATAACTTTGAAGACGAGATGGGGAGGAACAATAGGGAAAGCTCATCGTTGCTTCTAAAGATGAGATCTGGAGAAAGTGGCGGTTGTTTTTTTATAGGAAAAATGGCCTTTGAAATGATTAAATTTTCAACTTCTCTTGGTTTTCTAAACACGACTGTAATGATGGAAAACGTCGGAGTGGGTCGAGGCCCATTAATGAGTATGAGATACATTCTCGAGGCAGTTTATGTTGGGTTTGCTGCATTCTTATTTATTATATAATTATTAGACTTTTAATGAGGAACACTTCCCTTAATAAGTTAAATGTTCCATTTAACAGAAGACTCGGGGCAATGTTGGGGATTAATTATTAGGACCCAAAATATGTGATGGGCCAAAGTCCACATAGAGGTATTTACTTTGCGTAGGAATCTGTTTGGGAAGTTGAGTATTTTAAGGAATTAGAGATTCCTAATTACATTTAATTTTTAACTCATAAATGATCCGACTTCCTTTCTTTAAGGAGATTTAGTTCTATCCCATTAAGGAATTATATCTAATGAGGATTCCTATTTCTATACGGGAAAGGAGTGTGATCACTATAAATACAAGGATATACTTTGGTTATCAAGTACACATAAAATTATTTTATAGCACTAAAGCATAAAGCCTCCATTGTTAAAAACTTATTCAGCCTGTACTTAATCTCATATCGGAGCTATCCCCCGGCGCAGTTAAGCTTCGCGTGTAATTATGTTTCTGTGTAGGATTGAACGTGCATTTGGTGATTGAGGCTCTGTAGACACTTAAAATTTTATATTCATGTTACTAACCATGCAGGAGGGCAGAATCATCTTTTATCTTCCAAAGATAACCTTGGAAGTCAAATCATCAAATTTAAACCCCGAAAATAACCCCGGGATATCAAATCAAACCCCGGCGACAACCCCAGGATATCAAGCCAACCCTAGAGACAACTCCGGGAGATCAAGCCAAACCTCAGTGACAACCCCAAGAGATCAAGCCAACCCCGGTGACAATCACGAGAAATCAAACCATCCTCAAAGACAACCCTAAGGACTATCAAAAGCCAACGACAGTCCAATCTCGAAGACAACCTTGAGAGAAGACGGCTACAACTGCATCAAGCCCAGTACCAACCTGGGAGGGGCAAAATAGAAATTTTGCTAACTTAATATGAATTTAGCCCAAATCACTACAAAAGAAGTCATGCAGAACTATAACATCAATCTTGAGCTAAAACAACACAAGGCAACACAATGGATGGACTTGGAAGACTCGAAGATCTGGTCATGGACCCATCTTCCTGGATTAAGAAAATGTCAAATCCCATGTCATTGTGTAGCTCTCATCAAGGGATTTCCGGAAAGGTATAGCACGCCTCCATCGGATTCCCGTATTGAAAGTTATGAAGGTTCGAGCGGACAACGCATTGGCCCAAGTACACGTACTTCGAGACAATAAGACCCACGGGGTCTGGGCCCACCTGGGTAGCCACAGGTAGACCCGCAACTACTTTGGTCTATAAATAAACCCCTCTATTAGCTAAAAAAAGAAAAAAAAAAGGAAAAAAGAGAGAAAACTATGTCCATTTCAGCTCTTAACCCCTTCTTATAGTGTTCCAAACTTCAATATTTTTCTTTTTAAACACTTGTATACATATATTCTACAACATATCAAAGTTGAACCGGTGGAAACCGAGTTTTCAAGCTCCAAAAGTGGTCTAAAGCCTTCTTTGCAGCACACTGTAAGATTTTTTCAGATTTGAAGCTTTCTACTACTTTAATATATATATGTGTGTGTGTGTATATATATATATATATTAACTGTTTATTGCACTTAAATATTTGTTCTAACTGTGCGTTCAATGTAAATCCATAATATGTAAATCTATGGACAAGATTTACCTAAATCTAGCCATATCTAACTTTTAACCGGTCAAAAAGTTGTAAAACTAGAACCATTGAGCTAGAATGGCTAAGATTTATTTAAATCTAGTTTTCTTTCTAGTTTTTTTGTAAATATTAAGCAACCATGTGAGCCTAGGAGCAATAGGATCTAAGATCCAGCTGACGGATCTAGATCAGGTTCCCATGATGGTCCCTTTTCAACTATATAGTTAGCTTGTAAATCATATTTATGTATATTATTTTTTCGAAGATGCCTCGCATCTCGAGAATAAAATCAAATTCAAGACGAATACGGAATAAAATTGAAGTATCAAAGGCCTCAATTACTATGTGAGAATAAGGGTTTGAAAACCTGTTTTCAAAACATCATTGTTATATCTTAAAATTGAAATTTTATGCAAATCAAACCCTTTGTATATAAGTGTAAACGAGGTATAGCACTACTTCCAAATAAATGCACTTAGTCCCAATTAACACACACACGCATGCACACACACACACACACACACTTCAGATAAATTAGGGAATTGAAAAGACGCGGTAACCGTGTTTTCACGAAAGTTGGGGGGTGCCTAACACCTTCCCTCCTCTTAATTAATCCCCCGAACTCTATAAATCTCGGTTTCCAAGGCCTATTAAACAGAGTCCAATAATTGGGCCTTTGTGTAAACCTTTTCAAATTTAGTTGAGTTGGTACAACCATTTCAAAACTACCAACTGCCAACTCTGAATTTTCAAATCATCGACATTTTATGTCGGACTCTTTTCAAACTCGCCCTTTTAAACAAAACTCAACACATAGAGAACATAAAGGGTAAAAAGTAGAATTCCAAAGAAAAGAGGAAATTTTTTCTGACGTCGACAGGTGGCGACTCCGCTGGGGACAGTACAGGGCTTAAGTTGCATTTCAAACTATTCAAAAACCTTCTTATCTGCTTGTGTATGAATGTTGTCTTTACATTGAATGTATGTGAATGAATGATTTATTCACCCCACTTTAGTGCCTCGCATAATCTCTGCATGCTGTGTTAGTGCTTTGCACATATGCCATCATTTCATACGGTGAGATACGATGTATGTGAATGTATGTTGTGTGATTACTCCACCAGGAGGTAAACCCGTCAGTGTTTGATTATTGGACTTAACGGAGAGTAATCCCTCGAGGCTCAGGAAAGGCGCCACTCAGATATGCTCTAATTGAAAGATCGAATTAACTTCCTATCTAGTAAATTGCGATGATATGGGAACCTTAATGCTGAAAAGCCACGAGAGTAGCCTAAGATAGGTCAGCCTCTGATAAACCAAATGCGAAGGGAAGTCTCTTCATGCCTTTCCCTTTCAATTCCTTGTACATTATGATTCAATATAAATAATGATTCCATGTAAATATAAAGAAAGATGTAAATATGCATTCCTTTCCCTATCAAAAACTGTCATGTTATCTTGTCATCAAAACAACTGAAATCTGTTTTACAGGAAATCATTAAAAAACTCCTAAAATAGACACATTGCATAGCATGCAGACCATTAGTATTTATCCAGACTAAACTACATAGTCTTTTTTAGGGAAACAATTTGTCCCATTACCCATTTAAAGTCCAAAAAGGCACTAAGCCCACATTCAGACATAGCTTCAAATGCCCAACCTAAATCTACTTATGTTTCTCGAGAGGAGTTCAAGGGACTAAGAAATCAGATAGCAGAATTAGCCGTCTTTCTGAAAGAACAAAACAAACAGACTCAGGGTCAACAAATACCCATTAAAATAGAATCCTTTGCATAGGGAGGAGGCCAAGGTACTGACAAAAAAGAAAAAGAAGTACAGATGCATGAACCTTAAACTGAAATATCCAACAAAACCCCTGAATTCACCATTCTTAAAGAAGATCATGAAACTGGTGATATTCAAAAGAAAGTCCAACAAACAGAAGAACCCATCCGGTTAATCAAAGGGACTGAAGTGTATGGAAGCGTGACTTATTCAAACCTTTGCATCTTTCTTGGGGTTCATTATCCAGATAAGTTTAAAACTCCTGATTTAAAAAAATATGACAGATTGGGAGATCCTTACACTCATCTAAAAGTGTTCATTGGAGAACTCGGATCTTATGCCTAGGATAAAAAACTGAGAATGCAGTTATTTCAAAAAAGTCTGACTAGAGAGGCCAGAGCATAGTATGCCAGGTTGGAAAATTTTAAAATCCATAGCTGGGAAGAACTAGCCCATGCTTTTCTAAACCAATACAGTTTTCAATCACAAATGGCTCCAGATAGATATCAAATTAACAAAGTTACAAAATAGAACAATGAGTCATTCAGAGAGTGTACCCAATGATGGAGGCGTCTGGCTGCTCAAGTAATCCCATCCATGACAGAAATTGAGATAGTAATGACCTTTATTGACATACAAGAAGCTCCATTTTATGAGAGGGTCCTAGCAGGAATAGGAAAACCATTCTAAAAAATGATTAAACACGGAGAAATGGCTGAGATGGGGTTAAAGTCTGGGAGGATTAAAGACCTCACTGCTTTAGAAGTTGTGGCCGAGCACATTCAAGCTAGAAATTATGGGAATAACCCTCCGCGGGTTCATAAAAAGAAAGAAGAGGATTATTGTGATGCCCCCAAAATAGGTATACAACACCCATTATGAGTCGCCAAATACATGGTA
Organism: Panax quinquefolius; assembly: GCA_020205615.1. NCBI lineage: Eukaryota > Viridiplantae > Streptophyta > Magnoliopsida > Apiales > Araliaceae > Panax > Panax quinquefolius. Next base: position 195,736 of record JAINUW010000478.1, read on the forward strand.
CAGAAAGCAAACTACAACTTCAATAATACAATTGTCGTACAAAATACGACAACACATACTGTGAGTTTAAATACAAATATTGTCTTCTAGACAATATCAACACTCAAATAAGTCCTCATTACAATTATTCATACATTATTTTACTGAAATAGTGAGGATTTGCTAAAATATCTTTCTAGAACCATCACTCCATACCCGACTCGATCCTGCTTTATGTTCTCACCTCACGAGAAGAAAAATGGAACAAAAAGGAAAAGGGTGAGCTCAACTAGGCGAGTAAAGAATATTATGACTAAGATAATATACAACAAATTATCATTAGTCTTCAACAGGGAAAAATCTGATAGAATATAATAGACAACAAGTTTTGGATCAACAAATGCAGCGGAAATAGCAATCCATTTGAAGAGTCACGTAGAGAATGAATTCTACTATCTTCTAAGATTTAAAAGTCCATAATCAATATTTTATCCCTGTAACATCAGCCAATATACATCTTTAATCAAATATTCATCTTTGCACTACAGGCCAAAGATATTCATTAGTTAATCATTCATCTTTGCTCTACAGGCCAAAGATATTCAGTTTCATTATGCTCTTCTGTGCCAAAGATATTCATTTATATCATATTCATGCCATTCATCTCAACACCTGTTTATCTTTGCACTACGGGCCAAAGATATTTAATAATATCATCATTTAAGGACTGGGGATGATGAAAAATATTTTAAAGAAAATGAATCCAGTGAGACAGAAGGGCAAATATTAGGGATTCGTATAATAATTTATCCAAGATCAATAATACTTCATAATAACCAATTGTGAAGCAGAATTCAAAAATAAAGATCAAAACATTGATACAATCAAAGATAGTAACCATAATAGACATCTTGGACAAAAAGGAAAATTTTCATTTTTCGGTGAATAGTGCCGTATACGTGAATAGTGTCGTATACGTGAAAAATAGTAACCTTGACACAAAAAGTTCCAAATTTGATTAAAAAGTTCAAACCAATATTTCGGCATAATGATATTGAAGAAAATAATATCATTTCGAAAGAAAATAACATCCCTTACCTCAAAATAACCGTACTTCTGACTGAATTTCGGATATAGTGCTGACAGAAACTTGTACCATATAGCAACACTCAAAGTATCAAAATACTCACAAGAATACGCTCGATAATATAGAGAGAGAAAGAGAGAAAACTTATTTTTGGAGTGATTTTCAATTCTAACTTAGCCCTCTATTTATAGGAAAATGCTAGAACGCCAAAGGAGACTAAAATTAATAAAATATTAATAATTCTTATCTTTTCTCTACGCATGCTAGGTTGGACAATCAGCCATCTTTGAACAAAATTAGCAGCCCATGTGCATTCAACACCAATCAAAAAGTGGGTCCCACCCATAATTTAATAAAAATTATTTTATTTTCTGAAACTTCAGTAATTCATAGAAAATAGCCCGTTTATCAGAAAATACGAATTTTATGTCCATTCCGTACGAAATCGAATTCTCTACAACTTTGTAGCTTTGAGTTTCTTCAAATTCCAAACCAAAAATATCTTAAATCCACAAACGGATGATTTTTAATACCTCCATTCTGACAAAAATATTGATAAAACACCTCAGCATTAATTCCTTCATTTATAACCACATAAAATAAATAAATCCATCATTTATATCCACATCAAATAAATATTTCTTTATTATATAAATTAATAATTAATTATTCACAAATAATATTACAGAATCACAATTATGACAACCAGGCCATTCCCAGGAAAGAGGGGGCTTTCCAATAAGGATTTCTCCTTACTGGCGTGCAATTAGGTGACTAAACCTCTCATTGATAGAACTTTCTAGACATTGTCAATAATGCTATCTAATAATATTATTCAAATAATATGAATTATTAATCTGATAATGGGAAATCGCATGCGATGACAATTATTGAAACAACAATAATATTAAATATCAATATGATAATTATTGAATCAATAAAATAAAATATTGAGCGGTAACTCATCGTAACAATTATTGAGTAGTGCCTTCTTACATACGTAATCAATAATTCAACAATACTGCATGCAATCTGGTGTGCTTCTTATGCAACCACGCGTACATTGTATTTTAACCACGGTGTAATCCAATGGTGTTACTTGGTAACAATTACGCCGTTATTTATAAAAAGTCATACTTTTCGTTTTTCTTCACCCAAGCTTATTATTACATTATGAGCCCCACGAATGGGTCTTATTTGTCATACTTAATTTTCCCGACAAAAAGAATATTCCACGACCAAAAGAATATTCCCGAGCAAAAATGAATATTTTATAACCACTTGCTTATTTTGTAAAATTTGCACATTTCACCCATAACCAAAGCATTATATCAAATTAACACCTTATTAATTTAGAATAATAGAGAAAATTCAATTTTATTTATAATAAGTTGGGGTCTTACAACCTCCCTCCTTATAAAATTTTGTCCTCGAAATTGGACGTGACGTGCACAGTGTTTTGAGCGGTGAGGGTACCTCGCTTTCATTTCTGATTCCAACTCCCAGGTCATTTCCTCAATATCATGGTTCCTCCACAAAACCTTAACTTATGGTATAACCTTGGTGCGTAGGACATGTTCTTTTCTATCCAAGATCCTAACAGGTACCTCCTCGTGCGTTAAATCTTCGGCTATCTCATCTGGTTCTAACTCAATAATATGGTTCGGGTCTTTCACATATTTACGAAGCATAGATGTGTGGAAAACATTGTGAACACGAGACATACTTGGAGATAATGCGAGTCTATAGGCCACATTTCCTATTTGGTCAAGAATCTCAAATGGACTAACAAATTGTGTATTAAGCTTTTCTCTCTTCCCAAATCTTGTAACTCCATTCCATGGAGCAATACGTAATAGTACATGATCTCTAATATTAAATTCCACGTCTTTTCGATGAAGATCAGCATAACTCTTTTGTCGATCTTGTGAGGTTTGAATACATTGTCGAATCATTTGGATCTTTTTTGTAGTCATGCGTACTAATTTTGGTCCCAACAATGTTGCTTCTCCCACCTCATCCCAAAGATCTTTGGAGAGCGACACTTTAAATCCATACAACGCCTCAAATGGAGCCATGCCTATACTTGCTTGATAACTATTGTTGTAGGAGAATTCCACTAGTGGTAAATACTTATCCCAACTCCCTTTGAAGTCTAGAACACAGAGTCTTAATAAATCTTCAAGAGTTTGAATAGTCCTCTCTGATTTTCCGTCCATTTGAGGATGGTATGCCAAATTGAATCGTAAATCCGTGCCCATAGCTTTCTGCAAGCTAACCCAAAATCGTGAAGTGAATCTTGGGTCACGATCCGAAACTATGGATACTGGCATACCATGTAATCTCACAATCTCATTCACGTACATACGAGCAAGACGTTCAAGGGAATAAGTCTCACGTATCGGCAAGAAATGAGCATACTTGGTTAATGTATCAACAATAACCCAAATCGCATATATGCCTTGAGAAACTTTGGAAAGACCTGTAACGAAATCCATAGTAATGTATTCCCACTTCCATTTCAGAATCTCAAGTGGTTGCAATGGACCTTTTGGCACTTGATGCTCCGCCTTTACTCGTTGAAAAGTTAAACACCTCGAGATAAACTACGCGATCTCTCTCTTCACATTGTTCCACCAAAATGTGTGTCGAATATCATGATACATTTTGGTACTCCCAGGATGGATTACAAACGGGGTGTTATTTACCTCCATCATGATTTTATGCGTCAAGTCAAGATCGTTAGGAATGCAAAGTCTAGAGTTAACTCGAAGTATTCCTTCTTCATCGATTCTTGCTTCTGGAATAGCACCTTCTTGCACTTTCTTCTTCATACGCATCAGCCATAATTCCGTAGCTTGAGCGGTTTAACTTTATCGATTAAAGTCGGTTCTACTCATATATTCGCCATCATCATGTGGGTCCCTGGAGTCTTTAACTCAATCTCCATCCTTTGTAAATCGTAGAAAATGGGTCTTTGTGTTAACAACATTGCACTCGTACCCGCATACGATCTTCCACTCAATGCGTGTACTACGTTTGCTTTTCCAGGATGATATTGAATAGTGTGATCGTAAACTTTTAATAGCTCAAGCCAACGTCGTTGCCGCATGTTGAGTTCTTTTTGGGTGAAGAAATATTTGAGGCTTTTATGATCCGTATAAATCTCCACTTTCTCCCCATACAGGTAGTGTCTCCAGATTTTTAACGCGAAAACGACTGCTACCAACTCCAGATCATGAGTAGGATAATTCCTCTCATATTCTTTGAGTTGTCATGAGGCACAGGCTATGACTTTCCCATGTTGCATGAGAACACATCCTAACCCTTTCCCTGAAGTATCGCTGTAGTAGATAACAAATCCATCCGAACCAGATGGTATTGCCAGAACAGGTGCTGAAATGAGCCTCCTCTTGAGCTCTTGGAAACTCTTCTCGCATTCCTTGCTCCATACAAATTTTGTATCTTTCCGAGTCAGCTGAGTTAACGGAGTAGCGATTCGAGAAAATCCTTCCACGAATCTCCGATAATAACCAGCTAAGCCCGTAAAGCTTCGACTTGACCACCGACTTCGGTTGCTCCCAACTTTGTATTGCTTCAATCTTTGTCGGGTCAACAGATACTCCATCTTTTGACACCACGTGCCCAAGGAATGCTACTTCCTCAAGCCAGAACTCACATTTCTTCAGCTTGGCATAAAGCTTGTTTTCACGAAGTCTTTCAAGTATCAGCTTCAAATGGTGCTCATGATCTTCACAGCTTTTGGAATAGATAAGGATGTCATCAATAAAGATAACAACGAACTGATCCAAATATTCCTTGAATACTCGGTTCATCATATCCATGAAAGCAGCAGGAGCATTAGTCAATCCAAAAGACATGACTAAGAATTCATAATGCCCATACCGAGTTCTGAATGCAGTCTTTGGAATATCCTCAGTTTTAATCTTCAGCTGATGATATCCAGAACAAAGGTCGTTCTTTGAAAAGAATTGTGCTCCTTGTAACTGGTCAAACAGGTCATCAATACGAGGTAGCGGATACCTATTCTTGATGGTGACATGGTTCAATTCTTGGTTGTCAATACAAAGTCGGATACTCCCGTCTTTCTTCTTTACGAATAAAACAGGAGCACCCCAAGGAGATGTACTAGGATGAATGAAACCGATGTCTAATAACTCCTGTAGTTGGACTTTTAACTCCTGAAGTTCAATAGGAGCCATTCGATATGGGGTTTTAGAAATAGGCTTTGTACCCGGTTCAAGGTCAATAAAGAATCCAACATCACGTTCTGGGGGTAGACCGGGAAGTTCTTCAGGAAATACATCAGGAAATTCTCTAACAACAGAAATATTATCCAAATCTGACTTGTCTTTATTCAAATCCATAACATGGGCTAAGAAAACTTGACATCCGATTTTCAATAAACGAATAGCTTTGTGGCTTGATATGACAGTGACTGATTTTAGTTGTTTAGTTGTTTGAATTCGCATAACAGGTTGGTTAGGAATATGAAAACTAACAACCTTACGAAAACAATCAATTTTGGCATAATGAGTGGTTAACCAATCAATTCCTAAAATCACATCAAAAGCAAGTATCTTTAAAGAGATAAGATCAACATGTAATGTGATAGTGCCAACTTGGTTCAAGCAAGATTTATAAACTGTAGATGTAACGAAGGTTTCACCCAACAGAGTTTCAACAGATAAGTTAAAGTCCAATTTCTCCGGAGTCAAGTTTAAACGTTGAGCACAAGCAGGAGAGATAAAAGAATGGGTAGAATCGGTATCTAGTAAGGTATAAACTTCGCAAGAATTAAAGATTAGCTTACCCATGATCACCTCGTTCGGGTTCCTCACCTTTTGGAAAGTCACGACAAACGCTCTTCCAGGAACCGCTGATTTCGACTTATCTGGGACAGCCCTTGGAGTCACCATCCCCGCTGAACTTGGTTTTCCAACAGAACAATCCTGAGCTATGTGACCTTCCTTTCCACAGTTATAACATACCTTGGATTGTTGTGGACAGTTTGGGCTGATATGTCCCTCTTTCCCACATTTGTAACATCTAACTGGCGGTCGTTCTCCTCCCTAGAATTTGTTGTTGGTCTTTGGTGTTCTTTCTTGATGTCTTCCGTCATTGTTGAATCTCCTCTTTTCGAAATTTCAACTTGACTCACCTCTCCTATTATCATGGCCACGATTACCACCCGAGTGGTTACCGCTTTTGTTCAGTATTTTTCCTCCTCATTTGGTTATCATCAGCTGACGATATTTGTTGTCCACCCGGTATGACCACAGTTGTGGTCCCTCGGTTGAGTATACTCATTATCTTGTTCTAATAATTGTGCCCTGTTGACAACATCTGAATACAAAGAAAATTTATGAGAGATAAGGTATTGACGAATCTCGAGTTTTAGACCTCTCAGAAACATCTGCGTCATACATTCCTCATTCTCTACCAAATGAGGTGCAAACCTGGATAACTTCGCGAACTTCGCCTCGTACTGAGACACCGTCATGTTGTTCATTCGATCTAATAAACTCTACCTCCTTCGTATATGACGAATACTTTCGAGAAAAGTACTTGTCATTGAAGCAGTTCTGAAATCTTTCCCAAGACATGTTGAAAAGTAAATTTGTTTAGTACGCTTCCTGATTCCCACCAAGATGTCCGCCTCTCCACGGAATATAAAGGTGGCGAATGGAACCTTCTATTCCTCTCCGCATCCCAAGACATTGAATATCTTGGTAATTTGCTTGACCCATGTTTCCGCCTTTAATTAGATCGAGCTTTCCCGTAAATCTGGTGGTCCCAACTCCTTGAATCGCTTAGTTGCGATGAATCGAAGCGTTTCCATCATTTCCACCAAATATTTTGTACACGAGTCTCCCTCGTTTAATTTTGCAGATGAATCGCGACCCCAAAATTAGGTATACATCACCCATCTTGGGTCGCCACTTACATGGTGCGTAATTTAAATACAACTTATTAACATAAGCTGTAGGTATACAATACGACATAAAGCGTGAGTTTAAATACAAATATCGCTCTACTAGATATTATACAAACTCAAACAAAAGTCCTCATTACAATTATTATCACACTATTTCACGAGAATAGTGAGGACTACTAATGCTATCTTCAGGACCATCACTCGTTTCCCCACTCGTCCCGGCTATATTCTCATTTCAAGAGAGAAACGGTGAAAGAAAGGGTGAGCTCAACTAGCCGGAAGAAGAAATATTATGACTAAGATAATGCGAATAAATTATCAATAGTCTTCAACAATGTTAAAGCGATAAAATACAATGATGAACAACCGGTTTAAGCTGCATGAATGAATATCAATCCATTAAAAGAGTCAAGTAGAAAATAAAGTCTACTATCTTTTAGGTTTTAAAGGTTTTTCATCCTTTGTTATATTTGAGACTCGGCTTTAATAAATATTCCACATCATCGAATCACCTCTTACTACTGCCGAGGATATTCTTTAGTATCACGACCACAATTATTCATGCACTACGGGCCAAGAATATTTGTGTATTCATTAATGGTCATGATCATGCCAACAAGCATCCACCAATGCACTACTACCATCGAGGATTTTTATCACATCATTTGTAACATTACTACCATGATTACAACGAATAGTCTCTGGTCATAATCATACCAAGTCCATCTATGCACTCTGTGCCACAGATGACTTTCAACATAATATAAACATGAGGATGATGACAATGATATAAGAATTCAATAAAACAAGTTCAAGCCAACGTCGTTGTCGCATGTTGAGTTCCTTTTGAGTGAAGAAATATTTGAGGCTTTTATGATCCGTAAAGATCTCCACTTTCTCCCCATACAAGTAATGCCTCCAAATTTTAAGTGAAAGATAACAATTTGCTAACTCTAGATCATGAGTAGGATAATTCCTCTCATATTCTTTGAGTTGTCGCGAGGCATAGGCTATAACTTTTCCATGTTGCATAAGAACACATCCCAACCCTTTGCTCGAAGCATCATTGTGAGATGACAAATCCTCAAGAGGCGGATGGTATTGTCGAGCAGTCTTTGAAATAAGTCTCCTCTTGAGTTCTTGAAAACTCTTCTCACATTCTTCGCTCCAATAGAACTTTGTATCTTTCGAGTCGAAATTTGAGTCGATGGAGTAGCGATTCGAGAAAATCCTTCCACGAATCTCCGATAATAACCAACTAAACCGAGAAAGCTACGTACTTGATCATCGATTTGGGTTGTTCCCGACTTTGAATAGCTCCAATCTTTCTTTGGGTCAACGGATATTCCATGACTTGATACCACGTGCCCAAGGAATGCTACTTCTTCAAGCCGAACTCACATTTCTTCAACTTGGCATAAAGCTTATATTCACGAAGCTTTTGGAGTGTCGACCTCAAGTGTTGCTCATGATCTTCACGGCTTTTGGAATAAATAAGGATGTCATCAATAAAGGCGACCACAAAGTGATCTAAATATTCCTTGAATACTCGGTTCATCATAACCATGAAGGCAAAGGAGCATTAGTCAATCCAAAGGACATGACTAGGAATTCATAATGCCCGTCAGGAGTTCTAAAAGCCGTCTTTGGAATGTCGCCGTTTCTAATCTTCAATTGGTGATATCCTAGGACGAAGATCAATCTTTGAAAAGAATTTGGCTCCTTGCAATCGGGTCAAACAGGTCATCAATACGTGGCAATGGATACCTATTTTTTGATGGTGACATGATTCAACTCCAGATAATCAATACAAAGTCGCATACTCCCATCTTTCTTCTTCACGAATAGAGCAGAGCACCCCAAGGAGAAGTACTAGGGACGAATAAAGCCAATGTCTAACAATTTCTGCGGTTGGGTCTTTAACTCACGAAGTTGATAGAGCCATTCGATATGGGGCTTTGGAAATAGGTTTTGTACGGGTTCAAGGTCGATACAAAATTCAATTTCATGCTCGGGGTAGGCTAGGAAGTTCTTGAGAATACGTCGGCAAATTTATTAACAATAGAAATATCGTTCAAAACTCGGCGTATTTTTGTTTAAATCGTGACATGAGCTAAGAAAGCTTGACATCCGTTTTTCAATAAGCGAATAGCTTTATGGCTTGAGATGACCGTGATTGATTTTAATGGTTTGGTCGTTTGAATTCGCATAATAGGTTGATTAGGAATATGAAAGCTAACAACCTTACGAAAACAATCAAATTTTGCATGATAAGTAGTTAACCAATCAATCCCTAGAATCACGTCAAATGCAAGTATTTTTAATGAAATAAGATCGATGAGGTAATGTGAGGGTACCGATTTGAACCAAACAAGACTTATAAACAGTGGATGTAATGAAGGTTTCTCCCAACGGAGTTTCCACAGATAAGTCAAAGTCTAATTTCTCCGGAGTCAAATTTAATCGATGAGCGCAAGTAGGAGAAATAAAAGAATGGGTAGAACCAAATTATCAAATAAAGTATAGACTTCATTAGAGTTTATGATAAGCTTACCCGTGATGACCTCAATCGGATTCCTTGCTCTTTGGGAGGTCACAACAAACGCCTCCTTGCAGACACTGGGTTTTGAATTTTTCAGGATGGCCTTTGGTGCCTCCATCCTATTTGAATTTGTCTTTGGTAAACACAAAATCGAGCTAAGTGACCTTCTCTTCCACAATTATAACATGCTTTGACGGCATGACGCAGATTTGGTGATGTGTCCTCTCCTCGCATTTGAAGCATATGATAGGTGGTCTTTCTCCTTCCTTAACAATGGGTGCTAGTCTTTGACGTCTTTCCATCATTGTTGAATCTCCTTTTCTTGAAATGTCCATTCTTATTGTTTTTGTACGATTACCACCAAAGTGGTTACCATATCCGCCTATTGATTCCCTCCACGCTTGTTGTCACCGCTCCGATGACTACTCTCGTTGGTATTATAATTTTGCTTATTTGCTCTCTTTTAGTTGCGTTGACTCATTATCGCGCTCCACTAATCGAGCCCTATTTACAACATCCGAATACAAACATAGTTTATGAGAAATAAGATGTTGACGTATCTCCCGACTTCAAACCTCTTAAAACATTCGCGCCATTCTCTCTTCATTATCCACAAGTGGGACCATAAACCGTGATAACTCGCAAATTTTGCCTTGTATTGCGACACGGTCATATTGTTTTGTTCCAACTTGATAAACTCCACCTCCTTCATGTGGTGAATACTTTCGGAAAGTATTTGTCGTTGAAACGACTCTGGAACTTCTCCCAAGATATCTTGAAGACAAAGAAGTTGAGTACGCTTTTCTGGATTCCCACCAAGAATGTCGCCTCTCGCTGCAACATAAAAGCGTGAAAGGAACCTTTTGCTCCTCGGAGCATCCAAAACATCAAATATCTTGGTAATCTGCTTTATCCATGCTTCCGCTTAGAAGTGGTTTTGGCTCACCCTTAAACTCCGGTGGTCCCAGCTCCTTGAATTGTTTAGCGGTGACCGCCCGAGAGTTTTTCGTGTTTCCACCTACGTTTTGGGACAGAGTCGCTCTACTTTCTGTTGCATAAATCGCATAAAGCCTACGAACATTTGATCATTCATCATTTGAGTCGGTGTTGTTGTTTGCATGTGAGGATTATCGCCTTCTGATGCACATTATCCACGATTATTGATATGTGGTGAATCAACGATCGCCTGCGCTCCATTGCTATTCTCAACATTCTCAGATGTCATTTTCAGATACTGCCACAAAACAAAAGGTTAATTAACATGTAACAAATTATCCCTATCTTCTGACCAACCAATAAAATAGCACATAAACTTAGGTAGGTAAATACTAGCGAAGGTATTCCCCGTCTCTCCCTCCTAGTACTATTCTCACATCTTAGCAGGATCATATCCCTATGCTCTGATACCAACTGTGTATAATAAAGAATGGAATAACAAAAGAAATCACCATGCATGCGGTTGCCAGATGCAGAAAAGTTATTCCAATGAGAATAATAATAACGGAACCGGTCGGGTGAAATTCACTGCAAGCAGGATGTTCCAACAGAATAATAAAGATGGAACCGGATCCCGGTGTAAAACACATGAGATAGGATATTCCAAGCAGAATGATAAAGGCGGAACCCGGTCGGTGTAAAAACACATGCGAGGATGTTCCAGCAGAATAATAATAAAAGGCGGAACCGGTCCGGTGTAAAACACACGAGCAGGATGTTGCAATGAGAATAATAGAAGAATGTCACCAAGTATAGGGTAAAGCGTGTATACGAGTTATTCCAAGAATAATAATAAAAAGCGGAACCAGTAAGGTGTAAAACACATGTAACAGGATGTTCCAGCGAGAATAATAGAAGAATGTCACCAAGTATAGGGTAAACTGGCGTATACTGAGTTATTCCAAGAATAATAAGCAATGGAATAACAACAAGTTCTCTTCATGAATAAGAAAGAATAACACCCTTACTTTTGGTAGGAGATTGAATCTTTATAAAGAAGTGTAGTAACAAAATTCTCTTCTTCTTTCTCTCTTATTCTTTCTATACTTTCTCTTTTCTATAGCTTGAATGAATTCGTGAAAATAATGAAGCCCTAGGCCTCTATTTATAGAAGATTTCTAGCTTAGCACCGCTTAGTGTGAAAAGGCAAGTGGCTCAGCGACTAATGATGTGAAAAGAAAAGTGGTTTGGCCTTTTGTAATTCGACGTGGTTCGGCGCACCGTAATGTGAAGCGACAAGTGGTTCGGACGTCGGTAAAGGTAATTACTATTAACGAAGGTAAATACTATTGGCGAAGGTAAATACTATTCACAAGGGTAATTACTATTGACGAAGGTAATTACTATTGACGAAGGTAACTACTATTCACAAGGGTAATTACTATTGTGAAGGTAATTACTATTAATGAAGAGACTCTTAGATGATTATATATGAGCCCCCATAAAATAATCAAACTTACCACAAATCATTTTATTTTTAATCAACACATATTTAATCTTTCAACAATTATTAATCATTTATAACTTGTCGTCTCAATTATTGATTTAATACTATAACATATTATCTGAGGATGATCTTGTGACAATAATTGAATCAATAATATAAGAGATATGATGCAACAATTCTTTGTAGCAATAATTGAGCATAAATTGTGAGTGACTTCTCACGTAAGCATCAATAATCAATACCGTGTGCTACTTATGCGACCACAGCGTATTCTTTGTACTTTTACCACCGGGTAGTTCAGCAGTTTTTAACGGTAACACCTCCATAGTTATTTTTATAAAATATTTTTGTCGTTTTCTCAATCCGAAATAATAATTACATTGTGGGGTCCACCAATGATTGAGCCGTTGTACGAATATTCCCAAAAAAAATATTCCCCGACCAAACGAATATTTTATAACAACTTGCATACTTTGCAAAATTTATAAATATTACCCACAACTATAACATTATATCATAATATTCAAAAATAATATTTATAGAAAAAATTCATCTTTATTTATAAAAGTTGGGGTCTTACATGAACTGCAAAAAGCTCCTAAACATTCCATTGTTCATCGTTTGCTCGGTAGTGTTGTTTACAGGAGGAATATTGTCATCCTATTGCACGTTCTCCTAGTTTGTGACTAAAGGTTGTTCCACAGTCTCATACACTCCATTGTTAACGTTCTCAGCAGCCATTCTTAAATACTGCCATAAAACAAAGGTCAATTAAACAAATTAACATAACACATAATATCCTATATTATGACCAACCAACAAATAAGCTTAGTTAGGACACACTAGCGAATGATTTACTCATCTCTCCCCTCCTAGTTCTATTCCCGATCTCCACCGGAGACCATATCCCTAAGCTTTGATACCAACTATGGCGCCCCCAAAATAGGTATACAACACCCATTACGAAGTCGCCAAATACATGGTGTAAGAAAGCAAACTACAACTTCATAATACAATTGTCGTGCAAAATACGACAAACACATCCGTGAGTTTAAATATAAATATTGTCTTCTAGACAATATCAACACTCAAATAAGTCCTCATTACAATTATTCATACACTATTTTACAAAAATAGTGAGGACTGCTAAAACATCTTTCTAGAACCATCACTCCATACCCCGACTCGATCCTGCTATGTTCTCACCTCCTAAGAAGAAAAATGGAACAAAAAGGAAAAGGGTGAGCTCAACTAGCCCAGTAAAGAATATTATGACTAAGATAATATACAACAAATTATTATTAGTCTTCAATAGGGAAAAATCTGATAGAATATAATAGACAACAAGTTTTAGATCAACAAATGCAGCGGAAACAACAATCCATTAGAAGAGTCGTGGAGAATGAATTCTACTATCTTTTAAGATTTAAAAGTCCATAATCAATATTTTATCCCTGTAACATCAATCAATATATATCTTTAATTAAATATTCATCTTTGCACTATAGGTCAAAGATATTCATCAGTTAATCATTCATCTTTGCACTACAGGCCAAAGATATTCATCAGTTAATCATTCATCTTTGCACTACAGGCTAAAGATATTCATTTATATCACCAGTCGGTCATGTTCATCTCAACACCTGTTCATCTTTGCACTACGGGCCAAAGATATTCAATAATATCATCATTTAAGGACTGAGGATGATGAAAAATATTTTTAAGAAAATGAATCCAGTGAGACAGAAGGGCAAATATTAGAGATTTGTATAACTGTTTATCCAAGATCAATAATACTCCATAATAACCAATTATGAAGCAGAATTCTAAAATAAAGATCAAAACATGGATACAATCAAAGATAGTAACCATAATAGACATCTTGGACAAAATGGAAAATTTTCATTTTTCGGTGAATAGTGTCGTATACGTGAATAGTGTCGTATACGTGAAAAATAGTAACCCCGACACAAAAAGTTCCAAATTTGATTAAAAAGTTCAAACCAATATTTCGGCATAATGATATTGAAGAAAATAATATCATTTCGAAAGAAAATAACATCTCTTACCTCAAAATAACCGTACTTCTAACTGAATTTCGGATATAGTGCTGACAGAAACTTGCACTGTATAGCAACACTCAAAGTATCAAAATTCTCACAAGAATACGCTCGATAATATAGAGAGAGAAAGAGAGAAAACTTATTTCTGGTGTGATTTTCAATTCTAACTTAGCCCTCTATTTATAGGAAAATGCTAGAACGCAAAAGGAGACTAAATTAATAAAATATTAATAATTCTTATCTTTTCTCGGCATGCTAGGTTGGACAATCAGCCATCTTTGAACAAAATTAGCCGCCCATGTGCATTCAACACCAACCAAAAAGTGGGTCCCACCCATAATTTAATAAAAATCATTTTATTTTCTGAAACTTCAGTAATTCATAGAAAATAGCCCGTTTATCAGAAAAATATGAATTTTATGTCCATTCCATACGAAATTGAATTCTCTACAACTTTGTAGCTTTGAGTTTCTTCAAATTCCAAACCGAAAATATTCGAAATCCACAAACGGATGATTTTTAATACCTCCATTCTAACAAAAACACTGATAAAACACCTCAGCATTAATTCCTTCATTTATAACCACATAAAATAAATAAATCCATCATTTATATCCACATCAAATAAATATTTCTTTATCATATAAATCAATAATTAATTATTCACAAATAATATTACAGAATCACAATTATGACAACCATGCCGTTCTCATGAAAGAGGGGGCTTTCCAATAAGGATTTCTCCTTACTAGGGCGCAATTAGGTGATCAAACCTCTCCTTGACAGAACTTTCTAGATATTTCCAATAATGCTATCTAATAATATTATTCAAATAATATGAATTATTGATCTGATATTGGGAAATACTGTGCAGTGACAATTATTGAAACAACAATAATATTAAATATCAACATAGTAATTATTGAATCAATAAAATAAAATATTGAAGCAAGAACTCTTGTAACAATTATTGAGTAGTGCCTTCTTACGCATTTAATCAATAATTCAACAATCTTGTGCAATCCAGTAATGCTTCTTATGCTGACACGCCAGACGTATTCTTGTATTTTAACCACCGTGTAATCCAACGATGTTAATTCGGTAATAATTACGCCGTTATTTATAAAAACTCATACTTTGTCGTTTTCTTCATCAAAGCAGTTATTACATTATGAGGCCCACGAATGGCTTCGGCCATCGCATTTAATATTTCAGAAAAAAAATGAATATTTTATAACCACATGCTTATTTTGTAAAATTTGCACATTTCACCCATAACCAAAGCATTATATCAAATTAACACCTTATTAATTTAGAATAATGACTAGAGAAAATTCAATTTTATTTATAATAAGTTGGGGTCTTACAATTATCCTTAGTGCTGCAAGGACAGACTCAGAGAGGCAATCAAAACTTCCCATTCAAAGAAAAAATTATTCTTCTTTTCAAGAATCTGCGCAATCCTCAAATCTTCCATTGCAAAAAGTTAGAAAGGTTAGACATCAAAGAGTTTTCACACCCTTAGGGGACTCATTGGAAAATATATTTAAGCTTCTCACAGCACAGAAGAAAATTTTCTAGCTCCTTCCGCCAGCCAATCCAAGTGGAAAGAATTTTAATAAAACCAAGAAATGTTATTATCATTCTGGAGCTCTGTGGCATGACACCCAAGATTGCTGGTCTCTCAAACACAAAATCCAGGATCTTATAGACAATAGTGAGATTGTGGTAACAAAACCAAAACAACCACATGGGCAAGATAACCCTCTCCCTCAACACAAGGAAGAGAATGTCAACATGATTAACAAAGGGAGTGGAGAAAGTTCCAATTACCTCAAATATATAGGTAGTTCTGATAAGTGGGATTATTCATCATTCTAGTTTATGATAGAATGAGAAATGAAGTCTAACAATGAATGGGTTGATCAACTAGTAGAACTGGTGATATATCAGCACTAAGTAACTCGGCAACTGATCAGTCTGGGGCATAATAGTCTCCTCTCCCTTATCACAAGGAATCAACAACAAGTCCAAGAAAATGAAACCTTGGAAGAAAAAGTTACAAGGAAAGCAAGATCCCAGGCTCATCGGGACTATGCAGACCAAAGAAAGTTCACCCCTTTGGGTCAACCAATGGAAGAAATCCTGTAGATGTTGATCAATGAAGTCACAACACTATTACCCCCAATCAATCCATGTTCCAAGAGATTTGATGCTATCGGGGTCTGTCAATACCACACCAATACTCGGGGTCATAACACTAAAATCTGTTGGGCACTTCGTCATCTAATCCAGAATATGATTGACAGCGGTGACCTGCAAATGGAAAAATAATGATACTGTGTTGCCTGAGGAAGAAAAGATATTTCCTCCAGGAACACATATATGGATGGAAGTTATAGCAGTCATATCCTCTGAAAGAGACTTGTATGCAACACCTCTTACAATCCAAGGAATGAAGGTCAAAGGAGTAAAGAACCCATTGAAGATAGCTGCACCAGAACAATTGGTATTGCCATTTAGGTCGTAATATTCCATTATCAACCTGAAATGAGTCCCATGGAACTATGGGGAAGATGAGGGATTAACTTCAAATCAAACTGCTACTATATTAAAGGAAAACTCGATGAACCTACCTCGGAGTGTAATGAAGTCAGTTATCAAATCTAAGGGGAAAGTGCCCGAGGAGAAAGTTAAAGAATTCATCTGCAAGATGGGGCATAATGAAGCCAAAGTGGTGCAAAGATTGAAAGAAGCACCCCTATAAATATCTATTCTGGACTTGGTATTCTCCTCTAAAGTTCATCGCAAGATCTTAATGAAAGTACTGGAAGAAGATCACCGGCCAAATACGGTGGACACTGAAAAGTTTCATCATTTGGTAGATCACATTTTCAACAGCAATGTGATATCTTTCACCGATGACAACATACCACTCGAGGGGATGGGTCATTGCAAGCCATTGCGCATAACAATGATGTCTTCAGGATATATGGTTGGAGGTGTGTTGATAGATGGAAGATCTTCCTTGAACATCTATCCTTATGCCACGTTGGAAAGACTAAAGAACAATCCCAATCGAATCCGAAGTAGCCACATAGTTATAAGAGCCTTCGATGGATCTCGACGAAATGTTGTAAGAGAAATTGAACTGCCAGTGGAGATCGGTCCACATACCTTTTACATATCCTTTCAAGTGTTAAATATCACCACAAGATATAATTTGCTGTTGGGAAGGCCATGGATCTACATGGCAGGAGCAGTTCCATCTACCTTTCATCAACATGTCAAATACATCATCAACGGTAATCTGGTAACTGTCAATGCCAAACCAAAATATCTTGTTCATACACAAAGCGATATGCCTTTAATCATTCTCAATGAGAGAGTTGAGCCTATCAGTTTTCAAGCCCTTGAGGTGAACAATACTCAATATCAATCTATCGGGGCCCCAACTTTGAAGCCCAAAGTTTCCACCGAAGTAATGTCGACAAGTCAGGAAATGATATCCTTGGGTTTCCAGTCTGGACAAGGTTTAAGGAAGAGTCAACAAGGAATCAGAAGTCTAATTCAAATTCCTAGCTAGACAAGGAAGGCTGGATTAGGTTATTCATTTGGATCAGATCATTGGAACCCGCATAAGAGTCCATCAGTTCCTTCCTCTATAATTTTGCTACTTAATCTTACAGATGCAGGATTTATAAAGCCTCTAAGGAAAATTCCTATTTTCGTGGCGGGTATGCTTATTCCTAGGCCCAAGTCGGCTAGTGGAAAAGAAGTCCTAATTTCGGATCAGGAAAGCGAGGAATGGAAACAGAGACTCAAACAAAAAGTGCAAAAACAATAATCAAAGATGTACTTTCTGGTGCATACTGAGGGTATGAACAAGGATATCCCAGATGATAACTACTCAAAAGATCAAATCTTGACCCCTCGCATAAATAGGGCTAAGGAGAACCGGGCAAAGGAAATAACCATGAACATTTGCCAAGATTCTTAGTCATTTAAACTGGACCTCTTAATAAGTTTTGGTATTCAAGGGGATCAGCTATTCATACCCCGTGATTTATGCATAAACACTTAATAATCCAGCATCGATATCATGCCTTAATCAAATTCGTCTTTTTCTTAGTCAAGAGTTCTTATCATATCAATTTAATAAGAACAACTTTTTAAAACACATTTGATTTAACAAATTTAAACATGCTTGATCTAGCTGATACAATTAGCATAGATCTATCTCATAAACAGTTCATGAATAAAAGAACTTTAATTTAATTCACAGTTCAATAATAATACAACAGGAATTCAATTGCACAAAGTGTGAATTTGAATAATCATTATAGATGTGAATAATCATCAATAATTATTCACCAACATGCTTTGAAAATAATTACTCGAGTTTGAGTTAGGAAACTTGCCTCGTTTGTAGGTTACGGCTACACAATTAAATTCTATTCGCTAGGCAGTTTAATTAACTTCCTTTGAGAGACCTATAGTTAATCTTTCAATTAGCCATAGCATAACATTAGATTAGGTAATCACATAGATATTACATATTACATTTAGTTCTTAGAAATATTATCCGCCTTCGATAATGTTACTAACAAATATCTTTAATTCACTTAATATTAATCTTGATAATATTTAATTCACCTCTTAGTATTATTAGTCCACTAATAATACTTTTATTCGCTTACTAATATTATTAACATCTTAATAATATTTTAGTACTTTACTAATATTATTAATCCTCTTAATAATATTTTAATCATGCATTAATATTATTACTTTAATAATATCTTACTTATGCTTTAGTATCATTAATCAATTAATAATATTTTTATTCATTTACCAATAGTATTAATATTTTATTCATTTACTAATATTATTAATTATTTAATAATATTTTATTCCTTTACTAATGTTATTACATTTTTAATAACATTTTATTTAATCTCAAATATTATTATTTACTTAATAATATTTTAATCATCCAATAATACTTTAATTTAATATTATTAATATTTTAATAATATTTTAATCTAATATTATTAATCATTTAATAATACTTTAATCATTTATTAATGCTTAAATCAAATATTATTAACCATTTAATAATATTTTAATAAAGTTTTAATCTTAATATTTTTATTTACTTAACAATATCATATTCTAATATTATTAATATCATAATAACATTTTAATAATTTAATAGATCAATAAATAATTTATTCTAATTGTTCACCCTTTATAAAACCTCTTATTTAATATCCATAAAAGGTCATAAATAATATTTCATATTATAAATTATCAAAATGTCATAAAATAGTCATAATATTATATATTAGGGTATTCAAGCATTAAAATCATATTTTTCTTATTTAAGACATCATTTAACTATTTATTTTCTTTTATTCATAACTTCATCATTTTTAGGAAAAATACCAAACTGATTCCAAAAATTCTTCTTTTCTGGGTTTGGACACTATATTAACCAACAATGATCCCCAAATGTTTTTGGAATTTTAGAAAATGATTTACTAATTTTAAAGTACCCAAAACACTCGGATCTTGCTTCATTTTTCATAAATCAAATTTTAATCAGAAAAATTTGAAATTTTCAGGGTATACTCGCATAACATATATGAACATACTGTAAACTATTCGGAATTTTCCTGTGCATACATTGTGAGAAATTCGGGTGTTAATATTTAGGAGTCCTTTACGGAAATAGCCATTACGCACAACCTATAAATCGAAACGTGTCCGTTCTTTTTCCTACACGTAGATAACTTCCTTAGGTACCTCTGTGATTTTTCCCAGAATTTTAAAAGACTTGAAACCATCCGAAACAGTCCTAAGAAAAACGGGGATAATAGCTTTTTAGGGTTTCAAAACTTCAATTTTTCTATGTGGACTGTTTTTGGGGAAAACAGCCCCCATGACTTCAATACTTGCTAGATTTGTGTTCAACAACTTGGGTTTACTAGATAACACATGTATCTAGCACCCCCCCCTTCGACGGATCACAAATCCAAATTGTAAAACTTGAGTTACACAAGATTTAGTGGAAGAAAAACAAGAGTTTCACCCCTTGGAAGATATGCTCATTTCCTTCCTCTAAATCTATATTCTAATAAACAAGATACTTAATCTTACACGAGACATGTAGAACTAGGGTACTTTGAGTAATAGACCATAACCCCCATATTTGATGAGGTAAAAATTGAAATAGAAGAAGAATAAGAAAAAGAATGGAAGAGAACCTTGCCTAGTTTTCTTTGTTATCATTCTTGTTCTTCCAAAGTAGGTTATGAGTTTAGGATGCATTAACAATAACTCCTCTCCCTCTCTAGAAAGACCGAACCCTCTCTCTCTTTTCTCTCTTGGTATTTTGCTAGCTTGGGAGAAAAATGGAAGAAGGATAATAGGAGAAATGAAATGATCTAGCAAATGAATGTGGTGATTTAGCTAAGATCCCCCATACTTTTGTTGTCCCTTGGATAAAAGGCTTTGCCTTATCTCTTTCAATTAAGCCTAAACATATGATTAAGGGTGCTAAGTAGATTTTCAACCAATGGGAGATGGACACACTTGCACTTGATGTAAGAGTTACTAATTAAGGAACTTGTTTAACATAATTTTGTTGCCTTAAAAGGCCTAATGGGGCCGGTCACTTTGCTCCAATATCTCCTCCATTTTGCTTTTATTTTAATGCACAAATTTGATTAATCAAAAGTCTAAAATACCCTTAATCAAGTGGGCTAAGTATTGGTTTGCATTTTATTTCTTTTGGGCTTCTCCTTTAATTGTTTTGGGCCATGTAATGAACATAGTCTAACAATTTTAATATATGCTACCCAGTTTATTTAGGATTTCCATTCCCAATCTTATGAAATTTAATTACTTAAACATGTGACTTTAGCTCATAACCTAATTACGTTTACTAGAAATATGTTTAAAATTATTAGTCACTTGAAATAACAAGATTATCCACTTAAGTTAGTATACATATTAAATACTAACCTTTCCTTATTACCAAAACCCTTAGGTTATTTAATTGTCTCACCTAATGTATAATTAGGTGACGAAGTTTTCATTTTTAATGAAATCTATAAATGTATATATCCATAACTATAATATATATGTTTATTGATTCATGCACCACTTCACATATGTTGTCACATATTAAATCACTATATAACACAAAGTTTTAAATATCAATAATGTACATACATATATAGTGACTTAAAATTCACAGTTATTACGATGGCGTCATGACGCCACTCTTGATAAGAGTTCTCGACAACGTATTTCGCACTGGCACTGTGGCACACTTAGCTTTTTGTCTCAGTGTCATGCTGCATTTGGACCTTAATTCGAAAAATTATGCAGAAAAAGTTTTTAGTGAACTTCCCGGCTTCATAACTTCTTCGT
This sequence comes from Panax quinquefolius, assembly GCA_020205615.1. Taxonomy (NCBI): domain Eukaryota; kingdom Viridiplantae; phylum Streptophyta; class Magnoliopsida; order Apiales; family Araliaceae; genus Panax; species Panax quinquefolius. The sequence continues at coordinate 217,249 of JAINUW010000478.1, forward strand.
TACAAGCCCAAATTGTTCCGTTCAAAAGCCTACAACTCCCATTTTACATACTATATGCGGTCATATAAGAATTTTATAATTCCGAATCCATTAACTAAAAATTCACTTCTAAGTTCATTATTAAGCGTTCGTTTAACGTTCTTGAGCGTTCCATACTCGTTTTCTTCGTTTTAAGTCATAATTCGACTATTCTTAAGTCCACAACTCTAGAATACCATATCTCACGTGTTGACATTGAACACCAACATTTCCAAGTCTTACGGCAACTTTTGACTACTAATCAGGGATTTCTATGTTTTTCGACGTTTAACGTCTAATTCCGTAAAATTTGCCATAACTTCGTTACTTGTGTTTTATTTACCAAATCAAATGGAACAACTCCATTGATTTCATAACTACATCCTAACCAAGCAAGATGCACAGATCCTAATAGCGATGGTTTTCAATTTGTCCATCAACAACCATGTTCATCATTAAATAATTTCTACGGTTTAAACTTTCGTAAACCCTTACACTTTCTATTTATACATGACTTATAAAGGTTTTACTCCTTACAATCCATCTTTATTCCTCCATAAGAGGCATGCTCCACCAATCTATGATTCTTTATAATAAATAAAACAAAAAGATGGGAAAACTAATATTAATGGAATATTACCTTTCCGTTCTTTACGTTCTTGCTAAACTTCTAATGAAAATCTTCAAAGTAGGATGATTGCTTTTTTCTAGCTTTTTCTCTCTCTCAATATAAGTTGGACAATCTTTGAAAAACCATCAAAGGACCAACATAAGCTTTCTTTTATAGGCAACCAAATGGAGGGTATAATGGTCAATAAATAACCTCCTTACTATTCAATTCTTTCTAAACAAGTAATTTACTTGGTCATCAAGTAGATTACTTTACTTGGCCACCAAGTGGCCAGTCCACATGCTCCATGGGTCATCTCCATGGGTTGCCCCATAGGTTTTACCCATTCGGTGACCCATCGGTTCGATTTGCGGTTCAGTTTCTTGGATCAGGCCTAATTAAACATAACATTGGGCCTTGACTTGGGCTTAAATACATAATTCATTACCTCATGGGTTTTTTTACACATCACTTGGCTTGCTGGCACACTAGACAACTAACTTCTCTCTGGCTATGACGCGGACCTCGAACTTTAAAAAAATTATGCAGACAAAATTTTTAGTGAACTTCCTGGGTTCATAACTTCTTCGTTATAAGCCTAAATTGATCCGTTCAAAAGCCTACAACTCCCATTTTACATACTCTACGCGTTCATATAAAAATTTTACAATTCTAAATTAGTTAACTCAAAATTCACTTCTAAGTTCATTATTAAGCGTTCGTTTAACGTTCTTGAGCGTTCCATGCTCGTTTTCTTCGTTTTAAATCGGAATTCAACGATTCTTGAGTCCAAAACTCTAGAATACCATATCTCACGTGTTGACATTGAAAACCAACGTTTTCGAGTCTCACGGTAACTTTTGACTACTAATATGGGATTTCTACGTTTTGACGTTTAACGTCTAATTCTGTAAAATTCGCTATAACTTCGTTACTTGTGTTTTATTTACCAAAACAAATGGAACAACTCCATTGATTTCATATCTACATCCTAACCAAGGAAGATGCACATATCCTAATAGCGATGTTTTTCAATTTGTCCATCAACAACCATGTTCATCATTCAATAATTTCTACAATTTAAACTTACGTAAACCCTTACGATTTTTATTTATACATGAATTATAAAGGTTTTACTCCTTACAAGCCATCCTTATTCCTCCATAAGAGGCATGCTCCACCAATCTATGATTCGTTATAATAAAGAAAGCAAAAAGATGGGAAAACTAATATTAATGGAATATTACCTTTCAGTTCTTTACGTTCTTGCTAAACTTCTAATGAAAAGCTTCAAAGTAGGATGATTGCTTGTTTCTAGCTTTTTCTCTCTCTCAATATATGTTGGACAATCTTTGAAAAACCATCAAATGACCAATATAAGCCTTTCTTTTATAGGCAACCAAATGGAGGGTATAATGGTTAATAAGTAACCTCCTTAATATTCAATTCTTTCTAACCAAGTAATTTACTTTACTTGGTCATCAAGTAGATTACTTTACTTGACCACCAAGTGGCCGGCCCACATGCTCCATGGGTCATTCCCATGGGTTGCCCCATGGGTTTTACCCATTCGGTGACCCATCGGTTTAATTTGCGGTTCAGTTTCTTGGATCGGGCCTAATTAAACATAACATTGGGCCTTAACTTGGGCTTAAATACATAATTCATTGGGCTTGATTACTCAATTACTTGGGCTTGATATAATCCAAGTCCAATTGGATCATATTAAGTCCTTAAACTCTAAATCCAATAACACCAATCGTATTTTACACGTATAATTCACGTATTCTCTTCGTATAGTACTCGTACAATATTCATATTATATGCCGTATTAAATTCTCATACTATACTCGTATACTAATTAGTATCATATTCGTATATCGTATGCATAATCATCAAAATTCATTATACGCATCTCATTTCCTTCTCGAAAATCATTTTTCCTAACCCTTAGCTTTTAAGTCCGCAGGTGAAAACTTCATTTGCCATAAATGAAATATTATTAGATATTCCATCTTATCTTCATATTCTATCATTACGCGTTTCTCAGAATCTCAAACTTAATTTCCGAGCAGAAATGGATGAATAGTGTTTTTACGGGAATTTCTCGAAAAACTTTTATTTTCATCTTGGAAATTCAAAACAATTAATTCTAGCACATAGCCAGAATACTAACAACATCCGCACATTCTAGGTCATAGAACAACCTTCACATAGCTTACTAACATAAATCCAATTTTCTCGGGCGTTACAGACAACCAGAGGTCATAGTGTCAGATAATGCTAAAAACCTTAACAACAAAATGATGTAGGAGTTATGCAGTAAATTCCACATCAAACACCATAACTCAGTCATCTACCATCCAAAGATGAATGGTGTTGTTGAAGCGGCTAATAAAAACATCAAGAAGATCATGCAGAAAATGTCCGCCAATCACAAAGGATGGCCTGACCTCTTTCCTCTGACTTTATTAGCCTATAGAACTTCGATGCGTACTTCCACTGGGGCAACCCTCTACTCATTAGCCTATGGGATGGAAGCAGTGCTCCCTATAGAGGTGGAAATGGAATCCCTCAGAGTTTTGATGGATGCTCAGCTAGATGAAGACCAATGGGTACAAGACATGTATCGCCAATTGTCTCTAATAGACGAAAGGCGAACCACGACTATCTTTCATGGTCATTTATATCACCAAAGGATCGCAAGATCCAACAATAGGAAAGTCCGGCTATGGCAATTTAAACAACACGACTTAGTTTTGAAGAAGTTCATTGAACTATGTCTGAGGTTTCCATCAAGCAAACATCCTGGTTTTGATCATCAAATCACCAGTCATTCCGGTTTTCTAACCCTTTTTACATACTCTTCTGCCCCTCAGGGAAACATACACTTCAAATCAGCAGCCTGGTTTCACTTCATTTTCAAACCTTTCACATAATTTCAGTTATCCCCCCAGGGATTGAACCTTTCACACCTACAGTTTATCCTGAAGACAGGATTAAACTTTTCTACGGTTGCAGTTTGTCCTGAAGACGGGATCAAACTTTTCCACACCTGCAGTTTGTCTCAATCATGAGATCAAATTTTCTTCTTCCCGCAGTATAGCCTGCACATAGGATTCATACTTCTCTTTGGCTGCAATTCATCCTGAGGGGAGAACTACGTCGACCTGATCTCCCCGATACCCAAGAGTACGTAGGAAACCATATTCTATATGGCCTAATCGCAATAAAAAAACAACATAAACATTTATGCCCTTCTTCTACAAAAATTAAAACCACAAAAACACTTCTACACCTTTCTTCATCAATAAAGCTCCTACACGCATCTGCCTTTCACATTTAGCGTTAAACCTCTTACACTAGGTTCGAACTACGTAGACCTGATCTCCTCTTCAATACGAGTACGTAGGCATCTATTTATGGTTCGGTCTAACCCCCTACCAGAATAAAAATACTTGTCACACGGTACTGGGATCAAACTTCAATCCCCCACATTTCATCGACTTCAGACCAAAGGGATGGAACTACCTAACCTCTCCTCATAAATAAGAGATTTGGCGACCATCTAAGCTGCGGTTGTGCCTCAAAGAGCAACACCAATCCATAAGAGATGGAATTAACTAGGCTTCTCACAAGTAGGAGTACTGGCGACCATCTGTGGTGCGGTCAATCTCAGAGAGGAAAAGCCACACTCCTCTCCACATCTACATACAGAAACCAGTCCCAAGACACCAAAGATGGTAGGGATACACACAGATCAATGATCCATTCTGAAAGATCCTGCGACATCTAGTCTACACATCAAGGATGAGGTCAGAATGCATCAAGATCACAAGCCCCGAAGAAATAGGCAAATATCAACCAAGTATCAAGGCACATCTGAAAGGGAAGTAAATCAAAATATATTTCCCTGCCATATATAATACTGTTTGATATATACATATGTGTTGTATATGACAAAATGGCTAAGCTAGTATGTGTAAGAAAATATAAGTCTATCTACGGATCTGTGTGTATGCAGACTATTAGATCTAACATAGCATCCCTCTCCGAAGAAGAAGGTAACGCTGCAAGCTCCTGCCCAATGGTATCTACACGAACTAGTAGATCCGAGGTTAACTGCATGGTGGCATGATGCTCATCAATGTATGCACTCATATCGGCAAGGATACTAGTTTTGAGGGATCTCACTGAAGTACTGTCTGTGACGGCCACATCCTGGGCAGATAGGGCAGCATCCCGCTCTACAATCAATTCATCTCTAGCTAATCTAGCCTCATCCCTCTCTAATATAGCTGCGTCTCTCCCATCAAGAGTTTTCGACATCAAGGCCCTAACCTGATCTCTTTCAAAGGTCATCAGATGTAAACTCTGCTCTAGATACTGTGCTGAATGCTGAATCACGGTAGAACTCGTAGTGGGAGAATCCATCACAAATGCTGGCAACCCAGCAGTCAAATCCTCCTCGGTGGGAATATTAGCCTCCTTTATAGGCACCTCATCGTCGGAATCAATCCCCTGCACTGTGGATACTACCGCAGCCGATGTATTCTCTGTCTCAATCCATGCGGAATACTCTACAGAACAACCCGGATGGCTAATGGAAAACTCAGTTAACTCTCGTTGATCCCAATAAGCATACAACCTGAATATGTCCTCTGCTGATAAGTGGTGACAAGCGAAGCACTGACTCGATGCCCCCTCAAAAGGATGGAAGTCCTGAAACTGGTCAAACTGACACATCACAACCAGTGGGTGGTAAGTGATCATGCCTCTCAAACCAGCTAGAAGAAGATAATCCATGCCCGGAGCATGAGTGATGAAGCTGTAGGGTGAACTAAGCCCTGAACACGATAATATAGCAAATGGATCTCCGATCCCTGTTAGGAAAGCTGACCAAGATGCAACATCTGTACACTCCGCAGGCTGAAAGGAGCATGACATGGCTATATCATGGGCGAAACAATACCCATGCCATCTGAAAGTGCCAATCGATCTCAAGTGTGACATAAACCACACGTACAACATGACCGAGATGCCTGTAAACACTCCCGTCGGATAACTGCAGCAGAAGTATATGACCGACCTCAGAGTCTCTGCTATGATCATCGGTATAATGGTGTGACCCTCCCTGAGAGCTCTCACTGCCATGATGACTCCTATGTCCAACTCATCCATGTACCGTGACATGTAGACATACGACAGTACACACAATAGCTGTACATCTACTCTGGCCAAACGCCAATGATCCTCCAGTGTGGTGAAATCCCCAGAATGACGTGCATAACTATCCCTCGAGCCAAATCTGTCAAACATAAAATGCTGGGATATAACGTGGCAAGATGTGAGCTCATCGTGCACCACCCTACGCCTCAAACCAGTAAGGGTCATGAACTGCCTACTCATGTCTCTAATCGCTATATGCAAACAAGGTCTGTCTAGTGGCAGCATCGTCAAACGTGCATACTTCTCCAAAGTAGGAGTCAACTCCTAGGTCCCAAATCGGAAAACATTCATCTCCGATACCTAGTGCTCTAGCATGCCTTCCACGAATCCTGTGGGAACCTGAAACATTAACAGGGTCATTGTATGCAACAATAGATGATCTACAGTCACTTTGTCTTATGGTGACATACTATCATACCACGATCGCATACCAGATGCCATCAATAATGGTGGGGTATGATCAATATGGCTAACTGTTGAAGAAGACATCAGTACGGGCCGTGTCATAAGACCATCCAGGGTCAATGCTGAATATCTTTGGACATACATACATATGCATAACATAATAACATGCATGATATAATAGATGGCAATATGATATAGGGAATGGAAAATTATACATACATTCCTAAGTATATCATCATCTAATACATCTCTGTACATCTAAAATACAGGGAAATGGGGCAAAACTGCCCTACATCTAACAGAGGCCAAATCAGGAATAAAGACGCTATGCGATTGAGCGGAATAGCCAGAAATCTTGGTTTTCATGGGCCAAACTTTGGCTTCACATGTCACTCATTCGTGTTCGCCTGAATTCAAGGTATACTATACCAGTGACCTCAGCTTTTGAAAATCATGCTCGACAATGCCTCACACAGGTCTGATGCAGCCAAATACAAGGTTATAACCCTACAAAAAACCTTCCCCGACAGGGGTCACAACGCCAAAGTCAAGTCATTTATAAAGTATCCCCGGCGGGGGTCACAACGCCGATGTCAGTCATTGATAAAGTATCCCCAGCGGGGGTCACAACGGTGAAGTCATTCATTGATAAAGTATCCCCCGCGGGGGTCACAACGCCGAGTTTAAACATTGATAAAGTATCCCCGACGGGGGTCATAATGCAGACTTTCAATCATCCATGTATCGCCGGCGGGGGTTACAACGCATTATTCGTCTATGAATGAATCCCCGGTGGGGGTTACAATGCAATTCTACCATTGATGTACGTGTCAATAAAGGTCAAGTAGCCTTGACGTTATTTCAATCGATGGCAAGCAAACCCATCGAAGCATCAGAGGCCATTCGATGATCTTATCCATCGGTGCACTTATCCACAACCTTCCCTGGCGGAGGTCACAACGCAATACAACCACTGATACACACATCAATGAACATCAAGCAGCCTTGACAGTTTGCCCAGCAGGGATCTATCCGGTGATACACACATCAGCGAAGGTCTGGAAGCCCGGACAATATATACTGTTGGCAGTAACTCCGACAAGATCATGGTATATGTTATACACATCCTCAAACAGACAAAGCTTTATCCCCACAGATCACTTGCACACGAGAGGCACATCTTCGGAATAAAGTCTGTATCAAAGATCCAGGACTTTGGTGATAACGCCAACGTCAACATCCTTGAAGACTTGGATCGCATGTCCAAGACATCACTAATTGTCATCCCCGACAGGATTAATAGGGAATCGACAATCATTCCATCATGTTGGACAACAATCCAACAAAACCACATGCATCATGCATTTGCATCATGTTGCTGCACATAACATCATGTTTATCTTGTTGCATTTCAAGTGTCTAGGATTCTTTATCCTATCCATGCCTTGCATTGCATGAATATGATAAAGAGGGGCATCTGTAGACACTCGAAATTTTTTGCACACCTGTTACTAATAATGCAGGAGGGCAGATTCATCTTTCGGAGATAACCCTGGAAGATAGCTCACATCCATTCTGGATACTACCGGGAGTTCAGTTTCAACCCCAGAACACACACCGGGTGTAAGACCCCAACTTTTATGAATAAAAATGAATTTTTTATAAATATCATTTTTGAATATTATGGAATAAATTTGATATAATGTTATAGTTGTGGGTAATATTTATAAATTTTGCAAAGTACGCAAGTTGTTATATAATAATTGATTGGTCAAGGAATATTCGTACGACGGCACAATCTTGGTGGACTTCACAACAGAATTATTGTTGGGTTGAGAAAATGACAAAAATATTTTATTAAAAATAACGGCGAAAGTTTTATCGTTAATCTTGTTGAACTACTCGGTAGTAGTAAAAGTACGATGTCTGGCGTGGTTGCATAGTAGCACCACGGTATTGATTATTGATGCTTACGTGAGAAGTCATTCAGGTTTTATTCAATTATTATTCGATATTTTATATATTATTAAATCAATAATTGAGATGACGAGTTAATAATATTATTATTTGCAATATTAACGATGTCTAGAAGTTACGTCAAGGAGAGGTTTGGTCACCTAATTCGCGCCTTGATAGGGAGAAATCCTTATTCGAAAGCCCCTCTTTCTAGAAACGATCCGGTCGATTAATAGTGTGAATAATAATAATGATGATGAAGTTTTGTTTTATTAGTATTATTAATGTAATAAAAGCAGTAAAAGCTTTTTATATAAAATAGAATACTTTTATAAAGTTATTCGTTTTATTAGGCTAATAGTAAAATCTTTTTATATAAAATATAATACTTTTATTAAGTTATCTACATTTTATTAGAGAATAATTAGATTATATTATATTTTATTATGCATAGTGTTTGCATAGTATTTGCATAGTAAAATCTTTTTAAAAGTTATTCGTTTTATTAGATTATAAATAGAATATATTATATTTTATTGTAAAAAAATACGAATAAATCTGTTTTAAAGTAAATCGATCCGGATCGTTTCATGGATTAGTTACTATTCAGTCCATTCTTCTATAAATAGAAGCTCATTCCTTCATTATTTCTTAAGAATTCACTGAAACTCTAGAGAGAGAAACTGTAGAGAGAATTATTCTTCTATAATCTTGAGCATATTTCTTTAGCATTTAAGAAAGCTTTGAGCGTAGTGCAAGTTTCTTCAAATATATCCCCGCCCTACCGTCGGAGTACTCTTCTTTATAAGGTAAGGGGTATTATTTCTTTCGTATTCATGAAGAGAACTTACATTATTCCATTCTTTATTATTCGTTGGAATAACTCAGATATCTGTGCTACCCTATACTTGGTGATTTTTGTTGTTATTCCATTATTTATTATTCATTGGAACATCCACATGCATGCGTTTTATATGGGACTGGTTCCGTCTTTATTATTTTGTTGGAAATATCTTGTGCATGCGTTTTTACATGGGATTGATTTCGTTATTTATTATTACGTTGGAATAACCTTTCATGCAAATACCGCATGCATGGTGATTTCTGTTGTTATTCCATTCTTTATTATTACGTTGGAATATCACCGTCATTGCGTATTATGCACGACCTAGTTTCGTTATTTATTATTACATTGGAATAACTTTGTACATGCTGAAGAACCGCATGCATGGTGATTTCTTTTGTTATTCCATTCTTTATTATACTCGGTTGGTTAAAGTTTTGACTTTTTATACTCCATGAAATTAGTGGAATATCCTTGATATTTGCGCTTCATCCAAAGATCTTTTCATGGAAATATTCTTCCGAGCATTCTTGAATTTTACTCTACAAAGAAGTATCATGTTGACAATTTGGACGTTATTAGTTCTGGATAAATTAATTCTTGAACTTGTTTTATTGAATTCTTATATCATTGTCATCATCCTCATGTTTATATTTTATTGAAAGTCATCTGTGGCTATAGTGCATAAATGGACTTGGTATGATTATGACACAGGATTATTCGGTATAATCATGGTAGTAATGTTACAAATGATGTGGTAAAAGTCCTCATTGGCCCGTGTAGTGCATTGATGGATGAGTTGTTGGCATGGTCATGACCATTGATGAATACACGAATATCCTTATTTCGTAGTGCATGGATAATTTGTGGTTGTGATACTAATGAATATCCTTGGCCAGTAGTGCGGGGATGATGTGGATTATTAATTAATTGTCGAGTCCCGATGATAAAAGTGATGAAAAACTTTTAAATCATAAAAGATAGTAGATTTTATTCTCTACTTGACTCTTTTAATAGATCAGATGTTTCTACCGCAGATTAAACTTGATGTCTATTGTATTTTATCGGTTTAACATTGTTGAAGACTAATGATAATTTATTCTCGCATTATCTTAGTCATAATATTTCTTCTTGGGCTAGTTGAGCTCACCCTTTCTTTCCCGTTCTCTTCAAGAAATGAGAACGTGGCGGGACTAGTCGGGGAACGGAGTGACAGTTCAGATGATAGTATTAGTAGTCCTCACTATTCTGTTAAATAGTGTGACAATAGATGTAATGAGGACTTATTCTGAGAGTGGATATTATCTAGAAGGCAATATTTGTATTAAAACTCACAGCTTTCTTGTTATATATTAAAAATTGTATTTATATTCTGTACCATGTATTTGGCGACTCAGAATAGGTGATGTATACCTATTTTGGGGGCGTCATAGTTGGTATCAAAGCTTAGGGATATGATCCTTGGCTGAGATGTGAGACAAGAACTAGGAGGGGAGAGACGGGGAATTCCTTCGCTAGTATGACCTACCTAAGTCTATTTGATATTTAATTGGTCGGTCAGAGTATAGGGATAATATGTGATATGTTAATTAACCCTTATTTTGTGGAAATGTTTGAAAATGGCATCCGAGAATGTTGAGAACATCAATGGAGCACAGGAGACCGTTGAGTCTCCACAGATCAATAATCAGGATAATTTGCATCAGGAAGGCGACAATCCTCAGGCAAACAACAACACTGACCAAATGATGAACGATGGAATGTTTCGAGGCTTTATGCAAATCATGCAACATTAGGCGAGAGCGACTCCTGTCCAAAATGCAAACACTGGCAACTATCGGACGGTCACTGCCAATCAGTTCAAGGAGCTGGGACCACCGGTGTTTTTTGGAGAGCCAAAACCACTTAAGGTAGAGACGTGGATAAAACAGATCAACAAGATATTTGATGTCTTGGGTTGCTCCGAGGAGCAAAAGGTTCCCTTTGCCTCCTTCATGTTGTGGGCAGAGGAAGATTACTGGTGGGAATCTGTAAAGCGTACTCAACCTGCTGCACTGAAAATGTTTTGGGAAAAGGTTCAAGAACTGTTCAATGACAAGTACTTTCCCGAAAGTATTCGTCACATGAAAGAAGTAGAGTTCATTAAACTGGAGCAAAATAACATGGTCGTGTCGCAAAGACGAAGCCAAGTTTTGCCGAAATTTGTCCGGTTTACGTCCCATTTGGTTGATAATGAGGAGAGAATGACGCGAATATTTCTAAGAGGTTTGAAACCCGAGATACGTCAATATCTTATCTCTCATAAACCGTGTTTGTATTCAGATGTTGTTAATAGGGCTCGATTATTGGGAGCGATAATGAAGTTAACCAACCAAAAGAGAGCGGTAAGCAAAATGATAATATCAATGATAATTGATCATCGAAGCGGTGACAATAAGCGTGGAGGAATTAACATGTAAGAAATGGTAACCACTTTTGGTAATCATGGCAAAGCAATAAGAATGGACATTTCAAGAAAAGGAGATTCAACAATGATGGAAAGACGTCAAGATCGATTTTGTTGTTAAGGAAGGAGAACGACCACCTATCATATGCTTCAAATGCGGAGGGGAGGGGCACATCAGTCCAAACTATGCGATGTCGTCCAAAGCATGTTATAATTATGGAAGAAAAGGTCACCTAGCCCGATTTTGTCATTCACCGAAGACAAGCTCAGCTAGGATGGAGGCACCAAAGGACACCCTAGAAAAGTCAAAGCCAGTAGTGCAAGGGAGAGCGTTTGTCGTGACCTCCCAGAAAGCAAGGAACCCGAATGAGGTCATCACGGGTAAGCTTATCATAAACTCTAGCGAAGTATATACCTTATTTGATACCGGTTCTACCCATTCCTTTATTTCTCCTATTTGCGCTCAACGTTTAAATTTGACTCCGGAGAAATTGGACTTTGACTTATCTATTGAAACTCCATTGGGAGAAACCTTCATTACATCCACTATTTATAAGTCTTGTTTGGTTTAAATCGGTACCCTCACATTACCTGTCGATCTTATTTCATTGAAAATACTTGCATTTGACGTAATTCTAGGGATTGATTGGTTAACCACTCATCGTGAAAAAAATTATTATTTTTGTAAGGTTGTTAGCTTTCATATTCCTAATCAACCTATAATGTGAATTCAAGCAACCAAACCATTAAAATCAATCACTGTCATCTCAAGCCATAAAGCTATTCGTTTATTGAAAAACGGATGTCAAGCTTTCATAGCTCATGTCACGGATCTAAACAAAAATACGTCAGTTTTGAATGATATTTCTATTGTTATTGAATTTTTTGACGTATTCCCTGAAGAACTTCCTGGCCTACCCCCAGAGCGTGAAATTGAATTTTGTATTGACCTTGAACTTGGTACAAAACCTATTTCTAAAGCCCCATATCAAATGGCTCCTATTGAACTTCAGGAGTTAAAGACCCAACTGCAGGAATTGTTAGACATCGGTTTCATTCGTCCTACTACTTCTCCTTGGGGTGCTCTTGTTCTATTCATGAAGAAGAAAGATGGGAGTATGCGACTTTGTATTGATTATCGGGAGTTGAATCATGTCGCCATCAAAAATAGGTACCCATTGCCATGTATTGATGACCTGTTTGACCAGTTGCAAGGCGCCAAATTCTTTTCAAAGATTGATCTTTATTCTAGATATCACCAATTGAAGATTAGAATCGATGACATTCTAAAGACTGGCTTTCAAAACTCTTTATGGGCATTATGAATTCCTAGTCATGTCTTTTGGATTGACTAATGCTCCTGCTGCCTTCATGGATATGATGAACCGAGTATTCAAGGAATATTTGGATCACTTTGTGGTTGTCTTTATTGATGACATCCTTATTTATTCCAAAAGTCGTGAAGGTAATGAGCAACACTTGAGGCTGATACTCCAAAAGCTTCATGAATATAAGCTTTATGCTAAGTTGAAGAAATGCGAGTTCTGGCTTGAGGAAGTAGCATTCCTTGGGCACGTGGTATCAAGCCATGGAATATCTGTTGACCCAGCAAAGATTGAAGCTATTCAAAGCTGGGAGCAACCTAAATCAGTGACCGAAGTGCGTAGCTTTCTCGGCTTAGCTGGTTATTATCGGAGATACGTGGAAGAGTTTTCTAGAATCGCTACTCCCTTAACTCAGCTGACTCGGAAAGATACAAAATTTGGTTGGAGTGAGGAATGCGAGAAGAGTTTTCAAGAACTCAAGAGGAGGCTCATTTCAGCACCTGTTCTGACAATACCATCTAGCTCGGAGGGATTTGTCATCTATAGTGATGCTTCGGGCAAAGGGTTAGGATGTGTTCTCATACAACATGGGAAAGTCATACCCTATGCCTCTTGGCAACTCAAAGAATATGAGAGGAATTATCCTACTCATGATCTAGAGTTGGCAGCTGTTGTCTTCGCACTTAAAATTTGGAGGCATTACTTGTATGGGGAAAAAGTGGAGATCTATACGGATCATAAAAGCCTCAAATATTTCTTCACTCAAAAGGAACTCAACATGCGACAGCGACGTTGTCTTGAACTATTAAAAGATTATGATCATACCATCCTAGAAAAGTAAACATGGTAGCCGACGCATTGAGTAGAAGATCATATGCGGGTACAAGTGCGATATTGTCAACGCAAAGGCCCATTTTGTATGACTTACAAAGGATGGAGATAGAGATAAAGACTTCAGGGACCCACGTGATGATGGCAAATATACGAGTGGAACCGACTTTAATCGATAAAGTTAAAGCTTCTCAAGCTACAGACCTGGAGCTGATGCATATGAGGATGAAAGTACAAGAAGGTGCTATGCCGGAAGCAAGAATCGATGAAGAAGGAATACTTCGAGTCAACTCCAGACTTTGTGTTCCTAACGACCCTGAGTTAAAGTATAAAATCATGATGGAGGCGCACAACACACCATTTGCAATCCATCCTGGTTGTACCAAAATGTATCATGATCTTCGACATATATTTTGGTGGGGCAATATGAAGAGAGAGATAGCGCTGTTTATCTCAAGGTGTCTAACGTGTCAACGAGTCAAGGCAGAGCATCAAGTACCAAAAGGTCCATTGCAACCACTTGAAATTCCAAAATGGAAGTGGGAGCACATTACCATGGATTTCGTTACTGGTCTTCCCAAAGTTTCTCAAGGTATAGATGCAATTTGGGTCATTGTTGATAGATTGACCAAGTCTGCTCATTTCTTACCTATACGAGAAACTTATACACTTGAACGTCTCGCTCGTATACATAAACGAGGTTGTAAGATTACATGGTATGCCAGCAGTATCCATAGTGTGACGCCCCCAAAATAGGTATACATCACCTATTCTGAGTTGTCAATACATGGTACAGAAACAACTACAACTTTATTATTACAACCAGAAAGCGTGAGTTTGAATACAAATATTATCTTCTAGACAATATCTATACTCAAATAAATCCTCATCACATTTATTGATACATTATTTTACAAAATGGTGAGGACTACTAAACAATTCTTTCTAGAACCTTCATTCCATACCCCGACTGCACTCGCTATATTCTCGCCTCCCGAGAAAAATGGAACAAAAGGAAAAGGGTGAGCTCAACTAGCTCAATAAAGAATATTATGACTAAGATAATATACAACAAATTATCGTTAGTCTTCAACAGGGAAAATCTAATAGAATACAATAGACAACAAATTTTAAATCAATATTCGCAATGAAATAATAATTCATTAGAAGAGTTAAGTAGAGAATGCAAACTACTATCTTCTATGTATGAATTTAAAAGTTCATCGTCATCTTTTATCCCTGTAACATCAATCAATATACATACCGAATCAAATATTCATCTTTGCATTCTGAGCCAAAGATATTCATCGATTGGTCGTGTTCATCTAAACACATGTTCATCTTTGCACTACTACCAAAGATATTCTTCAGAAATCATTCATCTTTGCACTACGAGCCAAAGATATTCAATAAATATCATCATTTAAGACCGAGGATGATGAAAATATTTTAAAGAAACGAATCCAAAGTGAAACAAAATGACAAGGATTAAGGATTAAGGATTCGTACTTTGTTTTATTCACGTCCAAAAATACCTCAAAAATAATCGCATTGGTGTAAAATTCAAGAATGATCAAAACATGGATACAATCAAAGCTAGTATCCGAATAGATATTTTGGACAAAAAGAAGAAATTTTATTTTAGATTGAATAGTGTCAGTATACGTGAATAGTGTCGTATCGTGAATAGTAAGAATCATACACCAAAAGATAGAAATTCCACAAAAACATCTTCACGCTTCACATGAATAGTACTCGTGAATAGTAACTCGTGAATAGTAACTCATGAATAGTAACTCGTGAATAGTAACTCATGAATAGTAACCCAGACATGAAAAAGTTCCAAATTTGATAAAAAGTTCCAACCAATATTTCAAAGATAATGATATTGAAGAAATAATATCATTTGAGAAGAAAATAACATCCCTTACCTCGAAAGATTAGTACTTTAAATTTGGAATACTAGGGTATAGTCTTTGAAGGAACTTTGCACATCTAACAATACTCAAAGTATACTCAAAATACTCACAAGAATACGCTTCGATAATATAGAGAAAACTTTAGTTTCGGTGTGATTTTCAATTCTAACCTAAGCACCTATTTATAGAAAATTGCTTAGAACACCAAAGCGAAAATTTAATAAATTAATAATATAATTATATAAATTTCCTACACATGCCTAGAATCTGATTTCAGCCATCAAACACATGCCACATTCTAGAAAAAGTAAGAAAAACGTTTTTCTAATTTTAAATATTTTAAACTTCCAAAATCAATTATTTGAGACTTGAACTTCAATAATTCATAATAAATAGCCCTTTCATCAGAAAATTGAATCTCGCCAGTTTTTTAGGAAATTCAATTCTCTACAACTTTGTAGAAGAAAAGTTTTCCAAATTCCAAATAGAAATTGAATAGAAATCCACAAGCAAGCGATTTTACAGTCATAATCAAATTTCGATTCAATAATTGTGTCCACCAACACACAAAACATGTGTTAAACATTTAATGCCACAAAATACTCTTTCTCCTCATATACTCATATATCCCACATTCATTGTAAAATATCATCGTTAATATATTATTAAAATAATATATTTAAATGAATTATTTTATCGAGAAAAAGATAAAATATTAATTTTCAACAATTGTCACATTAAAAATTTTCTCCATCTATATCCTCATAAAATCAATATTTTCCTCATCATATAAATCAATAATTAATTATTCATAAATAATATTTACGAATCACAATATTGACAACTGTGCGGTTCCTGGGAAAGGGGCTTTCCAATAAGAATTTCTTTCTTCGGCGCTTGATTAGGTGACCAAACCTCTCCTTAGACAGAACTTTCTAGACATTGCCAATAATGTTATCTAATAATATTATTAGAGATAGTATGAATTATTGCTCGATAATGAAAATATCGTGTAATGACAATTATTGAAAACAACAACAATATAAAATATCAACGCAGCAATTATTAACTCAATAAAATAATCGATAAGTAATTATCGTAACCATTATTGAGTAGTGCCTTCTTCACGTAAGAATCAATAATTGGTGCAATACTGGTGCATCGTGTGTTTTCACCACCGGGTATTTTAACAAAGATAACGGTGAACAACCACGCCGTTTTTTTTTAAACCACTTATATTTGTCGTTTTCTTCATCCAATCGCTTTTCACGTTATGGGGCCCACATGGTCGCTACCGTGCTGTGCATGCGAATATTCCCCAACAAAGACGAATATTCCACGACCAAACGAATATTCCCAAACAACAATGAATATTTTATAACCACTTGCTTATTTTGAAGTATTTGCGTATTTTACCCTAACTATCCACATTAATCAAATCAACCCTTACTATTTCAAAATAATCAATAGAGAAAATTAAATTTCATTAATAATAAGTTGGGGTTTTACAACCTCCCTCCTTATGAAATTTCGTCCTCGAAATTGACGACGTACTGGTGTTTGAAAAGGTGAGGATACCTCGCTTTCATTTCCGTTTCCAATTCCTAGGTCATTTCTCTATATAGCATGATTCCTCCACAAAACTTTAACTTGTGGTATGACCTTTCTTGGCGTAGGGACATGCTCCTTCCTATCCAAAATCTTGACGGTACCTCCTCATACGTTAAGTCTTGACTATCTAAATCAGGTTCTAACTCTATAACGTGGTTGGGTCTTTCACATATTTATGAAGTATGATATGTGAAACACATTATGAACACGAGACATACTCGGGAGGTAACGCGAGTCTATAGGCTACATTTCCTACTCGGTCAAGAATTTGAAATGGACCAATAAATCGTGGATTGAGCTTTCCTCTCTTCCCAAATCTTGTAACTCCCTTCCATGGAGCAACTCGCGCAACAATACATGATCCCCTACACTAAATTCCACGTCCCTTTCGATGAAGATCAAGATAACTCTTTTGTCGATCTTGTGCTGCTTTTATATCGTTGTCGAATCATTTGGATCTTTTCCGTAGTCATACGTACTCAACTCGGGTCCCAACAAGTGTTGCTTCACCCACCTCGTCCCAATATCTTTGGAGAGCAACACTTTCGTCCATATAATGCTTTAAATGGAGCTACACCTATACTTGCTCGATAAGCTGTTGTTGTAGGAGAATTCCACCAATGGTAAATACTTATCCTAACCGCCTTGAAATCTAGGACATGAGTCTTAATAAATCTTCAAGAGTTTGAATAGTCCCTTTACGATTGTCCGTCCGTTTGAGGATGGTATGCGGACGAATCAGATAATCAGAATCTGCGCCTCATAGCTTTTTTGTAAGCTAACCCAAAATCTTGAAGTGAATCTTGGGTCACGATCCGAAACTATGGATACAGGCATGCCATGCAACCTCACAATTTCATTCACGTACATACTAGCAAGACGTTCAAGGGAATAAGTCTCCCGTATCGGCAAGAAATGAGCAGACTTGGTTAATCTATCAACAATAACCCAAATAGCATTGATGCCTTGAGAAACCGTAGGAAGACCCTTAACGAAATCCATGGTAATGTGTTCCCACTTCCATTTCGGAATCTCAAGTGGTTGCAACGGACCCTTAGGTACTAGATGCTCCGCCTTTACACGTTGACAAGTTAAACACATTGAGATAAACTTTGCAATCTCTCTCTTCATATTGTTCCACCAAAATGTATGTCGAAGATCACGATACATTTTAGTACTTCCAGGATGGATTGCAAATGGTGTATTATGTGCCTCCATCATAATCTTGTACTTCAAATCGAGTCGTTAGGAACACAAAGTCTAGAGTGGACTCAAGTATTCCTTCTTCATCAATTCTCGCTTAGGAATAGCTCCTTCTTATACATTCTTCTTCATACGCATCATTTCAAGATTCGGTGGCTTGAAAGCAACCTTAACTTTTTTCTATTAAAGTTGGCTCTATGCGTATACTTGACATCATCGCTTTTCGTTCCGCATATGATCTTATACTCAACCGTCGTCACTACCACGTTCGCCTTTCCGAGGATGGTATTGAATAGTGTGGTCGTAGTCTTTCAATAGCTCAAGCCAACGTCACGCCGCATGTTGAGTTCTTTTTAAGTGAAGAAATATTTAAGGCTTTTATGGTGCGAATATATCTCCACTTTCTCCCCATATAGATAGTGCCTCCATATCTTTAAGCAGAAACGATTGCGCTAACTCTAGATCATGAGTAGGATAATTCCTCTCATACTCTTTAAGTTGTCATGAGGCATAGGCTATGACTTTCCCACGTTGCATGAGAACACATCCTAACCCTTTGCACGAAGCATCATTTGTAGATAACAAATCCATCAAGAACCGGATGGTATTGTTACAACAGTCGAAATAAGTCTCCTCTTAAGCTCTGGAAACTCTTCTTGCATTCTTCGCTCCAAACAAATTTTGTATCCTTCCGAAGTTAGGTTGAGTTAATGGAGTAGCGATTCGAGAAAACCCTTCCACGAATCTCCGATAATAACCAATTAAGCCCAAAAGCTACGTGACTTGACCAAGACTTCGGTTGCTCTAACTTTGTATTGCTTCAATCTTGGCCACGGATCAACAGATACTCCATGTTTTGACACCACGTGCCCAAGGAATGCTACTTCCTCAAGCCGTAACTCGCATTTCTTCAATTTGGCATATAGTTTGTTTTCACGAAGCCTTTGGAGTACCAAACTTCAAATGGTGCTCATGATCTTCACGACTTTTGGAATATATAAGGATGTCATCAATAAAGACAACAACAAACCGATCCAAATATTCCTTGAATACTCGGTTCATCATATCCATGAAAGTCGAGGAGCATTAGTCGATCCAAACGACATGACTAAGAATTCATAATGCCCGCATCGAAGTTCTAAAGGCGTCTTTGGAATATCCTCGATTTAATCTTGGTGATGATATCCGTAAGCGAAGATCGATTTTGAAAAGAATTATGCCCTTGCACCGGCTGGTCAAACAAGTCATCAATACGAGGTAGAGGATACCTATTCTTGATGGTGACATGGTTCAATTCCGATAGTCAATACAAAGTCGCATACTCCGTCTTTTTCTTTACAAATAAAACAGAGCACCCCAAGGAGATGTACTAGGCCGAATGAAACCGATGTCCAACAATTCCTCGTAGTTGGACCTTTAACTCACGAAGTTCAATAGGAGCCATTCGATATGGGGTTTTAGAAATGGGCTTTGTACCGGGTTCAAGATCAATAAAGAATTCAACTTCACGTTCGGGGTAGACCGGAAGTTCTTTGAAAATCGTCGGAAAGTCAATAACAACAGGAATATTATTCAAATTTGACGTGTCTTTATTCAAATCCATAACATGGGCTAAGAAAGCTTGACATCCAGTTTTTCAATAAGCGAATAGCTTTATGATTAGATATGATGTTGATTGATTTTAATGGTTTAGTTGCTTGAATTCGCATAACGGGTTGGTTAGGAATATGAAAACTAACAAACCTTAGAAAACAATCAATTTTGGCATGATGAGTAGTTAACCAATCAATCCCTAAAATCACATCAAAAGCAAGTATCTTTAAAGAGATAAGGTCAACGGTAAGGTGATGGTGCCAACTTGAATCAAACAAGATTTATAAGCGGTGGATGTGATGAAAGTTTTTCTCTAACGGAGTTTCCACGAGATAGGTCAAAGTCTAATTTCTCCGGAAGTCAAGTTTAAGCGTTGAGCACAAGCGGGAGAGATAAATGAATGGGTAGCACCGGTATCAAGTAAGGTATAAACTTCGTAAGAATTTATAAATAGCTTACCCGTAATCACCTCGTTTGGGTTCCTCGCATTTTGACCCACCACAACAAACGCTCTTCCGGAATCGTTGACTTTGACTTTTCTGGGACGATCTTTTTGAGTCACTAAATCCCCATTGAACTAGGTTTTGCTACTGTATAAATCTCGAAGCGATATGTCCTTCCTTTCCACAATTATAGCATACCTTGAACTGTTGTGGACGGTTTGGTGATATGTCCCTCTTTCCGCATTTATAGCATATGACCGGTGGTCGTTCTCCTCCCTTAGAACCGATTCGCCAAGACCGTCGTCTTCATATGGTCGTTGTTAAATCTCCTCTTTAAAATCTCTCCTCGACTCACTTCTTCTACATTTTCATGGCCATGATTACCACCGGAGTGGTTACCATTTTTGTCCGTCTATTTCTTTCTCCATTGGTTATCATTATTACATTGTTCGCTATCTACGTATGCGATCCTGGTTGTGGTCCTCGATTAACTGTACTCGTTATCTCGCTCTAATAATTGAGCCCCATTTACAACATCCGAATAGAGAGAAAGTTTATGAGAAATGAGATATTTGGCGTATCTGGGTTTCAAACCTCTAAGAAACATCCGCGTCATACGTTCCTCATTCTCCACCAAATGAGGTGCAAACACGGATAACTCGCAAACTTTGCCTCGTCATTGAGACACCGTCGTGTTGTTTTGCTCTAATCGATGAACTCCACTTCCTTCATATATAACGAACACTTTCGGGAAAGTATTTGTCATTAAATAGTTCTCAAACGTTTCCCAAGACATCTTGAAAAGTTTGGATGGGTACGCTTCATGACTCCCACCATGAGTCCGCCTTGCCACGGAACATAAAGGTGGCGAATGGAACCTTCTGTTCCTCCATGCATCCCAAGACATCGAATATCTTGGTAATTTGTTTGACCCATGTTTCCGCCATGATCGGATCCGGCTTTCCCTTAAATTCGGTGGTCCCAACTCTTTGAACTCGCTGTCATTGTGACAACCCGTGAATTGCTATCATTTCCTCCTATATTTTGAACACGAGTCTCCTCAAATGCGATTTTTGCATGAGCTGCAAAAAGCTTCTAAACATCCCCTCGTTCATCATCTCGCTTTCGGTGGTGTTGTTCACGGGAGGAACATTGCCCGACTGTTGCACGTTCTCTCCTCGTTGGTGAGTACAAAGCGTCTCCACGGTCTCATTTCCATTGTTAATATTCTCGATCGACATTCTCAAATACTATCATAAAATAATGGTTAATTAAGGAAATCAATATATCACATAATATCCTTATATCTTGACCAACTAAAAAATAAGCTTAGGTAGGACACTACTAGCGAAGGATTTACTCGTCTCTCCCTCCTAGTTCTATTCCCGATCTCGCCAGAGATCATATCCTAAGCTCGATATAACTAACTGTGACGCCCCAAAATAGGTATACATCACCTATTACGAGTTGTCAATACATGGTATGTAAACAACTACAACTTTATTATTACAATCAGTAAAAGCTGTGAGTTTGAATACAAATATTATCTTCTAGACAATATTTATACTCAAATAAATCCTCATCACATTTATTGATACATTATTTTACAAAAATGGTGAGGACTACTAAACAATTCTTTCTAGAACCTTCATTCCATACCCAGGCTACGTGTACTCGCTTATATTCTCGCCTCCTTAGAAAAATGGAACAAAAAGGAAAAGGGTGAGCTCAACTAGCTCGATAAAGAATATTATGACTAAGATAATATACAACAAATTACCGTTAGTCTTCAACAGGGAAAAATCTAATAGAATACAATAGACAACAAATTTTAAATCAATATTCGCAGCGGAAATAATAATTCATTAGAAGAGTTAAGTAGAGAATGCAAACTACTATCTTCCATGTATGAATTTAAAAGTTCATCGTCTATCAGTTGGTCACATATTCATCTTTGCAATACAGGCCAAAGATATTCATTAGTTGGTCATGTTCATCTAAACACCTGTTCATCTTTGCACTACTACCAAAGATATTCTTCGAAATCATTCATCTTTGCACTACAGGGCCAAAGATATTCAATAATATCATCATTTAAGATCGAGGATGATGAAAATATTTTTAAAGAAACGAATCCAGTGAAACAAAATGACAAGGATTAAGGATTAAGGATTCGTACTTTGTTTTATTCACGTCCAAAAATACCTCAAAAATAATCGCAGTGGTGTAAAATTCAAGAATGATCAAAACATGGATACAATCAAAGCTAGTATCCAGAATAGATATTTTGGACAAAAAGAAGAAATTTAATTTTTCGGTGAATAATGTCGTATACGTGAATAGTGTCGTATACGTGAATAGTAACTCCGACACCAAAAGATAGAAATTCTACAAAAAACATCTTCACGCTTCATGAATAGTACTCGTGAATAGTAACTCGTGAATAGTAACTCATGAATAGTAACCCCGACATGAAAAAGTTCCAAATTCGATAAAAAGTTCCAACCAATATTTCAGCATAATGATATTGAAGAAATAATATCATTTGAAAAGAAAATAACATCCCTTACCTCGAAAGATTAGTACTTCTAGCTGGAATACCGGGTATAGTGCTGAAGGGAACTAGCACCGTCTAACAATACTCAAAGTATACTCAAAATACTCACAAGAATACGCTCGATAATATAGAGAGAAAACTTCAGTTTCTGGTGTGATTTTCAATTCTAACCTAAGCACCCTATTTATAGGAAATTGCTTAGAACACTCAAAAAGCGAAAATTTAATAAATTAATAATATAATTATATAAATTTCCTACACATGCCTAGAATCTGATTTCAGCCATCAAACACATGCCACATTCTAGAAAAAGTAAGAAAAAACATTTTTCTAATTTTAAATATTTTAAACTTCCAAAAATCAATTATTTCGGAGCTTCGGAACTTCAATAATTCATAATAAATAGCCCTTTCATCAGAAAATTCGAATCTCGCTAGTTTTTATAGGAAATTCAATTCTCTACAACTTTGCAGAAGAAAGTTTTTCCAAATTCCAAATAGAAATTGACAGAAATCCAAAAGCAGGCGATTTTAAAGGTCAGTAATCAAATTTCGATCGATAATTGTGTCCACCAACACACAAAACATGTGTTAAACATTTAATGCCACAAAAATACTCTTCCTCCTCATATACTCATATATCCCACATTCATTGTAAAATATCATCGTTAATATATTATTAAAATAATATATTTAAATGAATTATTTTATCGAAAAAGATAAAATATTAATTTTCAACAATTGTCACATTAAAAATTTTCTCCATCTATATCCTCATAAAATCAATATTTTCCTCATCATATAAATCAATAATTAATTATTCATAAATAATATTACAGAATCACAATATTGACAACCAGGAGGCGGTTCAAGAAGAGGGGCTTTCCAATAAGAATTTCTTCTTTATTGCGCGCGCAATTAGGTGACCAAACCTCTCCTTAGGTATGTAACTTTCTAGACATTGCCAATAATGTTATCTAATAATATTATTCAGATAATATGAATTATTGCTTCGATAATGAAAAATCGTGTAATGACAATTATTGAAAAACAATGAATATAAAATATCAACGTTGAAAGCAATTATTAACTCAATAAAATTTGAGCGGTAATTATCGTAACCATTATTGAGTAGTGCCTTCTTACGCAAGAATCAATAATTGGTGCAATAATCTGGTGTCTTCTTGTGTTTTAACCACCGGGTATTTTAACAATGATAATACTTGGTAACAACCACGCCAATTATTTTTAAACCACTTATATTTGCGTTTTCTTCATCCAATCGCTTTAGTTATGGGGCCCACACATCATTTGGCCAATGCACGAATATTCCCCGACAAAGACGAATATTCCACGACCAAACAAATATTCCCCGACAACAATGAATATTTTATAACCACTTGCTTATTTTGAAGTATTTGCGTATTTTACCCCTAACTATCCACATTAATCAAATCAACCCTTACTATTTCAAAATAATCAATAGAGAAAATTAAATTTCATTAATAATAAGTTGGGGTCTTACACATAGTTTCTGATCGAGACCCAAGATTCACTTCACGATTTTGGGTTAGTTTGCAAAAAGCTATGGGCACGGATTTACGATTTAGTTCGACATATCATCCTCAAACAAACGGATAATCAGAGAGGACTATTCAAACTCTTGAAGATTTATTAAGACTCTGTGTCCTTGACTTCATGTGAAGTTGGGACAAGTTCTTACCATTAGTGGAGTTTTCCTACAACAATAGTTATCAAACAAGCATTGGCATGGCTCCATTCGAAGCATTGTATGGAAGAAAGTGTCGTTCTCTAGTATACTGGGATGAGGTGGGTGAAGTAACATTGTTGGGATCGAAGTTGGTACATATGACTACAGAAAAGATTCAAACGATCCGAGAACGTATAAAAACTTCATCGAAAGGACGTGGAATTCGATATTGGAGATCATGTGTTGTTACGTGTTGCTCCGTGGAAAGGAGTTACGAGATTTGGAAAGAGAGGAAAGCTCAATCCTCGATTCATTAGCCCATTTTTAATCCTCGATCGAGTAGGGATCAGAGCTATAGACTTGCTTTACCGCCAAGTATGTCTCGTGTTCATAACGTTTTTCATATATCCATGTTACGTAAATATGGGAAAGACCCGAACCACATTATTGAGTTAGAACCGGATGAAATAGAGGAAGATTTAAGGTATGAAGAGGTTCCTGTTCAAATCTTGGATAAGAAAGAACATATTCTACGCTCCAAGGTTATACCTCAAGTCAAAGTTTTATAGAGGAACCACGATGTTGAGGAAATGACCTGGGAGTTAGAATCTGAATTGAAATCAAGGTATCCTTACCTCTTTGACATACCAGGTACGTACCCTAATTTCGAGGGAAAAATTTAATAAGAAGGGGAGATTGTAAGACCCCAACTTTTATGAATAAAAATGAATTTTCTATAAATATCATTTTTGAATATTATGGAATAAATTTGATATAATGTTATAGTTGTGGGTAATATTTATAAAATTTGAAAAGTACGCAAGTTGTTATATAATATTCGATTGGTCGGGGAATATTCATTTTAACAGGGAATATTCACACGACGGCACAATCGTTGGTGGACCCTACAATAGAATTATTGTTGGATTGAGAAAATGACAAAAATATTTTATTGAAAATAACGGCGGAAGTTTTATCGTTAATACTGTTGAACTACTCGATAGTAAAAGTACAGTAATACGCGTGGTTGCATAGTAGCACACGGTATTGATTATTGATGCTTATGTGAGAAGTTATTCAGTTTAATTCAATTATTGTCGATATTTTATATATTATTAAATCAATAATTGAGATGACAGAGTTATTAATATTATTATTTTCAATATTAACGATGTCTAGAAGTTCTGCCAACGAGAGGTTTGGTCACCTAATTGCGCGCCAATAGGGAGAAATCCTTGTTGAAAAGCCCCCTCTTTCCTGTGAACGACCTGGTCGATTAATAGTGTGAATAATAATAATGATGATGAAGTTTTATTTTATTAGTATTATTAATGTAATAAAACAGAAAAACTTTTTATATAAAACAGAATACTTTTATAAAGTTATTCGTTTTATTAGGCTAATAGTAAAATCTTTTTATATAAAATAAAATACTTTTATAAAGTTATCTGTTTTATTAGACAATAATTAGATTATATTATATTTTATTATGCATAGTGCTTGCATAGTGTTTGCATAGTAAAATCTTTTTAAAAGTTGTTCGTTTTATTAGATTATAAATAGAATATATTATATTTTATTGTAAACCAATCTGGACCGTTCATGGATTGGTTACTATTCAGTTCCATTCTTCTATAAATGAAGCTCATTCCTTCATTATTTCTTACTTAATTCTCCGAAACTCTAGAGAGAGAAGCAGAGAGAATTATTCTTCTATAATCTTGAGCGTATTTCTTTAGCGTTTAAGAAACTTTTGAGCGTAGTGCAAGTTTCTTCAAGTATATCCCCGCCCTACCGTCGAAGTACTATTCTTTATAAGGTAAGGGATATTATTTCTTTCGTATTCATGAAGAGAACTTCTGTTATTCCATTCTTTATTATTACATTGGAATAACCTCAGATATCATGCCATCTAACTTATACTTGGTGATTTACATTGTTATTCCATTCTTTATTATTACATTTGGAACATCCACGGCTATATGCGTTTTCATGGGACCGGTTCCGTCTTTATTATTACATTGGAATATCTTGTATGCGCTTTTTAATGGGACTGATTCCGTTATTTATTATTCTTTGGAATAACCTGTCTATGTGAAGTACCGCATCTATAGTGATTTCTGTTGTTATTCCATTCTTTATTATTACATTGGAATATCACCTTGCGGTGCATATTACGCTCGATTTGGTTCCGTTATTTATTATTTCATTGGAATAACTTTGCATATATCTGAATACCGCATGCATGGTGATTTCTTTTGTTATTCCATTCTTTATTATACTCAGTTGGTTAAAGTTTTAACTTCTATACTCCATAAAATTAGTGGAATATCCTTGATATTTGCGCTTCATCTTCTTTTCATGGAAATATTCTTCTGAGCATTCTTGAATTTTACTCTACAAAGAAGTATCATGTTGACAATTTGGACGTTATTAGTTCCTGGATAAATTAATTCTTGAACTTGTTTTATTGAATTCTTATATCATTGTCATCATCCTCGTGTTTATATTTTATTAAAAGTCATCTGTGGCCTGTAGTGCATAGATGGACTTGGTATGATTATGACCCGGGATTATTCGGTATAATAATGACCATAATGTTACAAATGATGTGGTAAAAGTCCTCATTGGCCCGTAGTGCATTGATGGACAGTTGTTGGCATGATCATGGCCATTAATGAATACACAAATATCCTTGGCCCGTAGTTCATGAATAATTTGTGGTTGTGATACTAATGAATACCCTTGGCCGTAGTGCAGGGATGATGTGGATTATTTATTAAGCTGAGTCCCAGTGATAAAAGTGTTGAAAAACTTTTTAAATCATAAAAGATAGTAGATTTTATTCTCTACTTGACTCTTTTAATAGATTGCTTGTTCCGTTGCAGTGAAACTTGATGTCTATTGTATTTTATCAGTTTAACATTGTTGAAGACTAATGATAATTTATTCTGTATTATCTTAGTTATAATATTTATTCTCGGGCTAGTTGAGCTCACCCTTTCTTTTCTTTGTTCTCTTCGAGGAAATGAGAGCGTGGCGGGACTAGTCGGGGAGCGGAGTGACGGCCCGATGATGATAGTATTAGTAGTCCTCACTATTCTGTTAAATAGTGTGACAATAAATGTAATGAGAACTTATTCTGAGATTGGATATTGTCTAGAAGATAATATTTGTATTAAAACTCATAGCTTTCTTGTTGTATATTAAAGATTGTATTTGTATTCTATACCATGTATTTGGCGACTCAGAATAGGTGATGTATACCTATTTGTGGGGCGTCACACCGGGGTATCAATTCCAACCTCGGAGATAACCCCAAGGAATGTTGTTGTAGTTCTGGCAATAACTCCGAAAATACTTGTTTCAAATGTATGCAATCTACTTTAATCTCAGACCTCCTGTCGAGGCACTTATTCCAAAGACCCGGAGATCACATTGGGAAGACAGGCACATTTACAGATGACCCTGCGGAATTCAAACACTTTCAGCAGTCCAATCTCAGATGTAACCCTGAGCAAAGTTTGCTATCAGCCCAAACCGGAGAAAACCCCGGTTAGGGGCAAAATCTTCATCTTGCCACTTCAACCCCAGCGCGCCGTCTCAACATTTCATATATACATTTCTACCCAATAATGTCCCACAAGAGCCAAGGAGTTCCAAGCCCGAGTGACTATTACACGTGGCAGCACAGCGGATAGAATTTGAAGCTTGAAGACCATGGGCAAGGTCCCCTCTTCTTGACTTCATACAACCTCTAATCCCATGTCATTGAGTAACTCTCGACAAAAGCAATCTGAAGATGGTCTTGTACACCTCGTTCAGATGCTCGGATTGAAGTTCTGCAAGTTTGAGCGGACATCAAAGTGCACGAGTGCACGTACTTTAAGATGGCGGGACCCGCGAAGCTCGAGGCACCCCAGGCACCAAGTGAGTACATATTGCGTACGCCAGCAGTACACTCTGCGGCTCCCAGCTCTATAACTATAGAGCTTGGGGTGGCCATTTGTAAGAAAGAAAGAGGCGAGGAAGCCCTGTCCAATTTTCTCTGTACACACCTCATATTGAGTGCTTTCTCATTTTAAACACTTGTTAGCTCACATATAGCTATATTTTACAGGTGGGAGCTGACTGGTTATCCATCTAGAGTCATAGAAGGCTGCCTTGGCAGCCCACTGTAAGCCTTTTCACACTCTATAAAGCCTTTCTCTTCATCTTTGCACACACTATTCTTCACATTGAGAGTCGTGTTGTGTGTGTATGCCCGGACATCGATCAGTGTTTTTCATTTCTGCCTGTATATATATACTTATATATGTATATATTTTTATATATAGACTAACATTATCGAGTTATGCCTCGATTGAGCCTAGACTTATGTCTGGAGCGTTTACTTGCTTTTATATATATATATATATATATATATATATATATATATATATATATGAACTATTGTTGGATTATATCCGATGAGCCTGGATTATATGAACTGTTATTGGATTATATCTTACAGTCAAATCGTTGACATGATACATGTCAGACCTTTTTCACTTGTTTTTTCAAGCAAATCTCACCTAACATGAGAACACCAAAATACAAGAAACGAAAAGTGACAAATAAAAATCCCGATGTCGACAGCCGTTTCAGCATAGAGTTCAAAAGCAGAAATTAGATAAGCAGTTTGCAAAATTTTTGGAAGTTTTTAAGAAACTTTAGATTAACATCCCGTTTGCAGAAGCCCTAGAGCAGATGCCAAGTTATGCGAAATTCATGAAGTGGATTTTGTCCAAGAAAAGAAGTTAGAAGATTTCAAAACAGTGGCATTAACAGAGGAGTGTAGTGCGGTTTTACAGTGAATGTTGCCGCCAAAGTTGAAAGATCCAGGAAGTTTCACCATTCCATGCACGATTGGGAACATGGCATTCAATAAATGTTTATGTGATTTGGGGGTGAGTGTGAACCTTATGCCATTATCAGTTTATATAGAATTGGGTTTGCCAGCTCCAAAGACTACGAACATCTCATTATAGTTGGCAGATAGGTCAGTCACATACCCAAGAGGCTTTATAGAGGACATATTGGTCAAGGTTGACAAGTTTATATTCCCCGTAGATTTCAAAATTCTGGATTTTGAGGAAGATAAGAACATCCCGATTATCCTAGGGAGACCATTCTTGGCTACGGGTAGGACACTCATCGACATACAAAAAGGTGAACTAATTATGAGGGTCCAATATCAAGAAGTAAAATTTAATGTGTTCAAGGCCATGAAATTCCCTACGGATGAAGAAGAATGTTTTATAATGAATATCATTGACCAGATAATCAGCGAAGACATGGGTAAAAGTTTGGGTAACGATCCATTAGAAACGACACTATTGGTAGATGAAGAGTTTGATGATCCAGAATTTGTGTATTACTTGCAGATGCTAGACTCCTTTCCATGAGTTAGCAGATTTAAAGAACCATTTGAACCATTGCACTCGGACGAAGATCCACAACGAAACGAAACCATCATTGGAGGAGCCACCTTCTCTTGAGCTAAAACCACTACCTAAACACCTCAGGTATGCGTATTTAGGTACTTCTAATTCTTTACCTGTTATTATTTCTGTTGCACTTAACGAATTATAGGAAGAAAAACTGCTGAGGGTGCTAGGGAACATAAATCGACTATAGGATGGACAATCGCGGATATCAAGGGAATCAGCCCATCCTTTTGTATGCACAAAATTATGATGGAAGACGATGCAAAACCTACAGTGGAGCAACAGAGATGGCTCAACCCTATCATGAAAGAAGTAGTGAAGAAGGAGATACTGAAATGGTTGAACGCAGGTATCATCTACCCAATTTCCGATAGTAAGTTACATTTCTAGGATCAACTCCAGGTCGTTATAAAATATTAGATTCTATAGAAAAATCAATGATAAATGGATATGGTAAAAAATGAAGACAAAGTATAGAAAAGTTATACAAAATTTTATACGAATCAAGAATTTCGTTTGATTTTGATTAGGGAGGGTTTGCTATGGACAAAATGAAGACAAAAGTTGAATCAAGGGTTTGCATGGATTACAGAAAGTTGAACAAGACGATTCGCAAGGATCACTTCCCTTTGCCTCACTTAAATCCACATATGATAGAATTAAGCCAAACACCCTAATTAACTAATCCACTATACCTCTATGTGAATTACAATTAAAAAGGATTTAAAGCACAAGTTCTCTATAAGATTACATATGGCGTAAAGGCATATCTCTATCCTAAACACGAATCATGAATTCCATCTATGCAGAAATAATAAACACATGCTATCATGATCAGATCTAAATCTAAACTTTATCTCTCGAGTTCATATAGAATATCACGATAATTGTTAGCTAGACAATTAATCAATTAAGTCCAAATCACAATAGACAATCCTCACAATAGAACATAATAATTGATAGCGAAACATGTTAAAATAAACTACACAATAAGATCCATTGTAATCTCAAACAAAGAATTAGTTCATTGAATCAAAACTTAGAATTCACACTTAATACACAATAAAAGATAAGAATAAGATTAAGGAAAAGAAGTGAATCTGTTGTCGGCATATTCATCCTCCCTCTCGCTCTTGATCTTGATCTCTAATGGCTTCCAAGTGCTTCAATCTCCGAATCTCATAAAAACTAGTGTTTTCTCCTATTTTACTCTAATCTAATCTAATGGAATCCTCTCTCTCTCTCTCTCTCTCTCCTAATCCATGTAATTCTCCTCCTTTTATATGCCTCTATATGTCTTTAAGTCCTCTTGGAAGTCCTTGAGTCAATCGGATCGAACCAATCCTTCTTGGACTCAAATTCAGACAAAAAATGACTTTTCTACGCCTACCCCGACCCCGACAGGGGGTATAAGGCTAAAAGGACCCACCACGAAGGGAGTCCCTACTATTTTGCAGCTTGTACCCTCACCCCGGCGAGGGTTTTGTGAAGAGAAAACCCCCCTGGCGGGGGTCCCTTTTCTACTCTGACATCCTTTGGGAAAATGTCCATAACTTCTTCGTCTGAACTCCAATTTTGATGATTCAAGATGTTCCGGAAAGAGGAGACGTAGATCTACAAATTTCAAAATAAGGAATTGACCAATGTTGAAATTGTCTCTGAAGTGGCTACTATGTAAATGGTCGCTCAAAACAGTGAAGTTCAACGTTCGTTGGCACAAAGGTCATAACTAATGCATCCGAACTCTGATTGGAATGATTCAAGATGTTCTAGAAAGCTAAGAAGAAGCTCTACAATATAATCCAAGTTCCAAGCCAAGAACAGGAAATAAACATGAAAGCCAAACAATGTTCATATTGTTTTTCTTTGCAATTTTATACCAATTCTTTGTGATTTCATACCAATAGTCGCTCACATAACTCCCAAGCGTATAATCTACAAAATGAACACAAAATGTATGAAAAGTAACTAAGAAACATAAGTTTAGGCAAATAATACAAGTAACAGATACCGGATAAGTAGGTATAAAATCTACTTATCAAATACCCCCAAACTTAAACCTTTGATTGTCCTCAAGCAAAAACACAAAACAACAATGCTAGCAATGCAACTAATCTACGTGCTTATGAATCCAGCAATAATGACAAAAACAAGTCTATTCACCTGACCTTAGAGAAATCAAGTAAACATGATAATACATCATATCAAAACAAATCAATAATTTCCCAATCAATCATCAAATCTTAGTCTGTTATCACTAATATAGTGTGTGTGTGCTCCACAACAATGTTAACTGATATAAAATCAAATTTAACACATAACAAGTCTCTTCGAAGGCATCATATAGTGTAAACTCAAGAAATCCAAAAACAAGCTAGATCCAACTAAATTCAAACAATTACCAATATCGAGGGTCAACATGGGATACTTATGCTTTATTTTTCATCTACGGGGGCTTTTTGCTCTTATTTCCCGTTTTATTCATTTTTTGATGATTATATACACATAGCTATGCAATATCTTATTCCCTTAGGCTTTTCAATGCTACCTTAACAAGCTTTCGACTAACAACTCCCAGACCATTAAGACCTTAGGGCGCTACGTGTAAAGACAATCCCCTCGGGCTTACTTACTTAAGTAATAAAGGCCACAAAACTAGAAAAGCATGCCACGGTGTTTATTCATTCTTTTTTTAGCTTATATACCCCAAATATTCCCCTAAACTTAAGTTCTTGTCTAACTTTAGCCATCACTACTTATTCTTGTCATTCTTTCATTCAAACTAGCATTATCCTTTAGAGTCCCATTATGTATCAATTTAAACTCAATCAATCAACAAGTTGTTTTTACCGTGTTATCCTTATTATACAAGTTTCAAACAGAAAAAGACTCAATTCCTAACAAGAAATAACATCAAAGCTCTAATAGTCAGTACTATACTTGTCTACCAAATTCCAATCTCATCATTGGCCAAAACAAACTGTAAATATCAAACAGCTGGACTCATGAAAGATGTACTAAATGCTATATAAACATAGTAAACTAACTACTATTTTTGAAAATTATCAATTTTTCTTTAATTTTTTATTTTAAAAAACTGAATACAAAAATAAAATGTAACTATACGAACTACAATGTAAATAATTAACTATATGCAATACGGCACTAAAATGCCCCCAAACTTAAACTAGACATTGTTCTTAATGGCTGAAATAGAAAAAAGTAAAGCAGAGGACTTTCTTGAAAATATAGCAATCCTCCTCCTTGTCCGCTAAGTTTGGAGAATAGATTAGGCACATGGAAAAAATTGGGCACCATACTTGAATTGGACTTGAATAACCTTTTCATAATATTTTGTTTGTCCATTGAACCTCCAATACCTGCAATTAAGAGAGACAACATGGATTAGAATAACACTTGGATTGGTAAGAGAACTTAATAAGCAAATTAATTTCTATCTACTAAATAAACTAGTAAAGCATATAAATATAAAAATTCCTGGGTTGCCTCCCAGTTAGCGCTTGAATTACAGTCTTTCAGCCTGACTTTGCCTGGTCAACACTATCCAATTCCTCTTCGATGATTGAGGAACCCTCCATCCATCGAAAATAATATAACTTTTGGTAGGTTCCCATTTGTGATGGCTAATGCATCAAAGTCACCTAGCATGCTCTGATTTGGTATGATCTCAATTAAGAACGTCCCATAGCTAGGTGTTTTCTCCATTGTGTATGTGATCACTTTGGGGCATGGAAGCTTGTCACACACAATGGGCTCTTCATCTATCTTCTCTTTCTTATCCCACCATGGATTCAAAATTGTACTCGCTCTTATGTCATCAAGAGCTTCGCCAATGACATCACTACCAACTAGGCATGATTTTGAAAATCTGACTGACTCTTTGATCTTTGGTGGAGACCAATTTAGATCTTTGTCGACCTCTATTTCATTATCCCCGATTGTCTCCACACTTCTGATATCTTGTTGGCTAATCTAGTCGCAGATTTGGTTCGGGTTCTCCTTCAATTTCGTCATCCATGTCATAAAGCCAAGTGTTTGGAGGAAGGTTGCTTACGTCTTTGGTCATTTGCTCTATCTGATCCGCAAGATTTTAAATTGACCTCGCTTGATTACTCATTTTCTCCTCATCTGCTATGAACTTGGACAATAATTCCCCCAGCATTGAATTTTCTAGTTCAGTCTCGGAAGACATGTATTAAGGACCATTAGTTGAGGTAGTGACGAGTTGTTCCATCCGATTATAAAAATTTTTGGTTGTCAGCTCTTGGCTAATCCTCATCTCCTCTAGGTTTTCTATGCCCTTTAATATTACATCAATTAGATTTGGCTTTTCTTCTTGTGGTAATGGAGGTGGACATAAAAACTCTTGTGTGTATGATAAATTTAGAGCGTTGTTGGTCATCATAATTGTAGCTCCATGAAAAATTTGGGTGATACCCCCAATCTTGGTGATAGTTAGGATCAACATAGTTGTTGAGGTAATCACCACTATATTGTACCGATTCAAAACTGACGGTGCATTGATGACTTTGGTGGTTGCCAGCATAATAGTCACACGTAACTGCCATCCTTCGACTCCTTTGGGCTACAATAACGTCCAATGTCCTCGAAAGTTCTTCAATCTGTGTTGATATTGCAGAAAATGCATTAAGTCCATCAATCCATGCTTCCCTTGGTTGAGTCATGTTTGCTATCCTTCGACTCCGTTCGGCTGCGATAACCTCCAACATCTTCAAATTTGCCTCAACGAGATTTGGCACGCCACAAACTATCATAAGTGATGAAGTTAGTCACTTCTGTAACAGATCGTTTATAGCTCTCTTGGAGATGTATGGGGTCAACCATAAGGTGGAAACATCATATCATCCCCAAACAAGTGGGCAAGCTGAAGTTTAAAATAGGGAGGTGAAGAGAATCTTAGAAAAGGTGGTGAACCAAAATAGAAAGGATTAGTCTCTCCGGTTGGACGATGCACTATGGGCCTACTGAACTACGTACAAAATACCAATTGGTATGTCAACATATCAATTAGTTTATAGGAAAGCATGTCACCTACTGGTCGAGTTACAACACAAGGCCTACTAGGCATTTTCGAAACTTAACTTCGATAAAGCAGCTGTGGGTGAGAAGAGACTACTGCAATTAAATGAGCTCGACGAATTTTAACTTCAAGCCTACGAGAATTCTAAGCTATACAAAGAAAAGGTCAAGAGATGGCACAACCAGAAAATCATGCACATAACATTTGAACTGGGGGAATCAGTACTACTTTTCAACTCAAGGTTGAGGTTGTTCCTGGGAAAGTTAAAATCAAGGTGGTCGGGTCCATTCACCATTAAAAGAGTTTTCACACATGGGGCCGTTGAACTTTATAGTAAAAAACCCATTGGAGACGTTCAAGGTCAATGGTCAATGGTTGAAGAATTATTGGGGTGACAAATCCAACACGGATATCATCGCAATCACATTATTCGACGTACCATAAATAGGGAGTAGTCAGGTTGTACGACTTAAAATCAAGCGCTAATTAGGAGGCAACCCAATCGTACTTTTATTTTTCTTATTTTTATTTTTAACTATCAAATTAAAGTTTAACATAATTAGTAATATATAATAAGTTCATTAAATAGTTATTATATTATACGAGTATTGATAATCTCTCAAGCATGCTTGAAATGATCAACAATATACTCACGTTTATGTTTCATGGCTTGCAGGATGTTAAAATGTCCATTAAGTGGAAGTAACATGAAAGAAAAGAAGATGAAAATAGCTTAGTTTGCAGTGTACATGCCCTCCGGGGCGGGCCTCTAAAGCTTTATACCCCATGCCGGGGTGGGGGTTTCCCAAATCAAATAATAGCGAGTGTATGTACATTTGAAATATGGCTTCATAAGCTTTATACCCCGTCTGGCGGGGGTCCTAAAATTGAAAAGGTGCTCGGTAGTTATTTATTGCTCAACCCACTTCTTCATTATACTACCACTTCTTCCCCACATAAACTTCCAACTCCCATCCATTACCCACTCTTTATACCCACGATTTTGGCAATTGACACTCCATCTTCCCAATTCTTTAACGCATTTACCCACTACCCCATTACTTCACACCACCAATTTACACCACAACACCATCTCTATATAAATACACACTCATAACCCAAGTTCATCACATACATTCAATTTAAACTTAGAAAGCCACGAATTAGGGGTATTTTTAGACACTCGAAATTTTCTGCACTCCTATTACTAACATTGCAGGAGGGTAGATTCGTTTTTTGGAGATAACCCTGGAAGATAGCTTACATCCATTCCGGATACTACCGGAAGTTCAGTTCCAACCCGAAAAACAAACCGGGAACATCATCTCAAACCCGGAACACACACCGGGAATGTCATTTCCAATCTCGGAGATAATAACCGAGATATGCAGATCAAAAACCCAAGAACAACCTTTGGAGAGGACAGTTCTGTCTCGGCGATAACACCGCGATGCTCAATTCCAGTCCCAGAGAAACACTGGGAGAAGCAACCCCATCCTTGGTGATAGCCCTAAGAGATGCCATTGCAGTTCCGGCGGTAACCCCGGAAATGCTTGTTTCAAACATATGCAATCAGCTTCAACCACAGGCATCCTGTCAAGGCACACACACCTCAGACTCGGAGATAACAACGGGTAGACAGGAACATCCACAGATGACAGTGAGACATACAAACAAGATGAGGAGTCACAACGTCATCTTAAACCGGCGATACCCTGAGCAACGTCTGCTTTCCGCTTAAACCGGCGATAACCCCAGTGAGGAGTCACAACGTCATCTTACCACGTCAACAAGATGATATCGCAGCATACCAACAAGTAGTCCAATCTCAGCTATAACCCTGAGCAACGTCGACTTTTAACTCAAACCGGCGATAACCCCGGTGAGGAGTCAAACGTCATCTTGTTCCTTCGATAAATGGCACGTCGTCTCAACACATCATACATACATCCAACATTGTCCCACAAGAACCGAGGAGTGACAATCCCGAGTGACTATTACGTGTGGCAGTACTTTGGATAGAATTTGAAGCTTGAAGACCATGGGCATAGACCCCTCTTCCTGACTTCGTACAACCTCTAATCCATGTCATTACGTAACTCTCGACACAAGCGGTCCGAAGAAGGTCAGATATACCTCGTTCGGATGCTCGGATTGAAGTTCTGCAAGTTCGAGTGGACATTACAGTGCACGACTGCACGTACTACGAGACGACGGGACCCACGAGGCTCGAATCCACCACGACCAGCCGCAGGTGTACCTGCGGCCATCCGTCTATATATACAAGGCTTGGGTCAGCCATTTGAAAGGGAGGAGAGAAGGAAAAAGACAAGGAAGCCCTGTCCATTTTACTCTGCATACACATCTTTTGAGTGTTTCTCTCTTTTTAAACACTAGTTAGCTCACATATAGTTATCTTTTATCCCATGGAGCCTGAGTGTTTATCCATTTAAAGTCATAGAAGTCTACTTGGGCAGCCCATTGTAAGCCTTCTTACATTTTATAAAGCCTTCTTCTCATATAGCACACACTGTTATACACATTGAGAGTCGTGTTGTGTGCGTTTGCCAGCACTTCATCTCGTAGTTTTCATTCACATGCGTATATATATATATACTAATATATATATATATTTCATATATATGGACTAACATTATCGAGTTATTCCTCGATTGAGCCTAGACTTCGGTCTAGAGCGTTTAATTGCTTATATATATATATATATATATATATAAAAATTTGTCGGACATATCCGATCAACTGGATTTACATCCAAGTGCATTTACTCCTTTTATATATATATATATATATATATATATATATATATATATATATATATATATATATATTATATATATATATATATATATATATATATATTTACATCCATGTCGACACTGGAGTTTACTTCGTGGCCTTTTTTAGCAAACTTTATTTACATTAAGTCTCACTGAGTTTACTTCGTGGCGATTGATCGATTTACTGACTTTTATTTTCATTTCATCCCTTTGGAGTTTACTTCGTGGCGGTTGATCATGTCCATATATATATTTACCGCCTTTATATATTTACATTTCGAACCCCATGGAGTTGCTTCGTGGTGGTGATCATCTCGTATATATATTTTTATAGCTTTTATATATATAAGCGCCACTGCGTTTCATACAAATTGCGTTATCATGTGAGCCTAGGAATCATGTGATCACTGTGTTCGGTTCATGAATCTAGATTCGTTTCCATGATGGACATTTTCAAATTTGTAAGAAGCTTGTACATTATTTCTGATTGTTCGAATTTCCTGGTTTGGTCATCATGTTTGATGAGGAGTTCTAAGATTGCTATATATATTTTTCTCTAGAATGCTTCAGATCTCGAAAATAAAAGCAAACAATAGAACATTTAATAATAAAATGAAAGTATGAAAAGGTCTCAATTCCTATTGAGCATGTGGTTTGAAAAATCTCTTTATAAAACTTCATTGCTATATCTTGGTTAAAACTGAATTTTCCTATAAAATTCAAACCTTGTGTATATAGGTGCGAACGAGGCCTCACACTACTTTCAAATAATTGCACATTGATCCACACACACACACAAACACACACATTCATATAACAATTTCTTTGAGAAGTGGCTGTCACCGTGGTAACACGGATGTCGGGGGGTGCCTAACACCTTCCCTCCGCATAATCAAGCCCCCGGACCCAAAATGAATCTCGGTTTCACAGACCTGTTTAGCAGTGTCAAAACACTGGGTCAATGTGCAAACCTTTTTTGGTTGCATTGGTGCAACCAGTTAAATACACCAACTGGCGACTCTTAAAGTCAAATCATCGACATTATACATGTTGGGCCTTTTTCACTTTTTTTTTCAAACAAATCTCACCTTAACATGAGAACACCAAAGAACAAGTAACGAAAAGGGACAATCAAAAATCCCAACGTCGACGGTGGTGTGACTCATTGGGACTCGAAGAAGAGGGCTTAAGCCGCTATTACAAGCTTTTCAAAAAAAAATTTGCTAAATTTTTTGTTTGTATAGAAAAGAACCAAATTATAAAGACAAGGGGCATACCCCACAGTATAGCTGCATCATCTATGGATAGGCCCAAGATGAGGAAACTATACAAGGAACTATACCAGAAACCAACTAGTTGGTAATAGGCCTATTACAGAATAATTGAATATTTCAATCTTTGATAAGAGAATTACAAGGACCTCATACCACCACTTGCCCGAAGGCCAAGACCTGGACCACTACCTCTTTCGAAGCCGAAGCCACATTTCCCTTAGCCACCTCACCCGAAGACTTGGGTTCTTCCTCAAGGAACTTGCCCGAAGCCATCTCGCCCGAAGCCCACCTCATTGTCCTCGCTCGGAGGACCTCGCTCGAAGCCATAACATGGCTCGCCCAGCTCTGCCCCCACTCAAAGGACCTTGCAGATGCTCGCCCGAAGCCTCAACAATGGGTCTCCCAACATGCTTGCCCGAAGCCTCAACAATGGGCTCACCTCGACTAGCCTCGCCCGAAATTCCATAACCAACTCGACCAACTACCCTTACCAACCCATCTCGTCCGGATCCCAACCACATCTAACTAGTTAGAAGCCAATTGCAGAAATATTGGTTATTGGTGGCTTTGGTAAATGATTTGCAAGTGGAAAGCCTAGACTTAATGATGTGGATAACATCCTTTGTAATCCTAGTGAGAGGAGGAAGATGATCATCACGTGAAGCTTTTTGTTCCTTGCCTCCCAAATTTTTTAGAAACAGACTGCCACAGTCAAACTTAGGATATTTTATGACAGATTTGAACCTTGAAATGTGGTGAGGAAGGCCATAATGTCATCCCAAGTGGTAGGGAAAGCATTCCCATTTCCAAGACTAATAGCCTTCAGAAGAACCTCTTTCTAGAAGCCACAGAAGAACAAATGGTCGAAGGTCTCGAGTTGAAGGTTGCACAGAGGACAGTTCCATGATCTATTAGAAAATCTGATTGTTCTGTCATTAGTGGGGAGCTTTTTGAGAATGCCCAGCCACATAATGAAAGAGTACCTTGGGACATGACATTTATTCCAGACAATGGAGCTCCAAGAAACCAACTGCTGCCTCGTGCGAATTAAATCCCATAACTATTTAGCTTTAATATCCTTCATATTCCAAGAATCCCAAAAAATCCTATCCAGCTGCTGTGAAGGAGGGGAAAGTTGGGCTATGTTCCTTCACAAGAGGATCATATCATGGTAGTTGCCTTGAGGCAGAAACCAAGAGTTGTTGCTGATAAGGTGGCTAACCGTTGCATTCCTTTGAATCCTAGAGGTAGACAGAAAAGATTGGGAAGGATTGATAGCCGTATCATTTAACCATGGGTCATACCATAGGCTGGTATCCTGCCCATTGCCAATATGATAGTGTAAGTGTTGAAGGGCAAGAGGCCGAAGCTTCAGAATTTGTTTCCAGACCCATGAGCAATCTGCTGTATTTCTAAATTGCCAAAAGGATGTGTGTTTCAGTGTGGTGGCTCTGATCCAATTTGCCCATAGAGAAGCAGAATGAGGTTGGATAATGCAAACCAAGTGCTTGAGGATAAGAGCAGAATTCCATTCCACTATATTTTTTATGCCTAGACCACCCTCAGAGAGTTGGATTGAAATTATGGACCAGGCAACCTTTGCTCCATACTTATCGAGACTTGCACATTTCCAGAGAAACCTTGTTAAGATTGATTGAATGTCTTTGAGGACCCCTTTCGGCAGCAAGAAGTGGGAGCTCCAGAAAACTTGGATAGTAAAAAGAATGGATTTGATAAGTTGAAGTCTGCCCGAGTAGGAGAGGACCTTTGAAGTCCAAGAGGATGCACGATTTGTGATCCTTTAGATTAAGGGGATACAGTCAGTCGATGAAAGCTTCCTGGACAGCAGTGGAACACCAAAAAACTTTAAAGGTAAGGTACCAGATTGGAACCCAAGGATGAGAGAGATGTCACTAGCTTCTATATTGGCCGAGTTAGAGAGAAAATAATGACTTTTTTGGGAGTTAGGAATCAGGCCAGAATACAAGGAGAAGGAAAGAATGCATGAGTTAATAATAGAAATAGATTGCAAGCATGCTTTACAGAAAATTAAAATGTCATCCGCAAAGAATAAATGAGTAAGTTTGCAAACTTTAGCTTTCCAATGGTATAGGAAATCTGGATTAGATGTAGCATTTGAGCTTTAGAGATAACATTTCCATAACCAGCACAAATAGAAAGGGAGATAAGGGGTCTCCTTGTCTGAGACCTCTAGAACTACCAAATAATCCTGCAAGCGTACCATTTACCTTAATGGAAAACATGGCGGAAGTGACACATGCCTTGATCCAACCAACATAACCATCAGGAAATTTGAAAGCTTTTAGGGTGTCAAAGAGGAATTCCCATCTTACAATGTCAAAAGCTTTAGTGAGGTCAATCTTGAGAGCACACCTAGCAGGACCAGAAGATCTATGATAGCCTTTGAGCATCTCTTCGGCAATGAGGATGTTATCACTAATGCTTCTA
This sequence comes from Panax quinquefolius, assembly GCA_020205615.1. NCBI lineage: Eukaryota > Viridiplantae > Streptophyta > Magnoliopsida > Apiales > Araliaceae > Panax > Panax quinquefolius. Next base: position 259,041 of record JAINUW010000478.1, read on the forward strand.
CCTTTCACGAAAGCAGATTGTGCTTTATCAATGAGAAAGGGAAGAACATCCTTCAGACGATTAGAGAGAAGTTTTGCAATGCATTTGTAAATCGTATTGCAGCATGAGATTGGTCTAAAATTTGACATTGAAGTAGGGTTGGCACTTTTAGGAATAAGAGCAAGAGCAGTGGAATTTAGTCCTTTGGAAAGTCTGTTATTATCAAAGAAGAAGTGCACAACCTTTAAAAAATCCGCACCAACAAATTCCCAACAACTGAGGAAGAAGTTAACATTAAAACCATCTGGCCCCGGACTTTTGTTACATTTTATGGATTTGAGGGTCCCCATAATTTCCAAGTCAGAAATAGGAGCAATCAGCTTAGAGGCTTGAGCCGAACTGAGCAATTTGGGAGGAGTTATGGCATAATTGTCAAATCCAGGATAGGGATCCTCAGAGGTGTTGAAGAGATTGTGAAAGTAACCCACAACCACTTCTTCAATATTCCTTTGACCATGAACCATATTACCTTCATTATCAGGGATGGACAAAATCTTATTGGCATTCCATCGATTCTTCATCATGTTTGAGAAGAAACTAGTGTTCCTGTCACCTAAGGCCAACCAATTAGCTCTAGATTTCTGTTGAAGAAGAGTTTCCTCTCGATCCAATACATTCCAGAGTTGCTGTTGACTAGATTTTTCACGAGCAATAAGGTCCAGATCCAAAGGTTGATCATTTAGTAAAGACTGAACAGCATGCAGGTCCTCTTTTACAGCTTTAACCAAGGTGGTGAGATTTCCAGTGAGTAGATTAAGAGACACCAAAGCATGTCTAGTACGTTTAATTTCTCAGTGAACACATAAAACGGATTGCCCGAGATGGATGAGGCCCAAACATTACTAACTAAGTCCTTAAAACCATCAAGAAGAAGCATATGGTTGAAGAATTGAAACTGATGTCTAGACTGATTGAGTTGAATACCAGTTTGAAGCAGAGTCAAGGAATGGTCAGACAACCCACGAGGGCCATAGGTAACATGGGACATGCAAAAGTTAGAAAACCAATTAGAATTCCCCATAGCACGATCCAATTTTTTATGAATAGGTCGAGAAGTTTGCATGTTCCACCAAGTGAATAGGGGTCCAACACCCCTAATATCATCAACCCCAACAGAGGTAGTGCATGATTTGAATTCTTCCATCCCAATGTCCCAAGTATCATTATCTTGGTTAGTTTCTGTTAGATCTTTAATGACATTAAAGTCACCCAACATACACCAGCTAGCATTAGGAGTAAAGGAGAGTAAATCATTCCATAAGTCTCTCCTCTCCATATAAGAGTTCTGCCCATAGACGAAGGGGACTAGGAAAGAGGTGCTGATAATATCAACAGATTGAACTTTACAATGTATAACTTGAGAAGACACAAACATGATATCAACAAGCCATATACTAGGATTCCAACCAACCCAGATTCTCCCATTAGGGTGAGTATCGTAGTTGAAAGCCCATTTCCAAGAATTACAAATGTTCCTAGAGATCCTTTGAGCTTTCCTTTGTTTAACCCGGGTTTCAAGAAGACCCAACAGAGAGATTTTATTATCAGCTATTATTTGCCTAACATAAGCCTGCTTAGGCTTTTTATTGAGACCTCTAATGTTATAAGAAGCTAATATAAGGAAACTAGGATGAAGGTGAGTGACCAGCCTTTCCTTTCCCTTTTCTTTTCTTCGCAACCTGTAGATTGACAAAGCAAGAGCCCTATTTATTCTTAATCTCTTTCCCTTCTTTTTCATCAATAACCTTGAGTCTAGAGACTAGAGGGTTAGGACCAGTAGGAGATTCATCCTCTGAGATAACATCCTCAATGATAGGAGAAAAGGTGTTGGAGATATTAAGAGCTTGTCCAGGAGATATATATCCCGTTCCTTGTTTAACACCACGTGAGACATTTACCCATTCAGTATGGGGGGGAGGGGAGGGGTGGGAAGGGCCTGAATGCACGGAGGGGTGACATTATGAGGAGGAATGATAGGTTTGGTCTGAGCAGAGTTTGCGATATTAGTGACTTTCGGCACCCATTTGTAGTTGGCTCTCGGGCACTTAAGTTGTGAGTGACCAAACACATTGCAATGGGGGTAAGAAGGAGGCCTACTCTGGTATTCCACCTCAACTGGGACAAAGATGTTGGCCGAAGAGTCACCATTTTTAACCACCACACGGATGGAAGGAGGAAAGGAGAAAGAGGCTTTAACTTCAATACAGACCCTTGCAAAGTTCAGGAAATCATTATTTGCAGTCATTTCGTCAGTAAACAGGGGTCTCCCAATAGCACTGGCAATATAACTTATGCCTTCATCGGACCAGTAAGAGAGTGGTATATTGGATAGCTTCACCCATACAGGGAACACATTACAATCTGCCTTTGTGAAGGACACACCTTCCTTCCATTTTTGCAGGACAACGCCTTTAGTCGCAAAATGCCAAGGGCCAGCAGCAAGGGCCACTCAAATTCGCTCCAATTGAACGACCGGATTAACTTCCTGTCAAGTAGATTGCGATGATCTGGGAACCTTCATGCCGAAAAGCCGCGAGAGAAACCCTAGGATAGGTCAACCTCTGATAAACCAAACATGGAGGGAAGTCTCTTCATACTTTCCATTTTAAATTACCTGTAAAAAAAAACATTTACTTGTAATTCTATTCCATGTTCATTCATATGTAATGGAAAATATGAAGAATATTTGTGCATGCATGATATGTTATCAATTAACAAACCGGTTTTGCAGGACAAATTCCTAAAACGGACATGTTATGATAACATTTTACCCTTAGACCAAACTACGTAAGTCTTTTGTTGGGAAGCAATTGGGCCTGTTACCCGGTGAAAATCCAAAAAGGCTGCGAGCATACAGCCAATCATGTCCTCTTCCGAACAGTCTAATCCTATTTCCCGAGAAGAATTTGACAGATTGAGTAAACAAATCACAGACTTGGTTGTTCTACTAAAAGAATTACACCAGTCTACTCAGGTTACGAAGATACCTACACATACAGAATCCTCTACACAAGGGGGAGTTCAAGGTCTGGAATAAACAATTCCAGAACATTAGTTGGATACAACCAACCAAAACCCTGAAGGCACCCATCTCAAAGGAGATCCAGACACCAGTGAAATCAGAAAGAAGGTCCTTCAAATGGAGGAAACCATTCACGTTCTCAAAGGGATTGGAACACATGGCAGTGTTTCATATGCGAACCTTTGCATATTTCCTGGTGTGCATTATCTAGAGAAATTTAAGACCCCTGATTTTGAAAAATATGATGGATTAGGGGACCCTTACACACATTTAAAGGTGTTCATTGGAGAACTCGGATCTTATGCGGAGAATGAAAAGCTCGAGAATCTTTGTTGTTTGAGTAAAAGTCATCGAGAAGCCTGGTTCATGGTATACCAGATTAGACAACTCTAAGATCCATATTTGGGAAGAGTCGCTCACGCCTTCCTCACTCAATATAGTTTTCAATCTCGGATGGCTCTGGAATGGGCACCAAATCACCAAGGTCAAGAAAATGTCTAATGAGTCATTTAGAAAGTATGCTCAAAGGTGGAGGCGCCACGCTCAAGTTATTCCTTCTATGATGTGAATCGAAATCGTCATGACTTTTATAGATGTGTACGAAGCTCCTTTCTATGAGAGAGTTCTAGTGGTATTGGCAAACCATTTTACGAAATGATCAAAAACACTATGAGATGGTGAAATGGGATTGAAGTCCCAGTAAAATTCAAGACCTAACCGCTCTTAAAGTCATTCTTGCTGAGCACATCCAGTCCGGATCTTATGGAAACAACCCCCAGAGGGTCCATAAAAAGAAAGAGGAGGATGTTTCCTTAATACTACAAGGACAAAAAGGCAATTCAAGCATGCCTATGTAGAGGAGAAACTACTCCCCTTTTCTAGCACAATCTTCAAACCCTCCATTGCCTAAAAGTGGAGAAGTAAAGCGACCTCGAACGTTCACTCCCTTAGGGGATTCACTCGAGAACATTCTTGCTCTACTGACTGCTCAGAAGAAAATTACACATCTTCTTCCACCAGCCAACCCTAATGGAAGGGGTTTTAATGCTACTCGGAAGTGTGCTTATCATGCTGGGGCACCCGGACATGATACTCAAGATTGTTGGGCCTTGAAACATAAGATTCAGGATTTGATAGATAACGATGAGATTGCAGTCACCAAACTAGATCAACCTCATGTGCAAGACAACCATCTTTCTCAACACAAAGAAGAAGAGGTAAACATGATCAGTTGGAGCACTGTACAAGGTTCCAATGGCGAATCGTCCCAACCCATCAAAGATGGTGTTGACAAATGGGATTATACAAAGTTCCAATTTACCATGGAATGAAAGATGAAAGCTCTTTCCAAACAAATTAAGCAATTGGCTGAACTGGTGACCCATCAGCATTAAGTCACACGCCAATTAATCAAGCAGGAGCATGCCTATCTCCTTCCATTTGTTATAAATGCTCCATCAACACCTTCAGAAAGCGAAGCTATGGAGGATAAGGTTGCAAAGCGAGCAAGTGCTAAAGCCCATCGAGATTTTGCCAATCAGAGGGAATTCGCCTATCTAGGCCAGTCTATGGAAGAGATACTTCAAATGTTGATCAATGAAGGAAGAATCACATTCCTTCTCCCTCCCATCAATCCCTGCTCAGGGTAGTTCAATACTGATGAAATGTGTCAATATCATTCATATTCTCGCGGTCACAGCACAGAAGAATGCTGGGCACTCCGCCATCTTATTCAGAACCTTATTGATAGCGGTTTCCTGCAAATAGCAGGTGATTACACTGTGCAGCTTAAGGCTGGGAATGCATGCCCTACCCAATGGAAGGGACCAGTAGCAGTTATCTCCGAAGTGAATGATGAGAATGTCAAAGTATTTTCCATACAACCAATTCAACTCAAAGGAGCTGACAATCCTTAGAAAGTGGCCGCACCAGAGCCAATTTCTTTATCTTGTAGACCACAACATCCTGTTATCAGCTTGCATAAAGTTCCATGGAATTATGGAGAAGCTGAAGGATTCGTGTCTCATACTACTGCTACAATGTCGAAAGAAAATCCACTGTACCTTCCTCAACGGGTTATTAAACCTACTTGCAAAGCAAAGGGGAAATTGCCCATGGAAAAGATTGAAAAATTTCTCCGTACTATGGGTCATAATGAAGCCAAAGTGATTTTAAGCTGGCGAGAAGCTCCACACCAGATTTCAATACTGGATTTGGTTTTCTCTTCAGAGAATCATCGGAAGATCTTGTTGAAGGTTTTAGAAGAAGCCTACTTGCCAAAATCAGTGGACGTGGAAAAATTTTAACATTTGGTTGATCACATTTTCAACAGCAATGTGATATCCTTCACTGATGATGATATACCTCCCGAAGGGACCGGTCATTGTAAGCCATTGCACATCGCAGTGTTATCTTCCGAGTATATGCTAGCAGGAGTATTGATAGATGGACGCTCATCTCTGAATATCTGTCCTTATGCCACCTTGGTGAAAATGAATATCAATCTCAAGCGGATCCAAAGCAGCCATACGGTCATCCGAGCTTTTGATGGATCCCGACGAAATACCGTCGGATAGATTGAATTACCAATTGAGATTGGTCCAAATATATTCAATGTATCATTCCACGTCCTCAAGATAGATTAAGGATACAACCTGCTATTGGGGATACCATGGATACACATGGTTGGAGCTGTTCCCTCCGTGCTACATCAACAACTCAAATACATCATCAACAACAGTCTAGTCAATGTCAACGCTAAGCCGGATTATCCTGAACAAGGAATTCTACAAATTATCAGCTTCAATTCAGAAATTGAACCAGCCAGTTTCCATACTTTGGAAGTGAGTAATACGCAATACCATTCTATTGGAGTGCCACTTCCCGTACCCAAGATTTCTGCCGAGGTTATGTCGGCCACTCAAGAAATGATGTCATTGGGTCATCAACCTAGACATGGCCTCTGTAAAGATAAGCAGGGTATTAAGCACCCTATTCCAATGTCCAAATAAATCGGAACATGCCCGGACTAGGCTATTACGCTAGTTCGATCCACAGGAATCCTCATAAGCACAAGCGTGTTCCTCGAAGCTCAGGTCGACGGCGATTTTCTATACCTTTACCTCATGAGTTAATGCAATCTCCAGTAAAGGTGCCAGCCTATGTTGCGGCTATGCTCTTTCCAAAACCATTGCCAATCAAAGTAAAAGAGGTGCTGATTCTTGATCCCAAGACGGAAGAAAAGGAACGAAAACGTAAACATAACCTTGCCTTGATGATGTCAAGCATTCGCGTCATTGTTCATGATGAACATACTAACAGATACACCCCAGACGATGATTGCCCAGATGTCATGGTTATCATTCGGGAGAAGGAGGACAATGACAATCCTTCCATCATCGCAGATCCTTCAGACATTGCCCTCGACAATTGGAGCAAAGACTCCATGCATTGGTCGACAAAGGTAAAATGGGCGTAAAATCCCCTCCGCCTGTAGATAACTTTAATTGCTTGCTTTCCTTACAAAGACTACTAGCAGTTATTTTATCATGTACATGCTAACACTTTTGTATGATCGAACAGTTGCATATATTAAGTGAAAGCATCTTTTGTTTCAGGACTCTAAATTTAGATGTGCCTATACTTGCTGATGAGGTGCCTTCTCTCCACAAGGGCTGTAACTTTGTTGCAAAGTTAGACTCAGACTTGATGGACATCCAAGAGGACATTGAGACACCTCAAGAGATTAAGGAGTGGGTCGCAGACAAACCCAAACCCAATCTTGATCAAACCACTCCTTTCAATCTCGGAACCTTAGACAACCCTAAGCTAATTCAGATTGGTTCAGACCTTACCACAAATCAACGAAATGACATGGTTGCACTATTAACCCAATTCCAGGATGTGATTGCATGGTCTCAAGAAGACATGGTGGGTTTGTCCACTGATATTGTTCTTCATCGCCTTCCCATCAAAGAAGGATTCAAGCCAGTTAGACAAAAACTCAGGCGCTTGAAACCTGAATGGAGTTTAAAAGTTAAAGAAGAAATTGTGAAACAATTTCAAGCTGGCATCATCATGGTGTCTACATATCCAGAGTGGATATCCAACATTGTGCCGTGCCTAAACTAGGGGGAAAGATGCGAGTTTGCGTAGATTATCAGGATTTGAACAAAGCTTGCCTTAAAGATAGCTTTCCCATGCCCTTTATCTACATTTTTATTGACAATACTGCTCAATACGGCATGTACACCTTTGCTGATTGCTTCGCGGGGTACCATCAAATTATGGTCGCTGAGGAAGATCGTGAGAAAACTGCTTTCATCACTCCTTGGGGAACCTTTTGTTACAGACGGTTGTCATTCGGCTTCATCAACGTCGGGGCAACCTATCAGCGAGTTATAATGGCTCTTTTCCACGATTTAATATACAAAGAGATAGAGATCAACGTGGATGACATCATTGTCAAATCTCGGAAGGAGGAGGACCACTTAGACCATCTCACAAAACTTTTCAACAGGTTGCGTAAGTACAACTAGAAGTTGAATCCCGCCAAGTGTGCCTTTGGTGTTAAGTCAGGCAAGTTGCTAGGTTTCCTAGTAAGCCACAAAGGGATTGAACTGGATCTTACCAAAATCCAGGCCATCAAGGAAATGCCCATTCCTCAAACAGAGAAGGAAATACGAGGATTTTTGGGAAGGATCAACTTCATTAGCAGATTCATTTCTCAACTCACAACAACCTGTGAGCCAATCTTCAAGCTGTTAAGGAAGAACTCCTCCATGAAATGGAATGATGAGTGTCAGAAAGCCTTCCTCACAATCAAAGAGCAACTGATTAACGCTCATGTTTTGGTACCTCCCAGGGATGATGTTCCCCTGTTCATGTACATGTCCATAAATGACAATGCTATGGGTTGCATGCTGGGGAAAAAATATAATAGAGTCCAAGAACGAGCTATCTATTACCTCAACAAAAGATTCAGCATTAGTGAACACAAGTACACTCTGATCGAGAAGACTTGTTGTGCTTTAGCATGGGCTTCCATGAGGTAACAACATTACCTCCATGGTCACATAACCCATCTCATATCCCGCGTGGATCCTCTCAAGTATATGTTCAACAAACCCATACTGAATTGTCGACTATCCAGATGGCAGTTGATCCTACAGCAATTTGACATCGTCTATGTGACGCAAAAGTCTATCAAAGGTCAAGGAATTGCGGATCAACTGGTCGCCGCACCTGCAGGGGATTACAAACCCTTAGAAACATACTTCCCTGACGAAGGAGTAATGAAAATTCAGCTACAACATCAGTACAATATATGCCGAACGTGGAATGTATTTTGATGGAGCTGTTAATACATAAGGCTCCAGAGCTGAAGCAGTCCTAATATCCGGTACGGGGGAGCAGTATCTCGTCGCCGTCAAATTGCAGTTTGTCAGCACCAACAACACAACTGAGTATGAAGGCTGTATCATGGGGCTAAAACTTGCCCGTTCAATGGGCATCAGGCGGTTAACTGTCTTTGGGAATTCCGAATTGGTAATCAAGCAATCCACAGGAATCTATCAAACCAAAGAATTGCATTTCCTGCCTTACTATCGGCAAGTTTTACAGATGGCTTTGGAGTTCGAAGAAATCTCCTTTCTTCTCATTCCTCGTAATAGGAATGATTTTGCAGACGCATTAGCAACGTTGGTCTCCTTGGTTTACATACCTGACAAGGAAAACGTGCCAAGCATCACGTTTACTCTGCAAAAACCCCCAGTCTATGGGAATTACATTGGAGAAGTATCGGATGAGCTACCTCCCATCCACAATCCTTGGTATCAGCACATCAAGGAATATCTGTGAGATGGATCTACACTCGCTGAGGCGAGCCTAACTGAGAAGAGGAGGATTCATCGACTTGCTATGAAATTCTACCTAAGCAGAGATGCACTCTACAAAAGAGATGCTGGATTAGGTCTCCTCAGATGTCTGGACAAAGACCAAGCTCAGTGACTCATGGATGAGATCCATGGTGGAGTATGCGGCCCTCACATGAGTGGACCCTTACTTGTCAAGAAAGTTCTTAGAACAGGACATTATTGGCTTACACTCAAAGTTGACTGTGATGATCACGTCAAGAGGTGCTATCAATGCCAGATTCATGGGAATGTTATCCACGCCCCTCCAAGAGAACTCCACAATATGAGTTCGCTATGGCCCTTCTCAATGTGGGGAATGGACGTGATAGGGCCCATCGAGCCCAAAGCCAGTAATGGACATCGATTCATATTCACCATGATCGACTACTTCACCAAATGGGTAGAAGCAGCATCCTTCCCCAGGGTTTCTAAAGAAGTTATCATTGCTTTCATCAGAAACAATGTCGTGTATTGATATGGACAACCAGAGGTCATTGTATCAGACAATGCTAGAAACCTCAACAACAAGATGATGGAGAATTTATGCAGAAAATTCCACATCAAACACCTCAACTCTGTCATCTACAGTCCAAAGATGAATGGTGCTGTTGAAGCGGCTAATAAAAATATCAAAAAGATCATGCAAAAAATGTCCGCCAATCACAAAGGATGGCCTGACCTCTTGCCTCTGACTTTATTAGCCTACAGAACTTCCCTGCGAACTTCCACTGGGGCAACCCCCTACTCATTAGTCTATGGGATACAAGCAGTGCTCCCCATAGAAGTGGAAATGGAATCTCTTAGAGTATTGATGGATGCTCGGTTGGATGAAGACCTATGGGTACAAGACAGGTATCACCAATTGTCTCTAATAGACGAAAGAAGAACCGCGGCAATCTTCCATGATCAGTTATATCAACAAAGAATCGCATGATCCTACAACAGAAAAGTCCGACTACGGCAATTCAAACAACATGACTTGGTTTTGAAGAAGGTCATTGACAACCAAGATCAATCCAATGGAAAATTCGCTCCTAACTGGGCAGGCCCATTTGTTGTCAAGGAAGTATTGACAGGAGGTGATCTCAGATTGCAGGAAATGGATGGCGATGAATTTCCACAGCTTATTAACTTAGACACCATGAAATGGTACTATGTCTGAAGTTACCATCAAACAAACATCCTAGTTTTGATCATCAAATCACCAGTCATTCCGGTTTTGAACCCTTTCATCCTTTTTACATGCTTTTTTGCCCCTCAGGGAAACATACACTTCAAGCTAGCAACCTGGTTTTACTTCATTCCAAACCTTCCATACAATTTTGGTTATCCTGAAGACTGGATTTAACCTTTCACAATTTCGGTTATCCTGTAGACGGGATTGAACCTTTCACACCTGCAGTTTATCCTGAAGATGGGATTAAACTTTTCCATGCCTGCAGTTTGTCCTGAGGACGGGATCAAACTTTTTACACATTTACAGTTTGTCCCCATTATGGGATTAAACTTTCTTCTCCCCACAGTATAGCCTGCACATGGGATTCACACTTCTCTTCGCCTTCAATTCGTCCTGAGGGGCGAACTACGTCGAATTTGATGTCCACGATACCGAAGGGCGTGAGGAAACTATATGCTATATGGCCCGGTCGTAATAAAGAAAAACAACAAAAACATTTCTACCCTTTCTCTACAAAACAACAAAAACAACAAAAATACTTCTACACCCTTACGCCTTCCGCATTCGGGCCATGACCTCCCACACTAGGTTCGAACTACGCAGACTTGATCTCCTCTTCAATAGGAGTACGTAGGCAGCCATTCATGGTGCAGTCTAACCCCTACCAGAATAACGTACTTGTCACACGGTACTGGGATCAATCTTCAATTCGCCCCATTTCATCGGTTTCAGATCAAAGGGATGGAATTACCCAACCTCTTCTCACAAATAGAAGATTCGGTGACCATCTAAGCTGCGATCATGCCTCAAAAAGCAATACCAACCCATAAGAGATGGAATTAACTAGGCTTCTCACAAATAGAAGTACTGGCGACTATCTGTGGTGCGGTCAATCTCAGAGAGGAAGAAACCACCCTCCTCTCCACATTCCATACAGATACCAGTCCCAAGACACCAAAGATGGTAGGGATTCACAGAAATCAATGATCCGTTCTGAGAGATCTTGAGACTTCTCAATGAGTCCATCTATCAAGGATAAGTTCAGAATGCATCAAGATCACAAGGCCCTGGAGAAACAGGTAAACATCAAGCAAGTATCAAGGCATAACTAAAAGGGAAGTGAATCAAAATATATTTTGCTGCCATACATAATATTGTTTGATATATACATCTGTGTTGTACATGACAAAATGGCTAAGCTAGTCTGTGCAGGAAAATACAAAGCTATCTATAGATCTGTATACATGCAAACTATCAGATCTAGCATAGCAGCCCTCTCTGAAGACGGAGGAAGCACTTCAAGCTCCTGCCCAAGGGTATCTACACGAGCTAGCAGATCAGAGGCTAACTACATGGTGGCATAGTGCTCATCAATGTAGGCACTCATGTCGGCAAGACTGACAGTCATCTAGGATCTCACTGAAGTGCTATCTGCAATGGCCACATCCCTAGTAGATAAGGCGGCATCCCGCTCCACTATCAATGCATCCCTGGCTGATCTAGCCTCATCCCTCTCTAACAGAGCGGTATCTCTCTCATCAAGAGCTGTCAACATCGTGGCCCATCTGCTCCAAATACTGTGTCGAATACTGAGTAACAGTGGCACTCGGGGTGGGAGAATCCATCACAAATGCTGGCAGCCCAGTAGTCAAATTGTCGATGGGAATAATAGCCTCCTCTATAGACTCCTCCTCGTCAGAAACAGTCCCCTGCATTGTGGATACTGCCGCAGCTGATGTAGTCTCTGTCTCCATCCATGCGGAATACTCTGCAGAACAACTTGGATGACTGACAAAAAACTCGGCCATTGACTCCACGATCCCAACAGTATACAACCGGATCATCCTCCGTGATATCTTGCATTGACGTGTGAAAGACTCGACTCATCGCCCCTCATATGGATGAAAATCCTGAAACTGGTCAAAATGACACATCACGGCCAGTGGGTGGTAACTGATCATGCCCATCAATCCTGCCAGAGGGAGATAATCTATGCCCGGAGCATGAGTAATGAAGCTGTAGGGTGAACTGAGCCCTGAACACGGTAATATATCAAATGGATCTCTAAGCCCTGCCAGGAAAACGGACCAAGATGCAGCATCCGTACACTCCGCAGGCTGGAAGGAATACGTCATGGCTATGTCATGGGTGAAACAAAATCCATGATGTCTAAATGTGCCAATCGGTCTCAAGTGTGACATAAACCACACATACAACATGACCGAGCTACCTATGAATACTCCTAACGGATAAGTGCAGCAGTATGTAGCTGATCTCAAGGTCTCTGCGATAATCATCGGTACATTGGTACGACCCTCCTTGAGAGCTCTCACTGCCATAATGATGCCGATAACCAGCTCATCCATGTTCCGCGACATATAGACGTATGACAATGCGCATAGAAGCACTACATCTACTCTGGCTGAACGCCAATGATCCTCCGGTGTGGTGAAATCCCTAGAATTCCGTGCATAGCTGTCCTCAGAGCCAAACCTGTCAAACAGGAAACGTTGGGATATCAAATGACCGGATGTAATCTCGTCCTGGACCACTCTACGTCTCAATCCGGTGAGGGTCATGAACTGTCTGCTCATGTCTCCAATAGCCATATGCACACAAGGTCTGTCTAGAGGCAGCATTGTCAATCGTGCATACTCTTCCAACATAGGAGTCAACTCATAGGTCCCAAATCGGAATACTTGTCTGTCCGGTACCCAGTACTCTAGCATGCCCTCTACAAATCCTGGAGGAACCTAAAACATCAGTAAGGTCATAGTATGCTACAGCAAATCATCTATGATCACCATGTCTGATGGTGATATACTATCATAACATGATCGCATACCAGCTACCACCACAAATGGTGGGGTATGATCAATACTGACTAATCGTCAAGAAGACATCTCAGACGGGCGCGTGTCATAAGACCATCCAGGGTCAATCTTTGAATATCTCTGGACATACATACATATGCATAACATAATAACATACATGATACAATAGATGGCAATATGATATAGGGAATGGAAAACTGTACATATATTCCTAAGTATATCATCATCTAATACATCTCTGTACAACTAAAATACAGGGAAATGGGGAAAAGCTACCCAACATACAACAGAGGCCTATCAAAAGAGATAGCAAGAAATATATCAGAAAAAGTCAAGAGTGTCGATGTCTACATCATTGATCCTGTCCACCTGATGTAACTCCTCCTGAGTCACTGGATCTCAATCTACAGGGATGTCAGGCCGATACAAGAGAGGATCTGCACCGACAAAACCATATGGGTCACCTGAGGGACCAGCGCCAGAGCTGGAAGGATCAAAAGTATCTACCTCTGCAGGATCTCTGCCCAAATGCCGAATGAAAAGATGTGACCGGTCCAGCTGTCGAGTCAATCTGTCAATCTGTGTCACATGAGTCGGATCTCTGACACAAACTAGCCAATCCGTCATCATCACGGATCTTGGAACTATATCCCCCATAAACTGTGTGGCGCGGGATGACAATGACGGGTGACTACAAAACAGGCCAATAACGCTTGGTAGGAGGCAAGATCGGTACACGAATCTCTCATGTAGTGCTCCTAATAGCACGCTCTCCTAAATACAGCTCCCATCCTCAATCTGTGAAGAGAGGAATCCTGCGGGTGGAAATGACATACTCTACTCCAGTCGGGTACCCATCCTCAAAGCCAACTCCCAAATGCTCTCCAGAGTAGGGAATCCATGTGATGACATCGGCTGTCAATAACTCCAGCTGTAGGCGACAATGAGTGAAACCCTCAGCAACAAGGACCTCCGCTAGTATGGAATGATGCCATCTCTGTCCTCGTGGATAGGTATCTAAACCTAACACGCTTACAGGACACAAACAAGGAAACCTCTCATAGGCCCAAAACTGCCAACACAAAGGCAAACATCTGCTGTCAGTCAACACTTTTAACCTGTACATGGGAAAAGACAAAAGAAATACTCACCAGCAGAAATGGGTAAAATCCTAACCATACCTCGGTCAAGCTCTGCGATCGCATGCGCATTCCCTTGAGGAAGTAGGCAAAGGTGTAGGAACCCCAATCATACTCTCCTATACGGTCCACGTGTTGAGTGGCCCATATCAAATCGAAGGACACCGTAGAAGAGTTATCTGCTATGAAGCAGCCCCTAATGATCATCAGGAACAATCGCTGAAGAATGCGATCCCTGACTCTCAAATCATCGGTTATAGGCTCACTCAACAGCTCGCTCATAGCATCTACGCTCAAAGGACCTACACGAACAGTCTTGCCCTTGAACGCCTCCACCGAAACTCCCAACAAGGATCTGACGGCAGTAGGGGTGATATCCGTCGTACAAGGCACCGGCTCCCCTTCAAACTCCATACCTGTGATAAACCGCCAATCCATCAGTGTCATCATCACCTCACAGTCCAGCAAATGGAGTGACTGAGTCTGGTGAAACCACCGCTCAGACAATGCCCTGAGGTATCCCTAGGGATAGCGACGGGGTAGAATGGAGAAGAACCTCCCGAATCCCCAGCTATGGACGATCGCTCTGTAGTCATCATGCAAGGCCTGATACATAGATTGGATGTTAAACCAGTTCCCTCGAGGCTGTGTGAAGCTGGGAACCTACATCAAATGAATATCAACATCAGACTCCTTGACTCCTCATCAATAGGAAATAAGGAAGATTAAAGATCTAACTTCATACCTCGTTTGCGTGCAGGTATACTGAAGGATGCCTACTCAAGTCACCTAGAAGATCTGGGTTTGCCACTTGAATACCTGGCAACTCCCTACGGGGAACACGCATAGCAGGTGTAGGAACCTCGATCGGTGCATCCTCCTCCTCGTCATCAACATTCAGCTCTTCAACCCGAATAGGACGTATCACCGCCTCCGCCAAACGTCGAGGTTGTCTAACAAAACGACGCTGAGGCTCTTCAAAAGCCCTCCTCCGTACACCAGAAGTGGTCCTGCGGGAAATACTCGGCTGATCTGGATCCATGTTATCTGGACAGCAAGTCTCCAAATCACCTCAGAAAGGGTGTGATAATTTCTTACCTGGAGTCTTTTCAAAATGCATTCTATGATTACATGCATGCATGCATTACTTTAACAAACATCTACAGTAGAATTAAAAATGCATGACTACCTATACCTACATTTTGGGAAAATTTTGCCATAGCCCCTTTGTAAATGGAACTATCCACATGCATATAGGCATGACTAGGTGGCCATTAGCACACCTATACACGATCATATACATCCTCAGATGCATCAATACATTGTAGTAAAAAATCCGTAAGTGTAGTCTAATTACTGGGATTATTTTTCTTGTCTACCTTTACTCATTTGTCCTCATATAGGATAAGAAATGACAGTAAAAGGTGCCAATTTGATGTTTCAAAAGTCAAATTTTTTTTCACATCATTATGTTCAAAGATGGTTTAATACTAACATTTACTATGTTAAATATTTTTATCAAGTCATATCAAGCATGCATATTCACTACTATGTGTCTAAATGCATTTAAATGCGATAAGTCATTTTTCAAACTAATGAGATATTGGAAAAAAATACATGGATGTGTTACCGGGACAATGAAAACGCAGCATACGTGGCGAGAATATGCGAAAGTTGCCCGAACTCAAGAGATCTCAAGAAGAGCTCTGATTTCCTTCATTTGCATAACTTGAAAATGACTTATGAAAGCAACCACCACCTATACATAAAGCACTACTGGTCGCAGTTAACTGCATGCTCCCCGCAGTACACCTGCGGCTCCTGCAGGTACACTTGTGGCCCCCCTACATGGGTCCCACACCTCTGGTTCGCTCCAGTTAGAGTTGCAAAGGAGGTCTCATAAGATGAAGAGGCCAAATAAGGAATAAAAGTGCTACGCGATTGAGCAAAATAACCTGAAATCCTGGTTTCTCGTCGATCAGAGTTAAACTCCCATCGTCTCAAAGGTATTCGCCTGAATGCAGGGTATACTATACTAATGAGCTCAGCTTTCACACATCATGCTCGGCAAAACCCCACAAAGGTCCGATCCAGTCATTTCTGTGGTCATAAACACTAAACCTCCCTACGGGGTTACAACCTTAGAAGTTATCAAGATCTACATATCCACATTCGAAGGGTCACAACGCGCATCCTTCAAACATCTACGTGTCCCCGGGGAGGGTCACAACGCAATGTAACCATTGATACACACATCAATGAAGGTCAAGTAGCCTTGACATCATATCAGCCGAGGGCAAGTAAACCCATCGACATAACCTTACCCAGCAAGGGTTACAACACAATGCTACCATTGACACATACATCAATGAAGGTCAAGCAGCCTTGACAATGCATCCAACAAGGATCTATCTGGTGATACACACATCAGCGAAGATCAGGCAACCCTGATAATAACAAACTATTGGCAGTAACTCCGACAGTATGAGGGAACATGTTAGACACATCCTCAAACAGACAAAGCCTTTATCCCCACAGATCTCTTCCATATAAGAGGTACCTCTATGGAGTATAATCCAGTGTCTAGGATTCAAGACTTTGGTGATAGCCCCAACATCAACATCCTTGAAAACATGGATCGCATGTCCAAGCCATCACTGATTGTCATCCCAGCAGGATTACCTGACAATCATTCATGCATTTTACATGCATTTGCATCATGTTGCTGCACATAGCATCATGTTTATCTTGCTTGCATTTCAAGTGTCTAGGATTCTTTATCCTATCCATGCCTTGCATTGCATGAATATGAAAAAGAGGGGCATCTGTAGACACTCGAAATTTTCTGCACTACTATTACTAACATTACAGGAGGGTAGATTCGTCTTTTGGAGATAACCCTGGAAGACAGCTTACATCCATTCTGGATACTACCGGAAGTTCAGTTCCAACCCGGAACACAAACCGAGAACATCATCTCATACCCGAAACACACACCGGGAATGTCATTTCTAATCTTGGAGATAACCCCGAGATATGCAGAACAAAAGACCGGCAACAACACCGGAGAGGACGATTACATCTCGGCGATAACACCATGACGCTTTCGGCCCCATCCCAGAGAAACACTGGGAGTAGCAACCCCATCCTTGGTGATAGCCCCAAGAGATGTCATTGCAGTTCCGGCGGTAACACCGGAAATGCTTGTTTCAAACATATTCAATCATCTTCAACCACAAACATCCTGTCATGGCACACACACCTCAAACCCGGAGATAACAACGGGTAGACAGGAACATCCATAGATGACAGTGAGACATACAAACAAGCAGTAGTCCAATCTCAGATGTAACTCTGAGAAACTTCTGCTTTCGCTTAAACCGGTGATAACCCCGGTGAGGAGTCACAACGTCATCTTACCACGTCAACAAGATGATATCGTGGCATACCAACAAGTAGTCCAATCTCAGCTGTAACCCTGAGCAACGTCTACTTTCAACTCAAACCGGCGATAACCCCGGCGAGGAGTCAAACGTCATCGTGTTCCTTCGATAAATGGCACGTCGTCTCAACACATCATACATACATTCAACAATGTCCCACAAGAACCGAGGAGTGACAATCCCGAGTGACTATTACGTGTGGCAGTACTTTGGATAGAATTTGAAGCTTGAAGACCATGGGCATAGACCCCTCTTCCTGACTTCGTACAACCTCTAATCCATGTCATTACGTAACTCTCGACACAAGCGGTCCGAATAAGGTTAGATATACCTCATTCGGATGCTCAGATTGAAGTTCTGTAAGTTCGAGTAGACATTACAGTGCACGACTGCGGCTATCGCAGGTGTACCTGCGGCCATTCGTCTATATATACAAGGCTTGGGTCAGCCATTTGAATGGGAGGAGTGAAGGAAAAAGGCGAGGAAGCCCTGTCCATTTTACTCTGCATACACATCTTTTGACTGTTTCCTCTTCTTTAAACACTAGTTAGCTCACATATAGCTATCTTTTATCCGGCGAGAGCTGAGTGTTTATCCATTTAAAGTCATAGAAGTCTACTTTGGAAGCCCACTGTAAGCCTTCTTACATTTTATAAAGCCTTTTTCTCATATAGCACACATTGTTATACACATTGAGAGTCGTGTTGTGTGCGTTTGTCCTTACTTCGGTCCGTCGTTTTCATTTCTGTCTGTATATATATACTAATATATGTATATATATCATATATATGGACTGACATTATCGAGTTATGCCTCGATTGAGCCTAGACTTCAGTTTGGAGCGTTTAATTGCTTTTATATATATATATATATATATATATATATATATATATATATATATAAAAGCAATAAATGCACTGAGATGTAAATCGAGCTCATCGGATATGTCTCTGCAACAATTATATATATATATATATATATATATATTTGCATTCTGTTAGGCATGGAGTTTACTTGTGGCGATTGATCGCTTTTATAGCTTTATTTACATTTCGTTCCTTAGAGTTTACTTCGTGGCGGTTGATCATATCCATATATATATATATATATATATATATATATATATATATATATATATATATATATATACCGCTTTTATATATTTACATTTTCGATCCCCGTGGAGTTTCTTCGTGGTGGTGATCATGTAAGTATATATATATTTCTGACTTTTATATATATAAGCGCTTATCGCTTTTCATACAAATTGCGAAGATCATGTGAGCCTAGGAATCATGTGATCACGAGTTCGACCATTGAATCTAGATTCGGTCCCACGATGGACATATTTCAAATTATAAGCGTATTTTGTACATTATTTTTACTGATGTCTCGAATTTCCTTGGATGGTCATCGCATGCCCATGAGGAGTTCTAAGATCTTCTTTGTATATTATTTTCTCTAGAATGCTTCGCATCTCTAGAAAATAAAAGCAAACAAATGTCGAATATTTAATAATAAAAGGGAAGTATGAAAAGGTCTCAATTCCTATTGAGCATGTGGTTTGAAAAATCTCTTTTATAAAACTTCATTACTATATCTTGGTTAAAATGAATTTTCCTATAAAATTCAAACCTTGTGTATATATAGGTGCTAACGAGGCCTCATACTTTACTTTCAAATAATTGCACATTGATCCACACACACAAAAACACACACATTCATATAACAATTTCTTTGAGAAGTGGCGGTCACCGTGGTAACACGGATGTCGGGGGGTGCCTAACACCTTCCCTCCGCATAATCAAGCCCCGGACCCAAAATGAATCTCGGTTTCACAGACGGTTTAGCGATTGTCAAACATTGGGTCGATGTGCAAACCTTTTTGATTCGTTAGTGCAACAAGTTAAATACACCAACTGGCGACTCTTAAAGTCAAATCGTCGACATTATACATGTCGGACCTTTTTCACTTGTTTTTTCAAACAAATCTCACATTAACATGAGAACACCAAAGAACAAGTAACGAAAAGGGACACTCAAAAATCCCGATGTCGACAGTATTATTGTGGGAAGTCATCTTGCACTTGAGAGTGAGTAACCCATATTCAAGTTCTTCATCTTCAATCACCATAATTGCCACAAATACATCAAGTTTGGTGGAATAAATCAGTGTGCATGCCAAGTGTTTGCAAGATTATATGACTGAAGTTTGGGGGAAAAATCATTGATAAAGCTTACTGTTTTCAATTTAATGGCGTCGAAACCCACAACAAAGAGGCACCGGGGAGAGAGTTCCACAACAACACCACCATCACGAACCTTCGACCGATGCAAATTCATAAGTGTCGCCGTCGCAGATCGAAATGACTACATGGTGACAAAAGCTCTTACACCGGAGCTGGGGTTAGCACCGGATCCTGTCAACGGTGAAATGATGCAACAGATTTATCAAAAAGGGTGGAACAAATTCACTGAGGAACCTGAGCCTGCCGTTGTCAACGTGGTCAAAGAATTTTATGCTAACGCCGAGGACAAAGCCCCATTCAATGCATTTGTGTGGGGTCGATTAGTCCCGTTCAGTGCCGATGCCATCAACACCCATTATCAGTTACGAGTGCCTCGATAGTGCCAATATGATCACTTACATGATTTCGATCCTAACTTTGAGGCTATTATCAAAGAAATGACTAAGTCGGGAACAACATGGATCAAGGGTCGAAAAGGAGGCACGGTTTTTTATATCAAGGATCTCAGCCGGTATGGTAAGATATGGTATGCCTTCTTATGTGTGAAATTGTTTCCGTCCCAACACACATCAGACGTGACCAAAGAAAAGGCACTACTTCTACATACAATTGTGCAAGATTTTATCATTGATGTTGGGGCCATAATCTATTTTTCCATTCACCGATGCTTACGAGGAAATTTTTCGGGCAGCTTGCCACACCCATCACTCATTTGTGGGTTGTGTCACCAAGCGGGGGTTAGATGGTCCGATGATGAACCCACTCAAATGCCGCTTCAGCTACTCGATTCTAGAATGATCGCAAGGTATTTGGTGTGGGCCGGGGGCGATTCCCATCCTAGAGGTCTAGGCTTTATTTTTCCATCGGCTTCAGAGGACGAAGTTGATGCTACAGACACCTCGGAGAATGATGATGCACCGATGGGAGATCAAGGAACAAAGCAGGTACCACAGTCCGAGGCAATATCTAGCCCTCGGTTCCTAAATTTTCAACGCCAAGTGGATGAGCACAATAAGCAAGCACGCGAGAGATGAGACGCCTTGTCGCTAGGCAGGATCACATGTTTGAAGCAATGAACCTCTCGTTTGTATCATTAAACACGATGCTCCAAAGTTTCAATCCTAATGCTCAATTCTTATACCAGCAATAGGCCCCACTGCCACGATTTCCACCAAGTGACTCCAATGAAGAAGAACGCAACACACCACCACCTCAAGCTTAGTGATTACAAGGAAGTCCTCTTATGTTTCTTTTTATATCTATACAATGAGGGCATCATAATTTTTAAGTTTGGGGGATTTAATTTCATGTTTGCATTTACTGTTTGCATATTTAGTTTATTAAACTAGGTTTGAATAGTAGTTCTTTTTAGTCTAGGTTAATCAATTGTTTCATTTTTATAGTAGCTTAGGTGCATATTTAGTTTTTATTTAGTTGTTTGTTGATGTTTGCATTTATGTTATGTTTTCCCTATTAAAAAACTATAAAAAAATTAGTTATATATTGTGCTAATTTTGCATATGTCCAGCAGTGTTGTAGTTCATTTTTATTGTGGCCAATGATGAGATTGGGATTGAGTAAACAAATACAGTATCTAGTATAGAATCATGATGTAGTTTTGAATTATGACTCGGATCTTGTGCTTGTTTGAAACTGGTATAAAAAGGGTAGCACGTAATAATGTATGTGTTAACTAATCAATTTAAATTGATACATATTTAGTTTCTAAAGGATAATGCTAGTGTAAATAAGAGAATGATAAGAATAAGTAGTGGAGACGATAAATTAGGCAAGAGCCTAAGTTTGGGGGAAAAAGTAGGGTATATAAGCTTCATAAAAAAAAGAGAAAATATTATCTAGTTGAGTCTTGTGGTGGGTTGAGAAGAAATACTCCCCATAAACACGAGCGTGAGATGGAGCGTAAAATGCACTCACCAACCATCTATCGAAAAAAAGGAAAAATAAAGAGAAGACGGGAAATAAGGGCAAAGAGCCCCTGTCAATGAAAAAAAAAAGGAAGCATGAATACCCTATTCGGACTCTTAATCTTGGTAAACGTTTGATTTTAGTTTGAACTCGTCTGTTTTTGAAATTTTTGAGTTATTCTGTATGATTCCTAATGAGAAATTGATTATGTGTTGAATTTGAATTAGAATCAGTTAGAATAGATGTTGCTCACACACGCACTATATCAGTGATGATGGTCTAAGATTCGAGGATTGATAATAAGTTATTGAGTGGTTTTGATATGAAGTGTTGAAGTGTTTGCTTGATTTTTCTGAGGCCAAAGGAATAAAATTGATTCTGTGATACTGTTAGATTCGTAGACATATAGTTAGATACATTACATCTCATTGCATTGCATAGCATGTAGTTTGTTTTGTGCTTGAGGACTAGTACAATTTATGTTTGGGGGATATTGATAAGTGGATATTATATCCACAAATCGGGGCTTAATTCCAGCTTATTCGTTGTTAAAACCTCGATTCCATGTTTAGTTTTACTTATTTATTGTTGTTTTATGTGTAGGGTGGTTGGTGCGGCAAGTGATTGAAAAAGGAAGGCATTGGAGCATAATTGGAGCAAGTATGGAGCTAAACCAAAGTCAGAAAGCAGAACCCACCCACACCGGGGCGGGCTTATTTAACCCTTACATCCCCATCGGGGCGGGGGTCTCCATTTGAGATTGCAGTAGTTAGCTTGGCCGTAAAATGGCATTTCATGAGTATATACCCCACTTGAGTATGGGGTCCCAAATCTTGTCTATCCTAGCTTGATTCAAACACTGTAGGGACTTGGGTTTTGGTTTTTGTATGGCTTTAGGACTCTAGTTGGCATGGAATTGAGTTGATACTTTGGTTGTAAACATATAACTACATCAAAAACAACAAGATCATTAACACACAAGGCATTATCAGAGATTAATTACAGATTTTCTTATCGAGCATTGGATTAAAGATTTTGAAGGAATGTTCGTATCGATTGCGGATTAAGGCTAACGTGAAGGGTGTTCTGCATTATTCTTCTTCTTAGTTTTATATTTGTAATTGAAAGTATGTTATCTTTAATTTATTCAATTATTAATTCATTGATGAATAACTAATTTACTTTTTAGGATTATGACAGATCTTTAAGTGAAGCGATGATTATAAAACTTTGATTTCCAGTTTAATAAGCTATTATCCAGTTTATCTATATTTAATTTGAGCTTGAATTATTGACTTGCCTGATCAACAGTTCTTTGTGGATTTGTATGAATTCGAGAAAGGAAGTACGAGTCTAGACTTTGTTAATATAGCATGTGTTCTTGAATTTTGTGATTGAACAGAATCTTGATGAATGTTAAGGTAGAGATATGCTTGACATCGCATGTAATAAGATAAAGGACTTAAACTTAAACCTTCTTCAATTATAATTCGCATAGAGATATAGTGAGTTATTAAGGTGTTTAACTTGTTTCTATCTAAATTGTGGATTTAAGTTAATATTATATTAGTACATCGATAGGTGGCTAATGCTACATACGTGTTCTTGATTAATAATCTGGGATAGTGAATTAAACTGGAATAAAGGTGTAAAAATCAGAGTGAAGCTTAGGGAGAAGTCGTAAGCCTAATTCTCCAATAATTGTTTGAAATTTTAGTTTTTAATATTTGTGATTGTTTTGGTGATCGTAGTATTTTTAATAATTTGGATCTAAAAATATTTTTAATCATTGATTTGAATAGTTTAATAAAATTAGGATTAATAAGAAATTGATAATTGTGAAGTCAAATTCTTACTAAGTTTTCTTTGTGGGAACAATACTCTACTTACTATTATATTACTTGTTGACCACGTATACTTGCGTGTTGTACATAATTAGATTTTACCCAACAACTTTGGAGCTGGTAGACCTAATTCTGTATAAACTGATAATGGCATAATGTTTACACTTGCTCCCAAATCATATAAACACTTGTTGAACATCGTGTTCCCAATTGTGCATGGAATGGTGAAACTCCCCGGATCTTTCAACTTTGGTGGCAATTTTCGCTGTAAAACTGCACTACACTCCTTTGTTAATGCCACTATTTTGAAATCTTCCAACTTCTTTTTCCTAGACATAATACTCTTCTTAAATTTAGCATAACTTAGCATATGCTATAGGGCTTCTGTGAAAGGGATGTTAATATGAAGTTTCTTAAAAACTTCTAAGAATTTAGCGAATTACTTATCCAATTTCTATTTATGGACTCTCTGTTGAAATGGCGATGAAGGATACACAACTGGCTTGTCATCTAACTTTGTTTGCTCAACTTGCTTTTCCTCACCCTAATTTTCTTCAACCACTTTGTTCTCATCAACTTTGTCATCCGTTCTAACTGAATTTTATGCACTTTTCCCATCTAGATGTTTTCCACTTCTCAAAGTGATTGCCTGACACTGCTCGTGATTTCCCTTCGAATTTCTTTCGGTGTCGCTCGTTAGAGTCCCTTGTGGTCTATTGTTCAATGCTAAGGTAATTTGTCCCATATGATTTTCTAAATTCTTGATGGCTATTGCTTGTGATTTCATGGTTGCCTCATTGTTCATTATATACTTTGACAACAACTCCTCTAAATCTGTTTTCCTCTCTTGATGTTGAGCTTGTTGTTGATGTTGATTCAGAAATCCTGGGGGATAAGATGGTCATGGAGCTTGCTGATGCAGATTATTACTCCATGAAAAACTAGGACGATTCCTATTCCCCGGATTGTATGCATTCTGCTAAATGTTATGTGGAATTATGTTGTAGCTACCCACAAATTGCACTGACGCTGGGTTGACTGCACATTAATCTGTAGGATGTTCACCCACGCATAATTCACAAATAACTGCAACCTGCTGAGTCTGTACCTCTGACAAAGCATCCACTTTCTTAGAGAGCGCTAAAATTTGCGCTGCTAATGTTGTCACTCCATCTACCTCTAACACCCCAGCCATTTTAGGTTGTGTCATTCTTGCCGTGGGCCACTGGTAGTTGTTAGCTGCCATTGTCTCTATCAATTGATACGCCTCCTCTTAACTCTTTGCCATAAAAGCACCACCTGAAGCTGCATCTGTACTGGTCCTGAGATTTCCGTTCAACCCGTTGTAGAATGTGTTCATCTGCAGCCATTTGGGTAATCCGTGATGTAAGCACTTTCTGAGCAACTCTTTATATCTCTCACATGCTTCATACAATGATTCCCCATGCTACTGTTCAAACATGGTAATCTCGTTTCTCATTTTTGCCATCTTTGCTGGTGCGAAAAATTTTGCTAAGAATTTTTGAGCGAGGTCTTCCCATGTAGTTATTGATCCCGGCGGTAGAGAGTGTAGCCAACTCTTCGCCTTGTCCCGCAAAGTGATTGGGAACAAGCGAAGTCTTTATTGCATCATCCGACACCCCATTATACCTGAAGGTGTCACAAATCTCCAAGAAGCTGAATAGGTGTTCATTCGGATCGTCATTTGCCAAACCCCCAAACTAAACCGAATTTTGAATCATCTGAATAGTCTCAGGCTTAATCTCAAATGTATTTGCAGCTATAGCAGGCCTCGTGATACTCGACTGCAGCTCAGTCACTTTGGGTGTAGCAAAGTCCCTCAATACTTTCTAGTCTTCGGCTGCCATTGCTTCTTCTTTTTCAAAATTTTTGAAGTCTTCCCTTGTCTCCTTAATCCACTTACTTAGCCTTTGAAACCGTCCCTCAATGTCATTCTCAAAAGGAAACAAGTCTGGATTTTTGGACCGAGTTTGCATAAACCAACTTCAAAAACTTGAAATAAGAACGAACAAAACAAAAATAAAAAATGTTTAAGTAAAAGTAGACTAATTAAACTGATATTGCAAAATTATTAAAATCTATACTAAATCCCCCATAACGACACCAAAAACTTGTTGGGTATAATCTAATTACGCACAACACGCAAGTATACGTGGTCAACAAGTAATATAATAGTAAGTATAGTATCGTTCCCATAGAGAAATTAGTATGAATTTAAAACTCATAATTACCAGCTTCCTATTAATCCTAATTTTATTAAACTATCCAAATTAATAATTAAAATTGATAAAAACTAAAATTATGAAAAATACTAAGAACACAAAACAATCACAAATCTTTAAAAACTGAAATTTCAAACAAGTATTGGAGAATTAGGCTTACAACTTCACCCTAAGCTTTACTCTGATTATTACACTTTATTCTAGTTTAATTTACTATCCCAGTTTATTAATCAAGAACACGAAAGTAGAATTAGCCACCTCTCGATGCACTAACACCATATTAACTTAAATCTACAAATTAGATATAATTAAGTTAAACACCTTAATTAACTAACTCACTATATCTTTATGTGAATTATAATCAAAGAAGGTTTAAGTCCAAGTTCTCTATCTAATTACATGCGATGTTAAGCATATCTCTACCCTAACATTCATCAAGATTCCATTCATTCACAGAATTCAAAAACACATGCTATATTAACTAAGTCTAGACTCGTATTTTCTCTCTCAAATCCATACAAGTCTGCAAAGAATTGGTGATCAGGCAATTCATAAATTCAAGCATAAATTAATATAGATAAACTAAGGAATAGCATATTAAATTGAAAATCAAAGTTACATAATCATCGTTCCACTTAAAGATCCATCATAAGCTTAAAAAGTAATCTAGTTCATCATCAATGAAATAAAAACTAAATTAATTAAAGAAAACATCCTTCCAATTACAAATATAAAACTAAAAGAGAAGAATAAATCCAGAGCCACCCTTCTCTATAGCCCAATTCGCAATTGATATGAAAATCCTTCAAAATCTCCACTCCAATGCTTGTTCCAAAATCTTTGCCTTCTGTCAATGTTAATTGCCTTGTGTTGTATGATATCTGTCGACGTCGAGATTTTTATTTGTCCCTTTTCTGTTCTTATTCTTGGGTGTTCTCATGTTAGGTGAGATTTGTTTGAAAAAACAAGTGAAAAAGGTCTAACATGTAGATGTCGACGATTTGACTGTAAGAGTCGCCAGTTGGTATTTTTAATTAGTTGCACCAACGCAACCGAGAAAAGGTTTGCACATTGACCCAGTGATGTGACACTGCTAAACGAGTCTGTGAAACCGAGATTCATTTGGGTTCGGGGGCTTGATTATGCGGAGGGAAGGTGTTAGGCACCCTCTGACATCCGTGTTACCACGGTGACCGCCACTTTTTAAGAAACTGTTATATGAATGTGTGGGGGGGGGGTCAATGTGCTGTTATTTGGAAGTGGTGCTATTCCTCGTTCGCACCTATATACAAAGGGTTTGAATTTGTAAAAAAAATCATTTTTAAACAAGATATAGCAATGAGATTTTATGAAAGAGGTTTTTAAAACCCTGTGCTCAATAGTAATTGAGGCCTTTGATACTTCCATTTTATTATTAAATGTTCGGCTTGATTGCTTTTATTTTTGAGATGCGAAGCATCTTCGAGAAAATAAAATAATATATAGCAGTGTCAAAATCTGCATGGGCATGAAAGCCATCTAAGAAAATTCCAACATCATGAATAATTTACAAGCTGCTTACAGCTGAAAATGTCCATCACGGGAACCGAATCTAGATTCAGTAGATTAAATTTGTGATCACATGATTCCTAGGCTCACATGATGCCGCAGTATATATGAAAAGCAATAAGCAGTTATATATATAAAAGCTGTAAATATATATATATATATATATATACAGAGATGATCAACCACCAAGAAGCACCTCCATAGGGGATCAAAAATGTAAATATATAAAAGTGGTAAATACATATATAAAGACATGATCAACCACCACGAAGCACCTCCATAGGGGATCAAAAATATAAATATATAAAAGCGGTAAATATATATAGAGAGAGAGACATGATCAACCACCATGAAGCACATCCATGGGGGATCAGAAATGTAAATAAAGAAATAAATACGATCAACTGCCACGAAGTAAACTCCAAGCGGGACTAAATGTAAATAAAGCAGTAAAAACGATCAACCGCCACAAAGTAAACTCCAGGCAGGACGAAATTTAAATAAAGCAGTAAAAGGCCACGAAGTAACTCCGGGCCTGACAGAAATGTTAATATATATATATATATATATCGATCTCGTCTCGGTTTATCATTTCAGTGATTTGTCTCTCTATATATATAAGCAGTAAACGCACCGGATATAAAATCCAGGCTCATCGAACAAAGTTCGACAACTGTTTATTTATATATATATATATATATATATATATATATATATATAAATCCAGGCTCATCGAATAAAGTTCGACAACAGTTCATATATATATATATATAAATAGAAATGAAAACCACTGACCGAAGTCCAGGCATACACACACAACACAACTCTCAACGTGAAGAAGAGTGTGTGCAAAGATGAAGAGAAAGGCTTTATAGTGTGTAAGAAGGCTTACAGTGGACTGCCAAAGAAGACTTCTATAGCTTTAAGTGTATGAACACTCGGCTCCCGCCGGTAAAAATATAGCTAAATGTGAGCTTACAAGTGTTTAAAATGAGAAAGCACTCAATATAGGGTGTGTACAGAGCAAATTGGTCAGGGCTTCCTCGCCTTTCTTCTCTTGAATATGGCCACCCCAAGCCCTCTATTTATATAGAGGGGAGCCGCAGGTGCACCTGTGGTAGCCGCAGCTGCACCTGAGGCTGCCCGGGGTGCCCCAAGCTCAGCGGGTCCTGTTATCTCAAAGTACGTGCTCGCGTTCAGCGTGATGTTCGCTCAAACTTGCAGAACTTCAATCCGAGACAAACTTGTATTTTCCTGTACAAACTAGCTTACCAATTTTGTTATGTACAACATATATGTATATATCAAACAACATTATATATGGCAGGAAAATATATTTTGATTCACTTCCCTTTTAGTTGTGCCTTAATACTTGCTTGATATTTGCCTATTTCTTCATGGCTTATGATCTTGATGTATTCTGAACTCATCCTTGATGTGTGGATATTGAGATGTCACAGGATCTTTTAGAATG
The DNA here is from genome assembly GCA_020205615.1 of Panax quinquefolius. Taxonomy (NCBI): domain Eukaryota; kingdom Viridiplantae; phylum Streptophyta; class Magnoliopsida; order Apiales; family Araliaceae; genus Panax; species Panax quinquefolius. Next base: position 287,894 of record JAINUW010000478.1, read on the forward strand.
GATCATTGATCTGTGTATATCCCTACCCTCTTTGGTGTCTTAGGACTGGTTTCTGTATGGAAATGTGTAAAGGAGTGTGACTTTTCCTCTCTGAGATTTACCATACCATAGATGGTCGCTAATACTCCTATTTAAGAGGAGCCCAGTTAATTCCATCTCTTATGGATTGGTGTTGCTCTTTGAGGCACAACTGCAGCTTAGATGGTCGCCAGATCTCTATTTGTGAGGAGAGGTCAGGTAGTCCCATCCCTTTGGTCTGAAGCCGATGAAATGTGGTGGATTGAAGTTTGATCCCAGTACCAGATGACAAGTCTTTGTGTTTTTGTAGGGGGTTAGAACGAACCATAAATGGCTGCCTACGTACTCTTATTGAAGAGGAGATCAGGTCTACGTAGTTCGAACCTAGTGTAAGAGGTTCAACATTGAATGTAAAAGGGTGTTAGGAATGTTTTTGTTATTTTTTGTTGTTGTAGAGAAAGGGCAGAAATGTTTTTGTTGTTGTTTTTGTAGAGAGAGGGTAGAATTGTTTTTATCTTTTTTTGTTTTTTTTATTGCGACCGGGCCATATAGAATATGTTTGCCTACGTACTCCCGGGTATCAAGGAGATCAGGTCGACGTAGTTCGCCCCTCAGGATGAATTGCAACCGAAGAAAAGTTTAAATCCCATATGCAGGCTAAACTGCGATGAAAGAAAGTTTGATCCCGTGTTTAGGACAAACTGCAGGTGTGAAAAAGTTTGATCCCATGTTCAGGACAAACTTCAAGTGTGAAAAAGTTTGATCCTATGTTCAGGACAAACTGCAGGTGTGAAAGGTTCAATCCCTGGTGGGATAATCGAAATTATATGAAAGGTTTGAAATGAAGTGAAACCAGGCTGCTGGCTTGAAGAATATGTTTCCCTGAGGGGCAGAAGGATATGAAGAAGATTTTGTATGTAAGAAAGGGTTAGAAAACCTGAATTACTGGTGATCTGATGATCCAAAATCAAGATGTTTGCTTGATGGTAACCTCAGACATAGTACTGTTTCACGGTGTCCGAGTTGATGAGCTGTGGAAATTCATCGCCGTCCATTTCCTGTAATCTTAGAGCGCCTTCTGTCAATACCTCCTTGACAACAAACGAGGCCTTCCCAATTTGGAGCAAATTTTCCCTTAGATTGATCTTGGTTGTCAATGATCTTCTTCAAAACCAAGTAATGTTGTTTAAACTGCTGTAGCCAGACTTTTCTGTTATAGGATCTGGCGATCCTTTGTTGATATAATTGACCATGTAAGATAGTCGCGATTCGCCTTTTGTCTATTAGAGACAATCGGTGATATCTATCTTGTACCCATTGGTCTTCATCCAGCTAAGCGTCCATCAACACTCTGAGGGATTCCATTTCCACCTCTATGAGGAGTACTGCTTCCATCCCATAGGCTAATGAGTAGAGGGTTGCCCCAGTGGAAGTACGCATTGAAGTTATGTAGGCTAATAAAGTCAGAGGCAAGAGGTCAGGCCATCCTTTGTGATTGGCGGACATCTTCTGCATGATCTTTTTGATGTTTTTATTAGCCGCTTCAACAGCACCATTCATCTTTGGATGGTAGATGGCTGAGTTAAGATGTTTGATGTGGAATTTACTGCATAACGCCTCCATCATTTTGTTGTTGAGGTTCTTAGCATTGTCTGACACAATTACCTCTGGTTGTCCATATCAACAAATGACATTGTTTCTGATGAAAGCAATGATGACTTCTTTGGTAACCCTGTGGAAGGAGGCTGTTTCTACCCATTTGGTGAAGTAGTCGATCATGATGAAGATAAATCGATGCCTATTACTGGCTTTTGGCTCGATGGGCCCGATCACGTCCATTCCCCACATTGAGAATGGCCATGGCAAACTCATATTGTGGAGTTCCCTTGGAGGGGCGTGGATAGCATTTCCATACATTTGGCATTGATGGCACCTCTTGACGTGATCATCACAGTCAGCTTTAAGCGTAAGCCAGTAATGCCCTATTCTGAGGATTTTCTTAACAAGTAGGGGTTCGCTCATGTGTGGGCCACATACTCTACCATGGATTTCATCCATGAGCCTCTGAGCTTGGTCTTTGTCCAAACACCTAAGGAGTCCTAATCTTGCATCTCTGCTCAGGTAGAATTTTGTAGCCAATTGATGGATCCGCCTTTTTTCAGTTGGGCTCGCCTCAGCGGGTGTAGATTCATCTCGTAGATACTCCTTGATATGTTGATACCAAGGGTGTTGGGTTGGAGGTAGCTCATCTGATACTTCTCCAACATAGTTCCCATAAGTTGGAACCTTTTGTAGGGCAAATGGGATGCTTGACATGTTTTCCTTGTCATATATGTTGATCAAGGAGGCCAAAGTTGCTAGCGCATCCGCAAAATTATTTCTACTCCAAGGAATGTGGAGGAAGTTAACTTCTTCGAACTCCGAAGCCATCTGTAAAACTTGCCGATGGTAAGGCAGCAAATGTAGCTCTTTGGTTTGATAGATTCTCGTGTTTTGTTTGATTACCAAATCTGAATCCCCAAAGATAGTTAATCGTCTGATGCCCATTGAGTGAGCAAGTTTTAGCCCCATGATACAGCCTTCATACTCGGCTGTGTTGTTAGTGCTGACAAACTATAATTTGACGGCGATGGGATACTACTCCCCCGTACCGGATACTAGAACTGCTTCAACTACAGAACCTTCCATGTTAACAGCTCCATCAAAGTACATTTTCCACTCGTACTGATGGTGTTGCTGAATTTCCATGACCCCTTCATCGGGGAAGTATGTTTCTAAGGGTTTTTAATCCCCTGCAGGTGCAGCAGCCAGTTGATCCACAATTCCTTGTCCTTTAATGGACTTTTGCGTCACGTAGACGATGTCAAATTGTTGTAGAATCAACTGCCATCTAGATAGCCGATAATTCAGTATGGGCTTATTGAACACGTACTTGAGAGGATCCACGCGGGATATGAGATGGGTTGTGTGACCATGGAGGTAATGATGTAACCTCATGGAAGCCCATGCTAAAGCACAACAAGTCTTCTCAATTAAAGTGTACTTGTGTTCACTGCTGCTGAATCTTTGGTTAGGTAATAGATAGCTCGCTCTTGGCCTTTATCGTCTTTCTATCTCAGCATGCAGCTCATGGCATTGCCATTAATGGACAGGTACATGAATAGGGGAACATCATCCCTGGGAGGTACCAAAATAGGAGCGTTAACCAACTGCTCTTTGATTGTAAGGAAGGCTTTCTGACACTCATCATTCCATTTCATGGAGGAGCTCTTCCTTAATAGCTTGAAGATGGGCTCACAGGTTACTGTGAGTTGAGAGATAAACCTGCTAATGAAATTGATTCTTCCCAAAAATCCCCGTATTTCCTTCTCTATCTGAGGAACGGGCATTTCCTTGATGGCCTGGATTTTGGTGGGATCCAGCTCAATCCCTTTGTGGCTGACTAGGAAACCTAGCAACTTGTCTAATTTAACACCAAAGGCGCACTTGGTTGGATTCAACTTCAAGTTGTACTTACGCAACCTGTTGAAAAGCTTCCTGAGAAGGTCTAAGTGGTCTTCTTCCCTTCAGGATTTTACATTGATGTCGTCCACATAGATCTCTATCTCTTTATGCATTAAGTCATGGAAAAGAGCCATCATAGCTCGCTGGTAGGTTACTCCGACATTGATGAGGACAAATGACAACCGTCTATAACAAAAGGTTCCCAAGGCGTGATGAAAGCAGTTTTCTCACGATCCTCCTTAGAAACCATAATCTGATGATACCCCGCAAAGAAATCCGCAAAGGAGTACATATCGTATTGAGCAGTATTGTCAATGAGAATATGGATAAATGGCACGAAAAAACTATCTTTAAGGAAAGCTTTGTTCAGATCCTGGTAATCCACGCAAACTCACACCTTTCCTCCTGGTTTAGGCATGGGGACTCTGTTTGATAACCATTCAGGGTATGTAGACACCATGATGATGCTCGCTTGAAATTGTTTCATAATTTCTTCTTTAACCTTTAAACTCTACTTAGGTTTCAATCGCCTAAGCTTCTGCCTGATTGGCTTGAATCCCTCTTTAATGGGAAGGCGATGAAGGAAAATGTCAATGGAAAAACCCACCATGTCTTCATGAGACCATGCAAACACATCCTGGAATTGGTTTAGTAGCGTAACCATGTCATTCCTTTGGTTTGGAGTGAGGTCTGAACCAATCTAGATTAGATTAAACTTTTCTAAGGTTCCAAGATTGAAAGATGTGGTTTGATCAAGGTTAGGTTTAGGTTTCTCTTTGACCCATTCCTTGATTTTCTAAGGTATCTCAATGTCCTCTTGTATTTCCATCAAGTCTGAGTCCAACTTTTCATCAAAGTTACAGTCCTTGTGGAGAAAAGGCACCTCATCAGCAAGAACAGGCACATCTAAATTCAAAGTCTTGAAACAAAATATGCTTTCACTTAATATATAAAATTGTTTAATCATACAAAAGTGTTAGCATGTACTAATAAAACAACTGCTAATACTATACAGAAAAGTAAGCAGTTAAAGTTATCTACATGGCAGATGGAATTTATACCCATTTTACCCTCGTCGACCAATGTATGGACTGCTGTTCCAATTATTGAGGGTAAAGTCCTGATGGACTACAGTGATGGAGGGGCTATCATCATCCTCCTTTTCCATAATGATGACCATGACATCCGGGCAATCATCATCTGGGGTGTATCTGTTTGTATGCTCATCATGGACAATGATGCGTATGCCTGACATCATCATGGCAATGTCTTATTTACATCTCTGTTCCTCTTCTTCCACTCTGGGATCAGGAATTAGGACCTCTTTTGCTTTAACCGGTATCAGTTTGGTAAATAGCATAGCCATGATATGGGCTGAAAACTTTACTAGAGACTATATAAGCTCGGGATTTGAAGGTGGAGACAATCGCCGTATGGCTGAAGTTGAAGGAATCTGTTTGTGCTTATGAGGATTCCTGTGACTGGAGCTAGTAGAATAGCCTAATCCAGCTGTCCCTGATGATCTTTGCCCAACCCTTGTCCAGGTTGATGACCCAATGATATCATCTCTTGAGTGGCCGACATTACTTCGGCAAAAATCTTGGGTGTTACAGGTGGCGCCCCAGTGGGATGGTAATGAGTGTTGTTCACCTCCAGGGCATGGAAACTAACCGGCTCAACTTCTAAATTGAAGCCGATGAGTGGTATGTCACCTTGTTCAAGACATTCTGGCTCAACATTAACAGTAACTAGGCTATATTTGATAATGTACTTGAGTTGTTGATGAAGGATGGAAGGGACGGTTCCAGCCATATGAATCCATGGTCTTCCCAAAAGCAGGTTGTATCCTGTGGCTATTTTGAGCACATGAAAGGATACACTGAATGTATGTGGACCAATCTCCACTTGTAAGCTTTGATAATCGTATGACTGCTTTTAATCCTCTTGGGTTTGATATTCGACTTCTCCAAGGTAGCATAAGGACAGATATTCAGAGATGAACCTATATCTTTCAAGACTCCTCCTACCATGTATCCGGAGGATAAAATCGCTATGTGCAACGGCTTGCAACGACTGGTCCCTTCAGCGGGTATGTCGTCATCAGTGAAAGATATCACATTGTTGTTGAAAATGTGATCAACCAGATGTTGGAATTTTTACACATCCACTGATTTTGGTAAATGGGCTTCTTCCAAGACCTTTAGCAATATTTTCCTGTGATCTTTCGAAGCGAAAACCAAATCCAATATGGAAATTTGTTATGGAGCTTCTCTCAAGCTTAAAACTACTTTGGCTTCGTGATGGCCCATGGTATGGAGGAATTCCTTAATCTTCTCCATGGGAACTTTCCCATTTAATTTGATGGTGGGCTTCATCACCCGATGGGGAAGATACAATGGATTTTCCTTCGACACTGTAGCAGTTGTATGTGATGTAGATCCTTCAGCCAGCCCATAATTCCATGGGACTTTGTGTAAGCTGACAACAGGATACTGTGGTATGAATGGTAAGTTAATTGGCTCTGGTGCAACCACTTTCAAATGATTGTCAGCACCTTTGAGTTGAAATGCTTGTATTGTGAGTGGTCTGGCAGCCAAATCATCCTCAGCAGATATAATAACTGCTACACTGTCCTTCCATTTTGTAGGACATGTGTTCCCACTCTCGAGTAGCATAGTGTTATCGTCTGCCAGCAAGACACCGCTGTCAATTAAATTTTAAATGAGGTGGCGGAGTGCCCAGCATTCTTCTGTGCTGTGATTGCGAGAGTGGGAGTAATATTGGCATACTCCCTTGGAATTAAACCGTCTAGAATGGGGATTGATTAGAGGTAGAAGGGATGTAATTCTTCCTTTATTGATCAACATTTGAAATCTCCTTCATAGGTTGGCCAAGGTATGTAAATTCCTGTTTGTTGGCAAAATATCGACGGGCTTTTGCACTTGCTCTTTTCGCAACTTTATCCTCCAGTGTTTCATTTTCTGAAGGCAATGATGGAATATTCTTGACAAATGGAAGGAGACTAGCATGCTCCTGATTGATTAATTGGCGTGTGACTTAGTGTTGATAAATCACCAGTTCTGCCAATTGATCTACTTGTTGCAAAGAGCCTTAATCTTTCACCCCATTATAAATTGGAACTGCTCATAATCCCATCTGTCAGCACCATCTTTGCTGGTCTGGGAAGATTCAACAACGTAATTGGAACTTTGTCCACTGCTCCAATTAATCATATTGACCTCTCCTTCTTTGTGTTGAGGAAGAGGATTGTCTTGCACATGAGGTTGGTCAGGTTTAGTCACGATAATCTCCCCATTGTCGATTAAGTCCTGGATCTTGTGTTTCAAGGCCCAGCAATCCTGAGTGTCATGTCCCGGTGCCCCGGCATGATAAGCACACTTCCGAGTAGCATTGAAACCCTTCCCATTCGGGTTGGTTGGTGGAAGAAGATGTGTAATTTTGTGTTGAGTAGTCAGAAGAGTAAGGATATTCTCGAGCGAGCCCCCTAAGGGTGTGAACACTCGGGGGCGTCTGACTTCTCCACCTTTAGGCAATGGAGGGTTTGAAGACTATGCTTGCAAAGAGGAGTAGTTTCTCCTCTGGGCAGGCATATTCTGATTGCCTTTTTGACCTTGTAGTATTAAGGAAACATCTTCCTTTTTCTTTTTATGGACCCTCTGGGGGTTGTTTCCATAAGTTCAAAATTGGATGCGCTCAGCAACTGCTTTAAGAGCGGCTAACTCTTGATCTTTCCTGACTTCAATCCCATCTCAGCCATCTCTCCGTGGTTGATCATTTCAGAAAATGACTTACCAATACCAGCTAAGACTCTTTCATAGAAAGGAGCTTCTTGTATGTCTATAGAGTTCATGACCATTTCTGATTCCGTCATGGAAGGAATGACTTGAGCAGCAAGGCGCCACCACCTCTTAGCATACTATCTAAAAGACTCAGTAGATTGTTTCTTAACCTTGGTAATTTGGTACCGGTCAGGAGCCATTTGAGATTGGAAGCTATATTGAGTGAGGAAGGCATGAGCTAGTTCCTCCCAGCTATGGATTTTTGAGTTGTCTAATCTGGTATACCACGTCCGGGCTTCTCCAGTTAAACTCTTCTGAAACAGCTGCATTTTGAGCTTCTCGTCCTCTGCATAAGATCCAAGTTCTCCAATGAACACCTTTAAATGTGTATCAGGATCTCCTAACCCATCATACTTTTCAAAGTCAGGAGTTTTAAACTTCTCTGGATAATGAGCACCAAGGAATATACAAAGGTCAACATAGGAAACACTCCCGTGTGCTCCAATTCCTTTGATAGAACGGAGGGTTTCCTCCACTTGAAAGACTTTCTTCCCGATATCACCGGTGTCTGGATCTTCTTTAAGATGGGTGTTTTCAGGAATTTTTTTGGTCGTATCCAACTGAAGTTCAGAAATTGTTTTATCTGAACCTTGTACTCCTCCTTGTGTAGAGGACTCTATATGTATGCGTATTCGCGAACCTTGAGTAGATTGATGTAGTTCTTTAAGCAGAACAGTCCAAATCTGTAATTTGTTTGCTTAATCCGTCAAACTCTTCTCGAGAGACAAGAGCAGGATTAGACTGGTCAGATGAAGACATGATTGGTTGTAAGCTTGTGGCCTTTTTGGATTTTGAGCGGGTAACAGGCCCAATTGTTTCCCTATAAAAACTTATGTAGTTTAGAAGGGAATGTATAAATGTTTACATGTTATCACAATGTGTCCATTTTAGGAATATTATCCTGCAAAACGGATGTCATTTGATAGAATGTCAAGTCTTAATATGCATGTGCAAATATTTTTCATATTTTCCATTACATGTAGATGAACATGGAATGAAATTAAAAGTAATTATCTTTACAAGTAATTCGAAAAAAAGGGAAAGCATGAAGAGACTTTCCTCCACGTTTGGTTTATCAGAGGCTAACCTATCTTAGGTTACTCTCGCGACTTTTTGGCATGAAGGTTCCCAGATCATCGCAATCTAATTGACGGGAAGTTAATCCGGTCTTTCAACTAGAGTGAATCTGGGTGGTGCATGTCCTGAGCCTCATTCGAATTAGTCTTCCTACGAGTCCAGTAATCAAACACTGACATGATAGCCTCTTGGTGGAGGAACCACACAACATACATTCACATACAACGTGTCTCACCATTTATGAAAATACTGACATGTGCGAAGCACTAATATCACAAAATATATATATTGCAGTGCAGTAAGTAAAATGCATTTGTACACATTCATCAAAAAATGTAAATGAAACATTCACACACAAGCATATAACAATTTTGAAAAGCTTATAGTAGCGGCTTAATCCCTCTTCCTGGAGTCCCCGACAAAGTCGCCACCTGTCGACGTCGAGATTTTTATTTCTCCCTTTTCTATTCTTGTTCTTTGGTGTTCTCATGTTAGGTGAGATTTTTTTGAAAAAACAAGTGAAAAAGGTTCGACATGTATATGTCGATGATTTGACTGTAAGAGTCGCCAATTGGTGTTTTTAACTGGTTGCACCAATGTAACCGAGAAAAGGTTTGCACATTGACCCAGTGATGTGACACTGCTAAACGGGTCTGTGAAACCGAGATTTATTTGGGTTCAGGGGCTTGATTATGCTGAGGGAAGGTGTTAGCACCCTCCGACATCCGTGTTACCACGGTGACCGTCACTTTTCAAGAAACTGTTATATGAATGTGTGTGGGGGGAGGGGGTCAATGTGTTGTTATTTGGAAGGAGTGCTATGCCTCGTTCACACCTATATACAAAGGGTTTGAATTTTTATAAAAATTCAATTTTAAACAAGGTATAGCAATGTGATTTTATGAAAGAGGTTTTTCAAACCTTGTGCTCAATAGTAATTGAGGTCTTTGATACTTCCATTTTATTATTAGATGTTCGACTTGATTGCTTTTATTTTCGAGATGCGAAGCATCTTCGAGAAAATAAAATTATATATAGCAGTGCCGAACTCCTCATGGGCATGAAAGCCATCGAAGGAAATTCAAACATCGTGAATAATTTACAAGCTGCTTACAGTTGAAAATGTCCATCACGAGAATATAATCTAGATTCAATAGACTGAATTTTTGATCACATGATTCATAGGCTCACATGATGCCGCAGTTTATATGAAAAGTAATAAACAGTTATATATATAAATATAAAAGCGGTAAATATATATATATATATATATATATATATATAATGACATGATCAACCACCACAAAGCACCTCCATGGGGGATCAGAAATATAAAAATACAAAAGCGATAAATATATATAGAGAGACATGATCAACCACCACGAAGCACATCTATGGGAGATCAAAAATGTAAATAAAGCAATAAATACGATCAACCACCACGAAGTAAACTCCAGGTGGCACTAAATGTAAATAAAGCAGTAAAAACGATCAACCGCCACGAAGTAAACTCCAGGCAGGACGAAATGTAAATAAAGCAGTAAAAGGCCACGAAGTAACTCCGGGCCTGACAGAAATGTAAATATATATATATATAAGCGGTAAACATTTGTCTCTATATATATATAAGCAGTTCTACCCATTCTTTTATTTCACCTACTTGTGCTCAACGTTTAAATTTGACTCTAGAGAAATTAGACTTTGACTTATCTGTTGAAACTCTGTTAGGAGAAACCTTCATTACATCCATTGTTTATAAATCTTGTTTGATTCAAATCGGCACCCTCACATTACCTACCGATCTCATCTCTTTGAAAATACTTGTATTTGATGTGATTTTAGGGATTGATTGGTTAACTACTCATCATGCTAAAATTGATTATTTTTTGTAAGGTTGTTAGCTTTCATATTCCTAACCAACCTATTATGTGAATTCAAGCAACCAAACTACTAAAGTCAATCACTGTCATATCAAGCCATAAAACCATTCGTTTATTAAAAAGGTCAAACCCTAGGGTTGATTATGGACTCTTATTCTAGTTTGGTTCACTAGAGCCACAAAGTGAACCAGAAGGTCAAACCATAGGGTGCAAGAATTAACATTTAAATATAACTATTACATTTAAACCCGGACTCCATTATAAATGGGTCTTCAAATGCTCTTTTCTCCTTGATCTCTGGTTCTTCGAGAAATTCTAACTAATCCTATTACATAAATTATTTCATTTATTTAGAAACCTTGATCAGCCGTCAAGGGGAAGTACATAGGAGATGGATAGAATTTACATCAAGAAGAAAACCAGAAAAGACAAGGTACATAGACTCCATTTAATAAAACTCATTCATTCAAGCATTCATCCAAAATAAAATCCAATCACATTGGTCAATAGTCCATAATCAATCCCATTTAATATCATACATATCACCATTGTATGAATAAAAAAACATTCATCTCATGAATAATAATCATTTAATATATATGTAAGACCCCAACTTTTATGAATATAGATTTAAATTTCTCTAAATATTATTTTGAATAATAAGGTGTGAATTTGATATAATGTTATAGTTGTGGGTAATATTTGCAAATTTTACAAAGCAACCAAGTTGTCATAAAATATTCGTTTAGTCGGGGAATATTCTTTTTATCGGGGAATATCCGTACGACGGCACAATCATTGGTAGCCCCCACAACGGAATTACTGTTGGATATAGAAAGTGACAAAAATAAACATTTTATAAAAATAACGACAAACTTTTACCGTTAACTATTGAAATATCTGGTGATAAAAGTACAGTAACTTTTACCGTTAACTATTGGTTGATAGTATCTCATATTATTGATTCAATTGTTTTATATTGTATAGTATTTGCATAGTGTAGCATCCCCAAATCCCGGTCCTAATCACCAAGGATCTGGTATACTATTTCTATAACTATTGTGGAAGATATAAACATAAATTATTTATACATTAAACATTACACACTAATCCCAAGGTCAAGAACCTTCACATTATACCTTAATCAATATCCTATCTAATATACATTGTTATTATCATATATTACTGTTACAAACTTTATCTGTTCTATCAACCAATGTTAGATTTGTACTTGACTTTTCTTGTATCCGATGTATTCGTTCTAATCTGCAATGTTTATCATGATATAGCAAGGGTGAGCAACAAGTTTGCCCAGCAAGTATAAGTTTAATTGAGGATATATCATGATTGAAAGAATTTGAATAATAGTGGCTAACATTCAACAATATAATTATGAACTAGCATGAACAAATTTTCATAACTGAACGAACATTGAACATAAACAATTATATTTGGACCAAATGGTAATGAAGGTGATCAGCCTTTCTTACCTGATGAACACATGGAATATGCACAGAGTACGATTCAATAATTCATAGACATGGTAATCAGCAATGATTATCCATAAGCATATTTGAATAAACAACTTGAGGCCGAGTTAGAGAAAATTTGCACAATAATTGAGTAAGGGAACTTGCATGTTCGATTGATTACTCTTACGCGATTTATTTAGCTTTGTCTGAATACCTAATATAAATAATACTGATATTCAAATATTAGAATAATATCATCATATATATATATATATATATATATATAATAACCTAACACATATACACATAATCCTATCAGTCCACAAACTACTTAAGACTCGGTATCAAGTCAAACTATTTCAGTCTGAGTTGAATCCGACATAATTTTAACATCCCGACGGCCTAGTCGGACAATTCTCGAGCCTAATATCACTAAGACTCGGTCTAAACTGGTTCACAAAAATCTTAGATAATTTATTATCAGTCAAAATATTTTTCATAAGCTCGTAATAATTTTCAAATAATTATTACCATTTATCATGATTTTTTAATCATTAATATCATATTTATATGATTTAATTACCACTTAATTCCATTATCATTAGTATTTATTTAATATCAAATATTAATGAAATACACAACTTAATATTATAAATTATTTATAATATCTCAAAGTATTTTTAATACCTTAAAATCAAACAGTTAAATCCATTATCTGATAATTGCCATTAATTAAATATAAATGTTTTTCATGAAAAAATAACAAAAGTTATATTTTATAACTTTAAATATTTTATAACTTTAAATTATTTTATATGATTTTTAAATCATTAATTTTATTTTTCCATAATTTATTTAATACATTTATTAAATAAATTAATTACCATTAATATTAATTTATTAATGAAATTCATCACAAAATATTAAAAGTCATTAGAAAAATCTTAAAATATTTTCTAACACCATAATATATTTTTAAATAATTTTTCATGCATTAAAATTATTTGTAAGTAATTTATTTAATATTATAATTAAATAAATTAAATACCATTAATATTCCAAAAATACTAAATATTAATGAAATATATTCAGAATTATTAAAAACCAATTTTTAGACTTTAAATAATTTTTAAGAATTTATTATGTATTTTTAATAATTAAAAACTATTTTTTTCTATTTATTAAATAAAATAATTAATTTTTTAAAGAAATTGTCCCTAAAGGGTGCTTATAGCGACAGAACCGTCGCTATAGGTGTTCTTCATGTTCTTCATCAAACCCAAAAATTTATAGACAGTTTGCAGGGTAGGTAGTTTGACCACCCATAAATTCATGATCTGGTTGTTTCTAAGCATACTAAAGTGTTAGACATGTAGTATTTATGTAATACTACACACAAGAACTGATTTCATGGCCATCCTACACAAAATCAGTGAGATATAGGCTTTCAAATTCCTTGTCAGACCTGTTCTTCAAGGTACCTACTTTGTAAGCCTTGAATCTAGAGTTCTGGGCTTGCTCAGTGTAATATGAAGGTTCAACCGTGTAGCATACATGTCAAGGAACAATTCTATAACATAATATCATTCTACTATCAACACAATCACAAGATTCAAGTCAATCAAACCTTGTCAGAAAGTTCGGCTCTTGAAGATTCTGGGTTTTCCAAAAACCCTCATAAGGCAGATCGGTCAACCTACTTTGACCTTGATTAATTTCGAACCTGATCATGATCTGGGGAATCTAATGGTATGGATATGTAGTCCATATATCAGACTACATATCCCAAGCAACAACATAACCTAAAACATTAAACACAGTAAGATTCATGGCCTGCAAAATGTTGTCAGACGAAATCTGGGTTTCTGGGTTGCCCAGAAACTCAGTTTTCCTGATCGGTCAACCCACTTTGACCACTCATATCTTGAGTTCTAGATATGATCTGACCTTGATTCAAGTTCCAGATCAAAGCCCTTACAACAAACTGCAAGTCTATAACTTAAAACATAACACACAACTAACAGGTAAAGATATATGGGCCTTGACATATGGATGTCAAGCCATATTTTAGGGTTCATGATCAGTTTTGAAAAACTTGATTTCGAGCATCTAAGTGTTATGGATCTAAGATATTGTTACCCAAATCAGTAAATAGCACCCTAATACATAACTTTAAACAATAAATAACAACAAATAACATGGATGACATAGATTTCTAAGTTTAGGGTTTATACCTTTTTAAAGCTTTGATCTTTGAATCTGACTTTTGATTCTAATCCTTGAGAGCTGAGATATGATTTTGGCTTATATTATCACTCCCTTTCACTATCAAAATTCGAAGGTTAGTGAGAGAGAGTTATTTGCATTTTCTCTCTTTTAATCTTTATATCCATTGATCTTGTGTTGCTAGGTGGCAAGTAATGGCTGAGATATTTGATGTAAGACACATGTGATATTTTAGAGTTGGTAAACAACACACATTTTGGTAAGATCTACACTCCAACCTAATAAAGAATTAAAAAAGGGCATTTTAGTCATTTTTGTTACCAATTTAATGGCATAAATGACAATTGCTACAACCCTAAGGGTTTAACCCTAAGGTTTTACAAAAAATAAATTTTAGCATTTTCTAATTAGATTTTAAAATAGAAAATTAAGATTTCTAAATTATAATTAGGGTTTTCTAATTATATAAATATTTCCTAATCACATTAGGACTTGCTAATTAGGATTAATGTTTCCTAATTAATATTAAAATTTATAAATTAGCAACTAGGTTTTCCCTAATTATAGATTAGGGTTTATAATCCAAAAATTAGGGTTTTTATAACCAGTCAATTAGGGTTATCCCTACTTAGATTTATCATCAAAAATACTTAAGTCTTTATATTTAGCATTTAAGCTCCCAAATTAGGGTTTTAAGATTCCTAATTAGTGTTTTGGATTCCCGAAATCTGAAATTAGGGTTTTCGGTCCGATCGTTAGGGTTTCTATCATATCGATATGGTTTTCTAACTGAACGTCGATGTTCTTAATATAATATTAGGGTTTGGACACTGATATAATTTATCTGATCAACCTTTGACCTGTAACCACATTCTGTACACATATTTATGTATAGCCAAACCCCGTTGACAGATTATTATTTTAAAAATAGTTTGAAAATGATTCATGATACTGTACTGAATTTAATAGTCCATTTGAGGATGACGTCACTGAGTGACTTTGTCATAACACATCATACAATTGTGGGACAACGATTTTTAGATCGAATTCAACACTAAGTATTCATGTATTTACAACTCCATCAACTTTTATCATCTTTGCACCAGGTTACATGATACATAAATGATAAAAAAACACATTTTGATGTTTCAAATCATTTTCGTCTAGCCAAAACAAGTAGCATAGACTATTCTTTAAATCATTCAAAAATCATTGCAAATCAGTTTTATAATCTCAACAGGTAATGATGTGTTAGTGTCCCGAAGTCCACACATACACAATAGTCACCAGGAGTTGAGAATAAAAATTCATTTTCAAAAATCACATAGTGCGTATTTAGCTTGATGTCAAAAATTTCAAAGTCTAGCATAGCTAGCAAATTTGGAAAAAATATGTCTCTACTAATGATTAATTGCTTAATAATCTATCTATTCCTATAATCCTTAATACTCCATTCACACATATCTATACCCAGTTCGTCAAACTTACCACACTTATGAGTTCAGGAACTTTCCATAATCATATGAGTTTAAGAACTTATCCTAGTCAGACCTTTGGCGTCCATTCGCTGAGGGGTTCAAAATCATTTCATATAATTATGAGTCGCGAACGTACCATAAGTATGAGTTTTAAGAACTCGTACTTAATCCTATATTCCCTGCCTATACCCTACCTATCTATTATACACCTGAGAAAAGAATCACCTTCTCAACAGGTAAATAGCAAATAGCGCGACACAAACATTTCAATTATTATTAGTGCCAGAAACTAAGTAGTTTTTACACCATGTACAATTCCCCTCCCATATGAAGAATCATACAACTCAGCTGCTGACATGAGTCCTCAATTGAAATCCCCACTTAATACTAACACCCTTCTCAATACGAATTTTATTCAACTCGTATTCATAATCCTTTCCTGAATCTGTACTAATTCATAGTGCAACTGACACACAACAATCTTTGCTATAAAATTTTCAATCATTTGATTAATTCTCCTCCTTTCTATCACCTTATTAGATCACGGGGTGATCTCATCGTATATATTACGATTCATTTCTATGCTACGATCGTTTGTTTTTTTGATCTCCTGTTCCATATACTTTTTATCTTTTAGACTCTATCTATTCATCACTACTTTTCACCTTTATTATCAGAGTTAGGGAACTCCGTATCTTTTTATAACTCACCTTGATTCGTCTTTGAATCTTACCGACACACTAACTCTATTTGAGTTAGACCTTATCCTAATCACTGTGGTTATTAGTCTCAGATAACCCTACCTAAGGTTCATACCCTACAGCTTTGATACCAACTGTAGCATCCCCAAATCCCGGTCCTAATCACTAAAGATCTGGTATACTATTTCTATAACTATTGTAGAAGATATAAACATAAATTGTGTATACATTAAATATTACACACTAATCCTAAAGTCGAGAACCTTCACATAATACCTGAATCAATATCATATCTAACATACATTGTTATTATCATACATTACTGTTACAAACTTTATCTGTTCTATCAACCAATATTGGATCTGTCCTTGACTTTTCTTGTATTCAACGTATTTGTTCTAATCTGCAATGTTTATCATGATATAGCAAGGGTGAGAACCAAGTTTGCCTAGCAAGTATAAGTTTAATTGAGGATATATCATAATTGAAATTTTTAAATAATAGCTGGCTAACATTCAACAATATAATTGTGAACTAGCATGAACAAATTTTCGTAGCTGAATGAACATTGAACATAAATAACTATATCTGGACCAAATGGTAATGAAGGTGATCAGCCTTTTATACCTGATGAACAAATGCAATATGCACATGGTACGATTCAATAATTCATAAACATGGTAATCAACAATGATTATCCATAAGCATATTTGAATAAACAACTTGAGGCCAAGTTAGAGAAAACTTGTACAATAATTGAGTAAGGGAACTTGCATGTTCGGTTGATTACTGTTACGCGATCTATTTAGCTTTGTCTTAATACCTAATATAAATAATACTGATCTCCAAATATTAGAATAATATCATCATAATATAATATTGTTATATATATACGGTCCGGATCTTAAGCTCACTCTTATCTAACATACCTTGCTCACCCCTTTTAGCGACGATTTGGTCCGTCGCTATATATTCGGTCTGTCACTATATGTTGTTCGTCGTTATATGTTGTACGTCACTAAAAGGTAAGACGACGGTTCTATATATAGCGACGAACCGAATTGTCGCCCGATCTGTCGCTAAAAGGGGGTGAGCAAAGTATGTTAGATAAGGGGTGAGTTTAAGATCCGGATATATATATATATATATATATATATATATATATATATATATATATATATATATATATATAATAACCAAACACATAAATACATAATCCTATTAGTCCACAAACTACTTAAGACTCGGTATCAAGTCAAACTATTTCAGTCGGGATTTTTATTTCTCCCTTTTCTATTCTTGTTCTTTGGTGTTCTCATGTTAGGTGAGATTTTTTTGAAAAAACAAGTGAAAAAGGTCCGACATGTATATGTCGATGATTTGACTGTAAGAGTCGCCAATTGGTGTTTTTAACTGGTTGCACCAATGCTGTTGAGAAAAGGTTTGCACATTGACCCGGTGATGTGACAACGCTAAGCGGGTATGTGGCAAAGATTTATTTGGGTTCGAGGGCTTGATTATCTTTGAGGAAGGTGTTAGCACCCTCCGACATCCGTGTTACCACGGTGACCGTCACTTTTCAAGAAACTGTTATATGAATGTGTGTGGGGGGAGGGGGTCAATGTGTTGTTATTTGGAAGTAGTGCTATGCCTCGTTCACACCTATATACAAAGGGTTTGAATTTTTATAAAAATTCAATTTTAAACAAGGTATAGCAATGTGATTTTATGAAAGAGGTTTTTCAAACCTTGTGCTCAATAGTAATTGAGGTCTTTGATACTTCCATTTTATTATTAGATGTTCGACTTGATTGCTTTTATTTTCGAGATGCGAAGCATCTTCGAGAAAATAAAATTATATATAGTAGTGCCGAACTCCTCATGGGCATGAAAGCCATCGAAGGAAATTCAAACATCGTGAATAATTTACAAGCTGCTTACAGCTGAAAATGTCCATCACGAGAATATAATCTAGATTCAATAGATTTGAATTTTTGATCACATGATTCATAGGCTCACATGATGATGCATGATTTATATGAAAAGTAATAAACAGTTATATATATAAATATAAAAGCGGTAAATATATATATATATATATATATATATATAATGACATGATCAACCACCACAAAGCACCTCCATGGGGGATCAGAAATATAAAAATACAAAAGCGATAAATATATATAGAGAGACATGATCAACCACCACGAAGCACATCTATGGGAGATCAAAAATGTAAATAAAGCAATAAATACGATCAACCACCACGAAGTAAACTCCAGGCGGCACTAAATGTAAATAAAGCAGTAAAAACGATCAACCGCCACGAAGTAAACTCCAGGCAGGACGAAATGTAAATAAAGCAGTAAAAGGCCACGAAGTAACTCAAGACTGATGAGAAATGTAAATATATATATATATAAGCGGTAAACATTTGTCTCTCTATATATATAAGCAGTTCTACCCATTCTTTTTTTTCACCTACTTGTGCTCAACGTTTAAATTTGACTCTAGAGAAATTAGACTTTGACTTATCTGTTGAAACTCTGTTAGGAGAAACCTTCATTACATCCATTGTTTATAAATCTTGTTTGATTCAAATCGGCACCCTCACATTACCTACCGATCTCATCTCTTTGAAAATACTTGTATTTGATGTGATTTTAGGGATTGATTGGTTAACTACTCATCATGCTAAAATTGATTATTTTTTTTGTAAGGTTGTTAGCTTTCATATTCTAACCAACCTATTATGTGAATTCAAGCAACCAAACTACTAAAGTCGATCAACATCATATCAAGCCATAAAACCATTCGTTTATTAAAAGGTCAAACCCTAGGGTTGATTATGGACTCTTATTCTAGTTTGGTTCACTAGAGCCACAAAGTGAACCAGAAGGTCAAACCATAGGGTGCAAGAATTAACATTTAAATATAACTATTACATTTAAACCCGGACTCCATTATAAATGGGTCTTCAAATGCTCTTTTCTCCTTGATCTCTACGGTTCTTGAGAAATTCTAACTAATCCTATTACATAAATTATTTCATTTATTTAGAAACCTTGATCGGTAGTCGAGGGAAGTAGATAGGAGATGGATAGAATTTACATCGAAGAAAACCGAGAAAAGACAAGGTACATAGACTCCATTTAATAAAACTCATTCATTCAAGCATTCATCCAAAATAAAATCCAATCACATTGGTGATAGTCCATAATCAATCCCATTTAATATCATACATATCACCATTGTATGAATAAAAAACATTCATCTCATGAATAATAATCATTTAATATATATGTAAGACCCCAACTTTTATGAATATAGATTTAAATTTCTCTAAATATTATTTTGAATAATAAGGTGTGAATTTGATATAATGTTATAGTTGTGGGTAATATTTGCAAATTTTACAAAGCAACCAAGTTGTCATAAAATATTATTACGTTTAGTGGGGAATATTCTTTTATCGGGGAATATCCGCAACGGCACGAGAATCATTAGTAGCCCCCACAACGGAATTCTTCGTTGGATATAGAAAGTGACAAAAATAAACATTTTATAAAAATAACGACAAACTTTTTACCGTTAACTATTGAAATATACGGTGATAAAAGTCGATAACTTTTTACCGTTAACTATTGGTTGATAGTATCTCATATTATTGATTCAATTGTTTTATATTGTATAGTATTTGCATAGTGTAGCATCCCCAAATCCCGGTCCTAATCACCAAGGATCTGGTATACTATTTCTATAACTATTGTGGAAGATATAAACATAAATTATTTATACATTAAACATTACACACTAATCCCAAGGTCAAGAACCTTCACATTATACCTTAATCAATATCCTATCTAATATACATTGTTATTATCATATATTCTTTGTTACAAACTTTATACATTCTATCAATTGATGTTAGATTTGTACTTGACTTTTCTTGTATCCAGATGTATTCGTTCTAATCTGCAATGTTTATCATGATATAGCAAGGGTGAGCAACAAGTTTGCCCAGTAAGTATAAGTTTAATTGAGGATATATCATGATTGAAAGAATTTGAATAATAGCTGGCTAACATTCAACAATATAATTGTGAACTAGCATGAACAAATTTTCATAACTGAACGAACATTGAACATAAACAATTATATTTGGACCAAATGGTAATGAAGGTGATCAGCCTTTCTTACCTGATGAACACATGGAATATGCACAGAGTACGATTCAATAATTCATAGACATGGTAATCAGCAATGATTATCCATAAGCATATTTGAATAAACAACTTGAGGCCGAGTTAGAGAAAATTTGCACAATAATTGAGTAAGGGAACTTGCATGTTCGATTGATTACTCTTACGCGATTTATTTAGCTTTGTCTGAATACCTAATATAAATAATACTGATATTCAAATATTAGAATAATATCATCATAATATATATATATATATATATATATATATATATAATAATAACTAACACATATACACATAATCCTATCAGTCCACAAACTACTTAAGACTCGGTATCAAGTCAAACTATTTCAGTCTGAGTTGAATCCGACATAATTTTAACATCCCGACGGCCTAGTCGGACAATTCTCGAGCCTAATATCACTAAGACTCGGTCTAAACTGGTTCACAAAAATCTTAGATAATTTATTATCGATTGAAATATATTTTCATAAGCTCGTAATAATTTTCAAATAATTATTACCATTTATCATGATTTTTAATCATTAATATCATATTTATATGATTTAATTACCACTTAATTCCATTATCATTAGTATTTATTTAATATCAAATATTAATGAAATACACAACTTAATATTATAAATTATTTATAATATCTCAAAGTATTTTAATACCTTAAAATCAAAGCGATTAAATCCATTATCGATAATTGCCATTAATTAAATATAAATGTTTTTCATGAAAAAATAACAAAAGTTATATTTTATAACTTTAAATATTTTTATAACTTTAAATTATTTTTATATGATTTTTAAATCATTAATTTTATTTTCCATAATTTATTTAATACATTTATTAAATAAATTAATTACCATTAATATTAATTTATTAATGAAATTCATCACAAAATATTAAAAGTCATTAGAAAAATCTTAAAATATTTTCTAACACCATAATATATTTTTAAATAATTTTTCATGCATTAAAATTATTTGTAAGTAATTTATTTAATATTATAATTAAATAAATTAAATACCATTAATATTCCAAAAATACTAAATATTAATGAAATATATCGTAATTATTAAAACCAATTTTAGACTTTAAATAATTTTTAAGAATTTATTATGTATTTTAATAATTAAAACTATTTTTTCTATTTATTAAATAAAATAATTAATTTTTAAAGAAATTGTCCTAAAAAGGGTGCTTATAAGCGGCAGGCAAATCATTTATAGGTGTTCTTCATGTTCTTCATCAAACCCAAAAATTTATAGACAGTTTGCAGGGTAGGTAGTTTGACCACCCATAAATTCATGATCTGGTTGTTTCTAAGCATACTTAAAGTGTTAGGCATGTAGTATTTATGTATCTACTACACTGAAGCTGATTTCATGGCCATCCTACATAAAATCAGTGAGATATAGGCTTTCAAATTCCTTGTCAGACCTGTTTGACTAGATTTCTCTCTTCATATTGTAGATCAGGAGGAGTTGGTCTAGAATACCAGTTTCTGGTTATACTAGTATATTTGACTGTTAATTTATTTAACTGATCATTAATGTCTGGTATTGAAACAGTATCAGAATGAGAATGATCTGACAGGCTACTGCTTTCAATATCAGTATCACTCGATTGGCCTTGATCTATCAGTGAACTCGATCTAAACAGTCTACTTCGTTTTAACTGAGTAATCAAAATTTTGTTCTTTTGGCAATCCGCTTAACTCAAACCCTCTTACCTTATGTAAACACATACCTTTAGATCTAAGGATTCCTTTGCCTAAACTACTCCCTGGCGGAGACTTACAAGCGGCATACGCGGGACTTATGGCGATCTTAGGTGTTTCTGATGAAGCTAGGTGATTTAAGGATGGAGCAAAAGAAGAAAAGGTTTGAATAAACATTTAGAAGCTAGGCTAACTGTTTTGGACCGGGAACCACCAATAGAACCAAGAACCAACCGTGTGGCTCTGATACCATTTGACAGCGGAATAAGTTTCTTAACGAAATTTAAACAGAAAGAAGAAACTTAAAGAAGATGACCGGTGAATCAGTTAAGTAATCTCTTTCTTTTATTTATAAACAGTTGAGAAAGGGATTACGTATAACCTAGATAAACTGTAAATGGAAGAGAGAAGTATAAAGAACTTCTTCTTCATCTTACTTCTTCTTCAGCTTCTTACTATCTAGAGAAAGGTAGAGAGGACCTCGGTGAGGTTTTAAGGAAGCAACAAGCTTCTTCTTCGTATCCTAGAGAGAAGGTAGAGAGAGGACCTCAGGTGAGGTTTTCTTACAAAAGAAAAGCCTGAGTAACTCTAAACACTTCGAGTTACTTAAATAGAAAACTGAAAAGTAAATTTCTATTGAATCACGCAGGATTCACTATTACATTTACTGAAGTAAAAGTACAAAGTAAAAGTAATTTACTAAAGTAAAAGTAAAAGTAAAAACATTTTACATTTACATTTACTAGTAAAAGTAAAAGCATTTTACTTAAAGTAAAAGCTGATTTACTGGGGGACAACAATGATGTTGTTGTTGACTACTTTCTGCTTTTGCCGAAAGTTGATGATGACTGGGGTCATCTTTGTTGATTGTTGGTCCAAAGTCTCCTCGCCGCCGGTCTTGGGAGGGTCTTTGTTGATCATCTTCTCGGATGGATCACCATCCTATACTATTCAAACCCCAAAATTTTATCCGGATTTTCCCTTTCACCCCGAAAAATTAGGTTTATAAAGAGAGGAGAAAATTTTTTCACCGAACAATTGGTCAACATCTTCAAAATTTCATAAATTTTGTAAAAAATTTTGTCTAAAAACAAATCAGACTGCGTCTGACACAAAGGATCACTCGATTGGCCTTTATCTATCAGTGAACTCGATCTAAACAGTTTACTTCATTTTAACTGAGTAATCAAAATTTTGTTCTTTTGGCATTCCGCTTAACTCAAACCCTCTTACCTTATGTAAACACATACCTTTAGATCTAAAGATTCCCTTTGCCTAAACTGCTCCCACGCTGGAGACTTAAAACGGCATAACGGGACTTATGACTATCTCAGGTGTTTTACAGTAAGCTAGGTGATTTAAGGATGGAGCAAAAGAAGCAAAGGTTTGGATAAACATTTAGAAGCTAGGCTAACTGTTTTGGACCGGGAACCACCAACTGAACCAAGAACCAACCGTGTGGCGCTGATACCATTTGACAGCGGAATAAGTTTCTTAACAAAATTTAAACAGAAAGAAGAAACTTAAAGAAGATGACCGGTGAATCGGTAAAGTAATCTCTTTCTTTTATTTATAAACAGTTGAGAAAGGGATTACGTATAACCTAGATAAACTATAAATGGAAGAGATAAGTATAAAGAACTTCTTCTTCATCTTAGTAGAAGAAGGAAGAAACAAGCTTCTTCTTCGTATCCTAGAGAGAAGGCAGAGAGAGGACCTCAGGTGAGGTTTTCTTACAAAAGAAAAGCCTGAGTAACTCTAAACACTTCGAGTTACTTAAATAGAAATCTGAAAAGTAAATTACTATTGAATCACGCAGGATTCACTATTACATTTACTGAAGTAAAAGTACAAAGTAAAAGTAATTTACTAAAGTAAAAGTAAAAGTAAAAACATTTTACATTTACATTTACTAAGGTAAAAGTAAAAGCATTTTACTTAAAGTAAAAGCAGATTTACTGGGGGACAACAATGATGTTGTTATTGACTGCTTTCTACTTTTGCCGAAAGCTGATGATGACTGGGGTCATCTTTGTTGACTGACTGGTCCGTCTCCTGCCGGTGCCGGAAGGTGTTGTTGATCATTTTCTCAGATGGATCACCATCTCTATACTATTCAACCCCAAAATTTTTATCCAGGATTTTCCCTTTCACCCCGAAAAATTAGGTTTATATATATATATATTTCCTTAAGTATACTCCTCACACCAATTACTAAACTCCTTTCTTTTCAAACAATCATCAAACTATAGATCAAAAATCCATACTATTTAATATTTATATTAACTACTGGATATAAACTTTAAATAAAACTCATTCTTACCTCTGATTTGCAGCCAAGTCTAAGCTTAATGATGCGTTAATGTAGTTTGATGCCAGGAATAGCCTTTAATTCATTCGCACTTCATATCATTTAAGTCATTTTCCCCCATTTTTGGCAGAATAAAAGAACACTTTTAGAGTTATTAACCAAATTTTGGACTGAACAAAATGGAACGGGTAGAAGACTGCTATGAAAGGATTTGATAATTTCCATGCTCTGTTATTATCTTATATACTAACCATCAACAGAATACTTGGTGGCATCCTAATTAAACTACAAAAACCTGCCCACTAAATTATAAAGACATTTCCTCAATAAATAGTCATAAACATGGCAAACTCTAGAGATCATATGTATACTGAAATCATCATCATCATCATATATATATACATGTGTGTGCATATATATATATATATATATATATATATATATATATATATATATATATATATAAACATGCTTCATAAAAATAAACAAACATATTAATCACTCAAAGTATACTAATATTACTTGAAGGAGAGAAAAAAAAGTCTGAATTAAATTGGAAGAATCGCTTCCCAAAGCTGACGACTCCCAGACTACGAATTAGCGATTATGAAGTGAAGCGGATCTAGGGATCATATGTAAACTAAAATTGGGGATTTGAGTTTAGGGCATGAAATAGAGATTGAAATTGGGGTTTAAGTTTTGGGGCTTGTGTTAGAAACTTAAGTTTGAGGTGTAGCTTGCGGCGGTGAGAAGTAATTCGACTGTCAACACCTTTTAGATGGTTATCAATTTTTAAGCGGTTGGGAACTGAAAATTTGGCAGGAAAAAATTTGGGAGGGGTAAGACAAAAATATGGAGGGAAATATAATTGAACCAAAAATTCTTGTAGGAAAAAGATAAATTGAAGAATACTAATGTAAGATATTATTGACTTTGATAATTAATTTGAGATATATCTAAATAATAAAGCCTCATATTTTGATAATTTGACACATGCATTATTTTGCCACGTAATCAAGCTTCATCATAATAATGATAATACTTATAAAAATAATAACAACGATGATAAAAAAATAATAATATTAATAATATTTTATATTTTATAATTTATAATTTTCTTAATTATATTTTCTAATAATTACATAATAACTCATTTGATCTTAATAATAAAAATAAATAAAAAGATTTTTTTTTTTTTTCATTTATGTTATTGTATTTTATATTATTTTATTAATTTTTTTATTTATATTTTATTTTAAATTAATTTCTTTCATTTTCTCCATAAAATTTGTTCATTTCCACTTAAGCGTGACTAAGTGGATATTTGTTCTTTTCCATGTCAGTTTCCTCTCTCCTTATGTCAAATTCCGTTAAAAGTCAAAGAATTTAATTATTTTTGTGAGTTGACCTAAAGTAGAGTGACCAAAAAAGTATTTATCCCATCTTTATTCTAAATTAAAAGATTATTATTGACTTTTGACAATTGATTTGTAATATTTTAAAACTTTAATTTAATATTCTATTTTTAAATTATAAAAAATAATAAATCTCCAAATGAAGAGTATATAGCCTTAGAGTAAATATAATCAAGTATATAGCACTATGTTGGAGCTTCATAATCATCTAGATTGCAAATTCTGTAACTTCTTTGCTTAGCACTTGATAAAAGTTGCTATGCAATTGGACTTATATTTAGGTTTGATATGTTACAACCTATTTTTAATGTTATACCATAATCATTTTAGTTTTGTTAAAGGGCAATAAGGATTTTAACAAACTTGATAGGACTCATCTATTCCAATTTCTTTATGCACGACTAGCTCAAGTGTTGGGCAAGAAGGTAGCGAGATTACTTGATTTTGGATTTAAGTTATAGCATAAATCATCATATTGTACAAATTTATTTGCATATCAATCATAAAATAAGACATTATATTTACTTTATAAAAAATTAATTTATCACAAATAATTTTTTAGTTAATTGTTGATTTTATAATTTCATTAATATTTTAATGCATATTATATATATATATATAATCATTAAATATTATTTGATTTTCTACATCCACACTCATAATTTTATTTACTAATAATTAAGCACACCTGAATGATTGAATGAAATAGAACTCTGATTGATAATTGAACAATGAATGAATAAAAGTGTTTGATAATTATATGTCAGAATCATCTAAATGAAAGTACTTTCCCATTTTAACCCTCCAAGTTATTTTGAATAAAATTTTATATATATATATATATATATATATATATATATATATATATATACACACACACACACACACACACACACTATCACACAAATATCAAATTATCATTAATGAACCTTAAAATACATAATAAATTTATAATCTAAATATATTATTTTTTTGAATATAATAATATATTAGTCAAATACATAAATATCAAGTATAATAGTACTTCATTCGTTCCAAAATATAAAATTGTCATTTAAATTTTGAAAGTCAATTTTAGATATTTTAAATTTTTAATATATTTGTTAATAATTAAATACATCAATATCAAGTATAATAATACTCCATTCATTCCAAAATATAAGATCATTATTAAGTTTTTAAAAAGTCGATTTTAGACATTTTAAATTTACAAAAATATTTTTTTAAATATAGTAATAAAATTATACAAAGTATATTAATATAAAATACAATAATAACCATTCTCTCAAAAACATAATAGTAGTATTAATTTTTTGAAAGTTATGGTTAGATATTTTAAAACTTAAAATTGGTACAAATTCATTTAATTTTAGTAAATACAAAATACTAATAATTATGAAATTTATTGTTTTATAATTGTGATTAAATCAAATTGTAAATTAATTTTTTGAAAGTTAATAATTATTTTATATTATAACTAAGAGTGCTAAACGTAATATTAATATAATAATATATATAATGACATCTCCCCCAATTATACCAAAACATCTCCCCCAATCAGTCGATCTTTGAATTGGAGAAACTGAGAAAGAGATGGAATCATGAGAACAATGGGTCGATTACAATGGGTGTTGGCTTCGCCATCGGCGTCCTTGGAGTTGTGCTCCTCTCACACGCAGCCAACTCTACTATTCAATGTAATTTCCTCTCTCTATCTGTCTACTCTATAGTAAAAGTAACGAGAAGTTACCAACTTATTTGATTGGGTTTGATTGCAGATAGAGCTTTGCTCAAGATCACAGAGGAGGAGTTCTCCGGACCCCAATGAATGTAAATCTTAGCTCTCTGTATACATATCGCTATTTAGAATTTGTTATATGAATATGTATGTGATGGATCTAGGGTTTTGATAATGGTTATGAGTTATTGTGGAGTTGCTTTCGGGGTTGATTTTTGCGTGTGAAATTTGCTTTCGATTGTGTCCGGAAAGTTCCTCTCCATACTTCCCGATTCTAATGAGAACGGGTATTATTATTATTGTTATTATTATTTTACTTTTTTGGTTTCTATTGAGTTAGAAATTACCTTATTTCCTTAATTTAGACCACAATCATTTCCTTGCGTTATTATATCAAACTATGAGAAGTTTTAGTTATAATTAACTCCTGATCATCATCTGTACTCGACCATTTTAACTTCAAAATAAACATTATATTATTACTACGTACTATTATTTAGTCCTTATCACTTCTAAGTTGGTGCTGTTAGGTTTGTAATATTCATGAACGCAATCAAATTGCAAAAATTAAGCGGAAGCGAGTAAAATCAGAGTTTAAAAAAAAATTTACAAACCATATACCCGGATCACCCTTTATGCACAATTATTAATTAAACGAAAAGATAAAGAATAAAATCATACCCTTGAAGATCGAGCTTCCTCGGTACAAGTTCACCTCCAAATCCTTTCGCGTTCAACTTGAATCATAGGAATTTTGTTCCTTCCTTTGATCGACATTAGCCACCCATATGTTTGGCCTCTGAGGTGATCCACCAAGAAAGAAAAAGATTCAAGAAGATGGGTGTATTGGCTCAAACCCTAGTTTTTCCTATCTCTATAGAAAAAGGGTGTACTCTCCAACAAATTGGAATTATGTCGTATGTTGAAAAAGTCAACAACAACCTACACCCATAATAAGACTCCTCTTATTTATAGATGTGGGCAACCCACCTTAACAATTAAGGAATTGTGATTTATTTTAATTAATTAAATTCTTTTAATTAATTAAGCTCCCTAATCTTATTAGGGATAATTAATTATACTCCTTTAACTAATTTTCCTTCCTAATCAATTAGGAATAAATGAAATACTTATATTAAATTAATTCCTAAACTCTTTTAGAAATTAAAATAATAATAATTGTAATAATATTAATAAGACTCCTCTTATTAATTTATATTTAATATTTCTAAAATATTAAATAATAAATATTAAGCTATTTAATTTATTCTATCACCATAGATTAAATTAAATATACTTAACTATATTATTACGATTATGCCATTAACTTCTTAAATAATTATTCTTCCTTTTATGGTGTGACCCTTTAGGTTCTCCATATTAATAGGTTGTGAATAAATCAATTAGAACAATTCTAATCTTATTTAAATAAATAAATTAAACAATTAATTTATTTAAATAATATTTATTCTACAATAGGGATAAGCCTCCTAGCGATCAGCGACTTTCCGGATAATATAGATTTCAACATTAATCATTAAAGAACCTTTGAGTAAATAGTTCCAAATACAATTCAATCCTTCCACCATACTGATGTCCCAATTAAATATAAGGCATGGAATTCTTTGTCAAGTCTTATTTTATTTAATTATATGTATTTCGATCCTTAAATGCATAACTCAAATAATGCAAATTAGAAACTCCTTTCTAATTTCATTACGCCTTATAACCAAGGACTCTTGGGTTGTCATTTATCGAATCACATAGGACATTTCTCTTCTTTTATTAGAAGTGGTAGATTCTTTATTGATCATACATTATCTCCGTATACTGACTTATTATACCCAAGCATACCCTTTGATATACCCTAAGGGTCTTAAGGAATAAGTCAAAGTATAACTCATCATACACGAGATACTATGATGATCTCAAGTCAAGGATCACTTGTACTACTATCACTCTGAGAATTCCTATTGACGAGCAAATAAAACTCCATTAGGTATTCCTTAGCGAGCCACGTTCGATGAACTTATTCTCTAATAAGCACCTACATACTTGCTTTAGTGTCTCCACACAAATGATCATGAGATCAATCATCCTCATCGATGAGCAAACAGCGTATGTACCAATCTATCGGATTCACTAATCCCCAATTTAGTAATCAATGATTGGGAACTATTTTAGTTTTAAGCTTTCAAAGAATTTAGATCTCATTAGAATGATCATCATCATTATTCTAAAAGCATTGCTTAAAACTATGGGTTTATCACATATTATAAAACAACATCATGTAGATAATTAAAAGCCTTTAATAAATTAATACTTTTTATTAATAAATGAATAAGATTGTTACAAAGTATATGCTTTATCATCAAACATGATTGGCTTGTGTGCATACTACTTCGATCTCCACTTGCACTAAAGCCGATCATCGTGGCATCTTATACTCTTCTTCTCTAAGTGGCGATTATCCTATTTTGTTGGATAAGCTTTAGTTAATGGATATGTAATGTTGTTCTTGAGAGTCCACTATCTTTATAGTGATTTCCCATCTTCGATGATTCTAATAATCAAATGAAAATGCCTGACACATGTTTAGATCCAAGATGAGACTTGGGAACTATTCTAGTTACGTAATGAACTTTTAATCCAAACAATCAACTTGCGACTTCATTTATAGCTATATACTTTGTCTTTATCACTAAACCAAACAACTCTTTCTTTGTTTGGAACCTTTCGATTCTTTGCACCCTTTGTTCAAGATAACGCTTTACCTTAAAGTGGATTTTTTTACGTCATCTTGATGCGTATGAAAAAACTTGAGTGCATTAAGCCCTCTAGTTTTAATTTAGACCCACCATCAATATGATCACATCCTTAGTGCTTGGGTTAAGCACTTTAAGATGTTTTCAGCGACTCATAGTGAACTTCTCCAAGATATGGTGATCGACATCGGGGTCTCGTATATTTCATTGCATTCATGATAGTCACTCATCATGACCTCTCTTTTAGAGAGTCTGTGGGGACTATTAAGAGATACACTCCATAGCTCATCGACATGAGACATCTCTTGGAGTTTTGCCATGCTAAGCGACTTTAGCATCAAATGAATATCGTTCCTTGGGTTAAGTTGAGCATCCTCTTAAATCTATCTATATAGATTTATATCCCCAATTAAGATACTCTTCCAAATCATTCATGGAGGAATGATTAGACAACTTTATCTTTACTGATTGTAGCATTGGTATGTCATTCCTTATCCGTAGTATATCAACATATAGTACTAGGAATGTCACGATGCTCCCACTGACCCTTTTTTACACACTAGGTTCATTCTTATTTTTGATAAAATTAAACTCTTTTGATTGCCTCATCAAAACGAATGTTCCATATTTGAGAAACTTGCTTGATCCATTTCTCTCGAGTGTTTACAACACTTACCTCATCGTATATATTTGGATCATCATCTTCATGATGTGTACCTCATCATCATCATCTATGATGAATCCATACCTCCAGGTATCTTGGTACTATTCGAATTACGATTGAGGTTGTGGTATAATAGAATTACATCTCTGAGTTCCTCTTATTTGATTTATAGTGTTTTGTGGTTCTTGAACTTTCAAGATCTATTATTCTCCACTAGCCCCTTGATGATAAACACCTTTATCTTAGAAGCGCGGCGTGTTTCGTAACAAACACCTTTTGCTAAGTAGAATTATAGAACATATACCCTAAACTTACTTTAGGATGTCCCACAAATCTGTACATGTCAAATCTTGTCCCAAGCTTATCCTTTGAAAATCTTTTCACATAAGTTGGACAACCCTTTATCTTAACATACTTAAGATTAGGAATCCTCCACATCCATAACTTTTATGGAGTCTTGGGGTAGGATTTTGAGGTTACCATTTTCGTAGATATGTCTGACCATTTCTAGGACATGATCCTGAAGGATCTTTGGAATGTCGGTAAAATCATTATGGACCGCACCATGTCCAATAAGGTGCGATTTTTCATTCGGATACATCAATCAATTATTGCGTGTCGGGATGTGTCCATTATGAGAAAACCATTTGAGATGATCTAGAAACTTATTGCACAAGTATTTATTCCTTGATCCAATCAAAGAATCCTAATACTTTGCCAATTTGTTTCACTTTTGAATTCTTTGAACCTTTCAAATAATTCACACTTGTATTTAACAAATACACACATTCATCTCTTTGAATGATCATCTCCTTTTCTTTTACTAGTTTGTTCGATATGCAAAATTATTTTCATGTAAGTCAGTATACAAAATTTATTAAGTAATATTCGATTCTATACAAAAGATTATTATTATAAATAGAACAACAATTATTCTTAAATATAATTCCAAAGATTTCATTGTCCAACAATAAAATGGAAATAATGTTTTTAACGAGAAGCTGGAATACAATAACAACTTATTGACTTAATAGATTTTCCTAGTAGGCATTGCTAAACTATAAGTTTCTATGGCTAATATGGCAACCTTTGCTACATTTCCCACATAGGATAACTTATATTTGTTTAGCTTTCTACTACGCTTGGTCCCTTCATAAATCTATATTTATGATAACCAAAGTCGGTATCAATACCCAAGTAGAATCTTGACTTAAAGAAAAATTTATTTTAAATCATGAACAAATTTGTATTTATGTAGAAACTTCACTAAGCTTCTTTGGTTAGCCTCTGCTGCAAGATGCTTCTCATGATTTCTTTCATTGTGTCGGGCTTATAGCGGTGGAAGCAAAGCTCCTTTGCTATATCCGTATCAATATTGTTCTTATTATCCTTTGTTTATGCCTTTCTATTTACCTTCTT
Organism: Panax quinquefolius; assembly: GCA_020205615.1. Taxonomy (NCBI): domain Eukaryota; kingdom Viridiplantae; phylum Streptophyta; class Magnoliopsida; order Apiales; family Araliaceae; genus Panax; species Panax quinquefolius. The sequence continues at coordinate 320,359 of JAINUW010000478.1, forward strand.
TGAATCGTTATTCTTTTTTGAAGATCCTTTGGCCCCTACCAGTAAGACTCGGTCTTTCTTGGTTGGAAAGTGACTCTCAACATTTTTCAACATGATAAGCAAATCAGCGAGGCTGATATCTAGCTTGTTTATATGAAAAATTCACAACAATTATGAAAGGAGTCCGAGAGTGAGTGCAAGATCAAATCTTGGCTCAACTCTCCATCCATGACAAAACCGGTTGTCTAATTGATCAATCAAATTGATTATGTTAAGAACTTTTTATGCATCTTATAGTGCCATTGGCCATTCTAGATCGGAAGAGCTCCTTAGATATGTCGATATCTATCGGTCCTACTTTCCTCACCATCAACTACTTGATGTGCGGGAATATAGTAGGAGCATCCATAGTTTTCATCTTGTGGTGAAGCTCGTTTCTTTCGTGGATGCGAGCATGATGCATTGAGCCATTGTGCATCATCTTGCCACTTTCTAAAAGTAGCAATCTCTTCCTCGAGGCATTATGCGCAACCATTGCGAGGGGATAGGCGTATTAAGGACATAAGATAGCTTTTCACTATGAGAACTATTCTCAAATTCCTTAACCAATCCGTTTAAATCGATTGCGGTTAATTTAGCATCTAATATGCTTCTTCGCGATGATAGTAATTTTAGACATTTGTAAAATTACGTAAATGAATTTGTAATTAACAACATTTTAACATACATTCTTTTATTAATTACCAAAATAATTTAGGTCTTGTTTTAAATTGGTATCTCCACTATTTTCTTCAAACTATATTACCCTCACTTATATAGTTTGGCAAAATCTAATTAAAGATTTGCTAGTGAGAATAAGGATCCCATTTCAAATGTATATAGCCTTGTGGTGACACAACAAACTATATATAAATAAATAGGTAGACAACTTTTGTCAATTACATCAACTATGCAACTCCTTTTCTTTTGCCTCTTAGATTATTTTGATCAGTGGTGGCACATCAGAATCAAAATTATCCAAGTTAAGTCCGACCTAGCACTCCATATATTCAAAAAGAAAAATATCATCCTTGTGGTGACACAACAAAACAATATTGTTCAATTTTCTTTATAAGCATCAAATGTGATAAATTAACATCTTAAATACTTAATACTTGCCTTGTGGTGACACAACAAACTCATATTAAATATTTAATACTCTATTAATTTTATCATGCTAGAAAGCGACGTTCGATATTCCAAATATCTTTGAGCGCTTAGGACTTAATATAAAAAAAATTTGAGGATTTTTATTATTAATTTGTCTCATCTTGTTTAAGCGGCATATATATATATATATATAAAATCGCGTATATTAATTAACATGCGAAGCATGTTTGCATAATATATAATATATATAGTATAAGCATGCACATATAGAATACTATATTCTCTACGGATTGATTATGGACTTTTATTCTAGTTTGGTTCACTAGAGCCACCAAGTGAACCAAAAGGTCAAACCACAAGAAGTGAAAAATAATATTTAAATATAACTATTACATTTAAACCGGGCTCCATTACAAGCGGGTCTTCAAGCGCTCCTTGTTCCTTGATCTCCAATTCTTCAAAATTAATTCTAACTATTCCTATTACAAAACTATTTAAAATAAATAGAAACCTTGATCGTGATCGAGGGAAAGTACATAGGAGGAGATAGAATTTATATGAAGAAAAAATTAGAGAAGGCAGTACTGTGAGACCCCATTTAATAAAACCCCATACATTCATGCATCCAACTAAAATAAAATCCAATCATATTAATCGATAGTCCATAATCAATCCCATTTATTATCATACACATCACCATATGCATCGATAAATAACATTCATCTTATGAATAATAAACATTTAATATATATATTGATATCATTTAATGGGCAAATTTAGTTAGTATAAAATCTATTTTGAATCAAAATAAACTCCTTTATTTTAATCCAAATTTAAATAAAAATAAAACTATTTTATTTTAATTTATCCAATTTTGAATAAAATAAACTATTTTATTTTAATCAAAAAAAAAAATTTTAATCAAAATAAACTCCTTTATTTTAATTAATTATGAAATTCCAATTCCATGTAAAAAAAATCTTTAATTAAAATAAACTCTTTTATTTTAATTAATTATGGAATCAATTCCATGTAAAAAAAAAATATTAAAGGAAACACGGATTATCTTTCCTATTCACAAATAAACTCCTTTATTTTGAATAATATGAAATCTTATTTCATATTTAAATAAACTCCTTTATTTAAGGAAGCATGAATTCTCTTTCCTATTCACAAATAAACTCTTTTATTTTGAATAATATGAAATCTTATTTCATATATAAACAAACTCCTTTATTTAAGGAAAGATGGATTTACTTACCTATTCACAAATAAACTCCTTTATTTTAGGAAAAATAAAATCAATTTCAACTCCAATTAGTTATTATGGAATCCAATTCCAACTCTAATTAGTTAGCATGAAATTTAATTTTAAAATTAAAATAAATCTTTTATTTTAATATTAAAATAAACCTTTTATTTTAAGATTAAAATAAACCTTTTATTTTAATTATAAAATTATTTAAAATTAAAATAAAACTTTATATTTTAATATTAAAATAAACCTTTTATTTTAAAATTAAAATAAACTTTTATTTTAATTATATAATAATTAAGAATATATATATATATATATATATTCGTATATATATATATATATATATATTATATATATATATATATATATATATATATATATATATATATATATATAGTTCCTTTTTTTTTAGCTAAAAGCATGTATGCCCAATCTTTTTCCGTGCAATACCAATCTTTTTTTTTCATAACACAAAATATATATATATATATATATATATATATATATATATATATAATCATTATATAATCATTAGATAATCATTACATGAAACATGATAATTAAATCCCCTCGATTTCCGTGCGCTATTCACATTGTTGCCCAGCAGCCGGATTTTTTTTTCTTTTTTCAGAACCCTTTCCACGTGACCATGCTGCAGGCTTACTTTTTGAAAAAAAAATTCACGTTTTTTTTATTTTTTATTTTTTATTTTTTATTTTTAATAAATTTTATACAATAAAATTAAGCCCAATTAAATTATTCTAAACACATATCAATATACATATTAAATTTGAACAATTAATAATTTGCATAAAGGTTTGGCTTCGATACCTTGTTAGGTTTGTAATATTCATGAAACCTTGATCAAATTGCAAAAATTAAGCGAAGCGAGTAAAATCGAGTTTAAAAAAATTTACAAACCATATATACGGATCACCCTTTATGCACAATTATTAATTAAGCGAAAAAGATAAAGAATAAAATCATACCCTTGAAGATCGAGCTTCCTCAGTGCAAGTTCACCTCAAATCCTTTTCGTTCGACTTGAATCTACACGGGTTTGTTCCTTCCTTTGATCAACATTAGCCACCCATATGTTTGGCCTCTAGAGAGGTGATCCACCAGAGAAGAAAAAGATTCAAGAAGATGGTGTATTGGCTCAAACCCTAGTTTTTCCTATCTCTATAGAAAAAGGGCGTACTCTCCAACAAATTGGAATTATGTCGTATGTTGAAAAAGTCAACAACAACCTACACCCATAATAAGACTCCTCTTATTTATAGATGTGGGCAACCCACCTTAACAATTAAGGAATTGTGATTTATTTTAATTAATTAAATTCTTTTAATTAATTAAGCTCCTTAATCTTATTAGGGATAATTAATTAAACTCCTTTAACTAATTTTCCTTCCTAATCCAATTAGGAATAAATGAGAGTACTTATATTAAATTAATTCCTAAACTCTTTTAGAAATTAAAATAATAATAATTGTAATAATATTAATAAGACTCCTCTTATTAATTTATATTTAATATTTCTAAAATATTAAATAATAAATATTAAGCTATTTAATTTATTCTATCACCATAGATTAAATTAAATATACTTATATATTATTACGATTATGCCATTAACTTCTTAAATAATTATTCTTCCTTTTATGGTGTGACCCTTTAGGTTCTCCATATTAAATAGGTTGTGAATAAATCAATTAGAACAATTCTAATCTTATTTAAATAAATAAATTAAATAATTAATTTATTTAAAAAATATTTATTCTCTGATAGGGATAAGCCTCCCTAGCGATCAGCGACTTTCCGGATAATATAGATTTCAACATTAATCATTAAAGAACCTTTGAGTAAATAGTTACCGTACAATTCAATCCTTCCACCATCTGATGTCCCAATTAAATATAAGACATGGAATTCTTGTCAAAGTCTTATTTTATTTAATTATATGTATTTCGATCCTTAAATGCTGACTCAAATAATGCAAATTAGAAACTCCTTTCTAATTTCATTACGCCTTATGGCCGAGGACTCTTTGAGTTGTCATTTATCGAATCACATAGGACATTTCTCTTCTTTTATTAGAAGTGGTAGATTCTTTATTGATCATACATTATCTCCATGTACAACTTATTATACCCAAGCATACCCTTTGATATACCCTAAGGGTCTTAAGGAATAAGTCAAAGTATAACTCATCATACACAAGATACTATGATGATCTCAAGTCAAGGATCACTTGTACTACTATCACTACGAGAATTCTATTGATGGGCAAATAAAACTCCATTAGGTATTCCTTAGCGAGCCCGCGTTCGATGAACTTATTCTCTAATAAGCAGCACCTACATACTTGCTTTAGTGTCTCCACACAAATGATCATGAGATCAATCATCCTCATCGATGAGCAAACAGCGTATGTACCAATCTATCCGGATTCACTAATCCCCGATTTAGTAATCCAACGATTGGGAACTATTTTAGTTTTAAGCTTTCAAAGAATTTAGATCTCATTAGAATGATCATCATCATTATTCTAAAAGCATTGCTTAAAACTATGGGTTTATCACATATTATAAAAGCGACATCATGTAGATAATTAAAAGCCTTTAATAAATTAATACTTTTTATTAATAAATGAATAAGATTGTTACAAAGTATATGCTTTATCATCAAACATGATTGGCTTGTGTGCATACCACTTTCAGGTGCACTAAGTGAATTTAAATGTAAATTTATATTTTCATACTACTTATTATTTTACTTGACAATTTGAATGTATTAAGCCTTACATGAATTCTTGCTACAACTAATTCCTTTAATTTAATTTGTAGGCATTAACAAGGAGGAGGAGGCCACAATAGGGTACAAGTGACCTGACGCATTTCCATACATTGTTTAATTAGCCAAAAATCTAACAATGTTTTTATTCAAAAGTAAACTGTGCCTACCTACCAACCTAACAAATAGTACTACTACTAGTAGTACATCACTTTAATACTACCAAGCAAAGTGGGAGGGCACTAGAGTAACTTTGTATTCTCTCCCCTTCTCTTCTCTATAGTTGGTCCTAACCCAGTCTGTTGTACTCGTGGTGATCAATTCATCAAAGAGGCCTCAAAATTCTAATGGGGATAAAAAGGGATGGAAGTGGGCTTTGTTTTTGTTGCAAATGACATCCACCCCAATTAGTAGATACATTGGACTGCCATCAAAGGAGAAAAACTCTCTCAACATCAATTAAACCCATCCAAAATACTCTGTACAACAATTGCATCAACCAGAATAATTTTTATTATTTAGTCCTAATCACTTCTAAGTTCACGCATTGCCTATATATTTTTCAGTTGTATTGTTGCTAAAGTTATTGTTGAATGTGATATGGTCAACAAGCATTCTTGCTGAAGCTGTAGCTTGCAGCATACTAAAAATAATAACAATTTTCGGTTCTATTCTTTACAAGTTTTTACTTTTGGATCTGTGCCCCTTAACTTACTTACTTGATGGAGATATTGACTTAACAGCCTTCAGTAACAATCAATATTGACACTATAAATGAATGAAGGATTACAGTTAGCTCCATATACCATATTTGTTGGTTGTGTTTGCTTTAATTTTTATATACATTTATATTCCTGCCTGCCTGTCTTGTTAATGAGGAGTGTGTCTGATCGACATAAATCTTTAGTCATGTTTAGGCAGCTTTGAATTAGATTCTGTTTGGTGTTTCTACTTGAAGCTAAGGCAAGGTAGTTGATCAAAATTGTTTCAAATAGTGCTTTGCTTTGCTTACTAAAGAAGGGATACTAAAAGCAACCATACCCTTCCCAACAATTTATCTTGTTTTGAGAAATTACCCAATTAGGGAAATTGATATTTTTGTTTCACATGAATTATTAATGAGATTCACATGTATGTATGTAAGTATTTATGTATGTGAGGAAGTCCTTTATGGAAATATTAATTTTTCTTTATGGAAATAACAATTCCTTTTCCATTTTACTAAAAAAATTAATTTAATTTATCTTTTCAAGTTCCAAAGGGAAGGAAATTTTTCTGTAATTTTTTATTTATTTTTTTAATTTTTGTCTGCAACTTGAGACTATTATTTTAGCTCTTTAGTTATTTAATTAACTAACTATTGTTCTGATCTTTTTTCTGAGAGAGTAAATCAAATTGTTAATGTCAAAAACAATACAATTCAATACCATTTCAATATTTTTCTCTGCATCATTACAACTTTCAGCAACTTGAATAAAGATTTCAATTTTTTGGATACAAAAATCTTTATAGAATGTGACTTATAAAAAAAATAGAGTAACCTCATGCCAATATGCTATATTAGTAACCTTATTCATGTAAGTATGATTGAGAGTCAATTTTAACCAAGCTTGGGATTGTTACGACTTAGTATGATAATCTCATGCCAAGAATGCCTAAGTATGGACTTTTTTGTACCAATGACCTTCTAACTATGCAATCATGCCCAATTCTATGATAACATGTTATAATGATGTTCATAATCTTGCAAGTATGCTTAGATGATCAAGATACCAGAGCTTAGGACTACTTTGGAATAAACATTATAAATTCATTCTTAAAGTTCTAAGTTTGGGGCTGTTATGGTCATCTGTAGAACATGGCCATATTAGATTGTAAAAAACTTATGTTGTGTCATAAAATTATGCTAGAAATGGTTGCAAAAGTGCAGCAAGTCATAAGCTATCAAACTTGTAGAGCTTCATGTGTTATATGCTATGTAAAGTGACCTTTGAATGCCAAAAACAAGCTAAGCTATTATACAAGGCAAAGTTATGATATAATATGTCTTATGTGGTAAAAATATATGTCTCAATGAATTAAATGGCCAGAAAATGAGTTTGAGGTTTTAAAGCCAAAACATGAAAATATAGGCCTGTGTTAAGCAGGCCAAGTTGAGCCTTGTGTAGGTGAAGCCTGACTTGATTGATCCAATGTCTAAGCTTGACTTGATTGATCCAATGTCTAACCCTGGAGAAAAATACTAAGCTTGACTTGATTGTTTTCTTTTTGAGTATGCTGATTCCAATGAGATTCAAATAGCTCATTGGTATGTCTTGAATAATTGTGAAGACGTGCAACCTTATATTGAGTAAGTTATACATTTTATCATTAAATTATTCAAATAATTATTGCTTCATACTAGTTTTTTGTACTAATATTATTCTTATAGGAAATGTGAGGAGGAATTGAAACTAGCTTACGAAAACAACATCGAATTGGAAAAAAGATTCCCTCAGTGGTTTAAAAAGAAGGTAAAATACGTTTTCTTCCCCTTTTAAAGTTGTTTGTTGCTATTTGAAAATCAATGATTAATTTAAATTTTTTTCCTTTATAGATTCATCATCTTTGGAATACCACATCAAATGTCATTAGTGATCAACTATTTGCATTAGCATGTGGTCCAAATTTACTAGTATGGAAATATAAAGGATGCATTGTAAATGGAGTAAAGTTTCTTTTCAAAGATCGTGACAATCGTAGGCAAATCCAAAATAGTGGAATATCATGTGAAGGAGAACAAGATGGGAAAAGTATCGACTTTTTTGGCTTATTAAATGATATTATCAAAATAGAGTATGGAAAAGGGTATAATGTGTTTATATTTTCTTGTGAGTGGTTTGATTTATCTAATCGGCATATGGGTATTAGGAAGGATACACACTTTACAAGTGTTAATGTAAGTAGCACATGGTATAGAAACGACCCATACATATTAGCTTCTCAAGCAAAACAAGTTTTTTTTGTTGATGATTTGAAATTAGGCGACAACTGGAAAATTGTTCAAAGGTTTAACCACCGACACGTATTTGATGTTCCGGAGGATGAAATGGACGAGATTGAAGAATATACCACTGACAATGTTGTTAACCTTGATGATGACTCACCCGATATCGACATTGTTGTTCAAGATCGGGATATAGGGCCAATGAATAGAGATGATGTTGATCCAGAAACAATAAATAACATTGTCTTAAGACAAAGAACTTAAAAAATTAACATTGAACACTATCTTATTTGATGGAGACATAGATGATGATGTCGATGAGGATGATTTTGAGGAGGATGAATTCGACGAGGGGTGTAGTGAGGATGATACACCTATAGATTATCGTAGTGAAGAAGAACAAAGTATGGATGAGGAAGAGAAAGATGATCAGAACTAGCATCAAATAAGGTATGCCTTTCATCTTATCAAAGTTGAAACATTTGAATGATGCTTAATTATTTAGTTTAGTCAATTTGAACAATTCTCTTATTGGTTCTATCCTGTTCACATGGATACATAAACATGTTTTTCTACATTTCACATGGATACATACACGTTACTAGCTCACAAATGAATTCGATATGTTATTGCAGGAGAGCATTTACTTGAAAGACTATTGGTAGATGGCTGGCTTTTGAAATTGGTTTTTGCAAATGGTCATGTAGACAAGTTCATAGCAATGTGGACATTTAATTTGAGTAAGCATACTATTCTTCTTAGGTCATCAAATGAATTTTTTCTGTTACGTAGTCATATATTGCACAGTTTTATAATGTATCATCATTTTGGCTTCTTAGTGTTTTACTCATCAAAATAAGTTCTACGAACATCTTCATCTGACTTTTGGTGTGCTATTCTCTTTCCTAAGAATAAGGTGTGGTGTAACTTGTTTAGAGGAACCATTGAAGTGTTTACTGGCTTACTGCTTTTTGATGTGCCAGTATGTTTTCTAATGCTTACTCGGATAAAACTAGAGTTTAAACTATGAGTTTGCTTTAATTATTCATTCTCTAATGTATGATAGGTGACAAGAAGTGTTGATACTAAACATGGTCAGTTAAGCCCCCAAGTAAGGAAAACTGTTGAGGTAATCGTGAAAGCCAGGTAAGTTTTAGATTGACTTTTGATGGGTGGATAATTTTGTAGCCCAAATACTGAGAAATGCTCTTTTTTACTTTACAGTGAATACCCCTTGACAATCATTTTAGTTGGTGTTGGAGATGGCCATTGGACATGATGAGAGAATTCGATGACAACATACCTGCTCGAGCCTTTGATAATTTCCAAGCAAGTTTTAGTAGGTAGCAGGAACCTTGAAACCGTTGTTTCAGAGCATGCTTTGTTTTTGTTATACTGATCAGTTTATCCTTTTAGTTTGGAAATTTCACAAAAATTATGTCTAAGAATCTGAACCGATCCAGGAAAGAGGCAGAGTTTGTACTTTCAGCCTTGATGGAAATTCCTTCTCAATATAAAGCAACACTAGAGCTTAATATATTAGGGTACTAATTCAACTTGGCTTTTGTGATTTTGCCATAATGTTCAACAATATTTTTGTTTTAGGAAAATTCTTGATATATTTGTGTTTCTCAATCAGTGCTTAGAAAGGGAAAGCTATAGATATGATTGTTCTTCCTCCACCTCATTATGGTATGGCTTCTCGAGGAGCATCAAAACCTTCACAGTCTAGTAGTTTCCAACCTAGTGCACCTTCTTCAGATAGACAGGCTGTAGCTGTTGGCATGAGTCAGCCTGCAAGTGCTGTATTAGATGTTCATGTAAGTGATATGCGCTCACAACTTTTTTAAATAAAACTTTACCTGTATATTTAGTACTGGAGTGATCCAGTATACTTGAAAAATGGATTTAGTATTGGAATGCTCATGTATTGTTGGGAATCATAGTAAACTGTTTCTTATCTGCCTTGTGACAGTTATGTCCCATTTGCATTACCAATCCTAGGGATATAGCGTTTGGTTGTGGACATCAGGTATCATTGTCAAAAGGTTTTTGGTTTTCATTTTTAGAGAACATGACTAGAGTGTATCTTCAAGTTTTCTTTTTCGTTCTTATTTGCAGACATGTTCTGAATGTAGACAAGACCTTCATCTATGTCTTATATGTCGAAGCACCATCCAGACTAGGATAAAGCTTTTATTAAATATACTCTAATGATGACCTTCGTTTTATGCTCTGTATATATTTTTTCTTTTAGTGATCAAAATAGGTTGATCTTTTCATCTTCCATTTGTAATAAGTTATTGAATAATTCAGTTTGGGTAAATTTAGCACGTTTTCTTGACTTTGCTATTATTTTTAAATATGCACAAGAAGACTGCTTCCACGACCTGCCTTATAATACAGGATATCAAATTTCTATGCTACGTTTACGGAAGACAAGGGACGAAATTATGAAGTGTGCTCTCTCTATGTATGTAGATATATACTTTGATTGAAGAATTGTGGTAGCTTTAGATGGTTAATTATAAAGATAATGAATGATTATGTAGTGAATGATTTTATTAAGTTAATAATATTTTAGTTTTTTGTATTTTTGCCATTATTTATTATGGGGACATTGAGCCAGTCAGGTACACAAAAAGAATGTCAAATTTTGATTTGGCAACAATATAATTCGTTATCAAAGCATTGAACAAGTTTTAATATAGCAACAATTTTTTATAAATGTAGCAACAAATTTTCGTTACTAATGGCATTAAAAATATAATATTTGACAATGAAAAATTAACCTAATAACAACGGAGAAGATATTGTTGCTAATACTAACATAAAAGGCAACATTTTTTATCGTTGCAAATCATATTAACTTTTGTTGCACATATAAAGAAACGACAACATATAATGTCATTGCTAATCGACGACTTTCGTTGCTATTGAAAAATAATCAGCAACAAATATTTTCGTTGCTGATTCAGCATAATGTCGTTACCAAATAATATAATCAGCAATGAAAATCATAGCTAAAAAGTTTGCATTCCGCAACGAAAGCAAATTAGGAAACAATTTCCATAATTTACTGAAACAAAAAATGTCGTTGCAAAATGGTATCAATTGCAGCGAAAATGCATGGTCGTTGCAACAAAAAAGAGTTCATTTCGTTGCCAATTAGCAGGCTTTTGCAACGAAATGCTTTTGCAACGAAATGGGGTTTTTAGTAAAAAAAAATTAGTTATTCTACAACAATACATTTTGTTGTTAAAGGATGATGTCTCTATACAAAAGCCAAATTTCGTTGCAAAATGTATTACTTTTTGCAACGAAAAACGTTCATTCGTTGAGAACAATTAGCAACGCTTTCATTCAAGAATCTAAAGACCTTAACGACAATAAAGTCGTTGCCAAAACCCTTTTACAACGAAATTTGACACCTTTAGCAACGATAATCGGTTGTTGCTGAAGCCCCATTTTTTTGTAGTGAAAGAAAGGAGGAGACAATTTATGATCTGACTCTAGCAGCAGTTTCAGGAAATATTAGAATATACTACTATGGAAGGCGTATAATGCCTAGTATCCATCGTTTACTTCTATAACTACTAGGGTATCTAATCTCATTCTTTCCCCTACTTTTAGTCATTCAGTATCAGTGTCAGGGAGATATTGTCGATTAACAAATTAGTGTGACTTGGGTGGTACACCAATTATTTGGAAATAATCGAGTTAGGGTTGTAATTCCTCAGTACTTGCCTGGAAGGGAGAATAAATATCTTTTTCCGATGCTATATCTGATATATTTATGTGTTTTATTGACTTATCCCACAGGTTTATTGTTGACATGTTAATATTCTAAACTTATTATTTTGATGATGACTTGATATTTTGTAAAAATTTATTTATTATAAAATTTTAGGAAATTAATGAAAGGATCATTGTTGAAAGACTTTGAAGATTTGTGTCCTAAGAAAATTATGTAAGGTCATTGCAAATATTTGATTTTTCAATTCAAGGCTCTAGGACATTTTTATGTGCATTAAATATCACAAGCATTTATGAAAAATATGTTGGTTAGAAAAATAATGTTGTTACAAATAAATGTATATGCTAAAGTTGCTATCACTAAGGAATTTGAAAGAGTTCTGAATTAATATGCATGATACATGTATGGAAGTAATGAAATATTTTGATGTGCATATGTCTTGGAAACTCTAAGATAATTATCCTTGAAAAATATGCTTTGTTGTTATTTGAATTCCTAAGTGATTTACACCAAAAACAATATGTTTATCTTCTTTCCTTTGATTACGGAATGGTTATATATTTTATTGGAAAGGAAGTATGATATATGTGGTGGTTTTAGTCATGATTACTCTCTATTTAGTTTATCATGATTAGAAGTCTAATAGGTTCACATATCTTGGAAATTGTAAGTAATGATTATCCTAGGAAGTTGTATGTTGCCATTATTCACGGAACTACCATTTAATATAAAACAGTATGGACTTATCACTTTGGAAGTTTATCTTTTGAAAAAGTCTAACTAATAGCTATTTTGTGTTATCCGGAGATTTACTTGATTTGTTGGCAACGTAAATAATTTTTATGCAACAGAACTTATGAGCAACGATAATAATTGGGCTATAAAAGAAGAACTGATATCAGTGAAAAATACAACACTTGAATTAATCTATGCACTCATATATTTAAAAAGCTTTTCCATTATTTTTGGTGCAAGTTCTCAGCTGCTGTGCAATTAATATTCAGATTATTTCTCAGCTAATTTGCGTGGGCTTCATATTGGTGATATCTTTCTTACTATTTAATCATTGTATTCATTAGTTGGGCCTTGCATTGCTAAATTGTTTATTTGCTTTGATCATTAGACCTTTATATTTGTAATCTTATTTTTTAGACTAAGTGTTGTCTAAAGGAATTTTATCCAGGTGGATTAAGGTTTGTTTACAAACAGGTTCAAGGAAGCACAAGTGCTTAAAGGGTGCATTGATGCACAAGGAGCAAGAGTGCTCAAGTGAATTATTGTAATTCAAATTTGATAGAATTTGTTTTGTAATAAGGGTCAATTTAAAGAAATAAAAGGGAGTCTCCAATAGTAGTTGGTATTGGAGGTGGACTAGGCTATTATTATAGAGGGTAATAGTTGAACCACGTAAAAAATCCTGGTGTTGATTTTATTACTTGCTTTTCTTTAATCGCTTACAAAAGCTAGTTAATTATCTTAATAATTAAAATTTGAATATTTACGTTATCTTAAGATATAATTCTTTAACACCAAGTATTTTCTCTAAGTTAAATTCAGCAGATATTTTCATAAAAACAAACAGTCAAATTCGGTAGGCCATATTAATTCATCAAGTTGCATTCATCAATATAGTAGGTTGTATTCGATAGTTTAGATTAAAGTTTAAAAATTGGTCATAGATTGCTTTCACACTTATAGCTATGAACACATTACTTAGTGGCATGGTACAATCCGAGATTGATAAAGTTTTCTCATGCAACACAGCTAAGGAAATTTGGGACACTCTAGTGGTGAGTCATGAAGGAACATCCAAGGTTCGAGAAGTTAAGCTAAGCATGCTCATGCATGATTATGAAATGATTAAGCTTGAGAAAAATGAAATCATAAAAATGGCACAAGTAAGGTTCCTTGTTCTTCTGAATTCCTTTAAGCTACTTGACAAATCCATTCCACAAAGTGAGATTAACCGTAAGTTACTTCGGGCTATGCCCAAGAGGTTTGCTTCTAAAATTACTACTCTTTAAGATTCCTCTACTATATCAACTATGGATAAACTAACTCTTTTTGGTGAACTTGAGGAATATGAACATCAGTTAAAGAGGTATGATGATGAGGAGGAAACTCCTTGAAGAAAGGTTTTAGCTCTTAATGCAGGAAATGACAAAGAGCTAGATGATGATTCGAATGAAGAGATAGCCATGATGTCAAGGAGACTCAAAGGTCTTCTACAAAGGAAGAATAAACGAAAAAATACCTTCAACTCGAATAAAGCCAAAGGAAAGCAAACTAAGGAGACATGTTTTGAATGTGGACATCCAGGGCATTTCAAGAAGGATTGTTTTAAACTAAAGAACAAAGGAAAGATAGGCTCCAAGGATAATAAAAGAAATAAGGCACTTGTCACTTGGAGTGATGAAGAAGAATCCGAAGTAGAGGTCGATGTCAAGGATGAAATAGCTCAAGTATGCTTCATAGGAATAAAAGGTATGTCTCAAGGCAAGGGTTCCTTCTCAAAAATGGATTCTTGATAGTGGATGCTCTCGTCACATGACTGGTGATAAATTAAAGTTCGTGGAGCTAAAAATCATGAAGAAAAATGGGATAGTTACATTTGGAGATAATCGAACCTGCGAAATAATCGGAAAAGGTAAAATAGGAAATGGTAAGGTTAATATTGATAATGTACATCTTGTTAGTGGACTTGAATTTAATCTTATTAGTATCAGTCAATTGATGGATAATGGTCATCAAGTTAATTTTGAAAATGAAAAATGCACTATTTCTCATGGTACTAATAATGTTACTCTAGTTGCACAAAGAGGAGGATATATATATATATATATATACTATTGATTTTGAGAAACAGGATGAAGAACTATGTCTTTCATCTGTACAAGATGAGGCTAATTTATGGCATAAGAGAATGGGACATGTTCACATGGATTTAATCAAGAAATTATCCTCAAAGAATCTTGTCAAAGTGTTACTAAAGATAAAGTATTAAAAGAAGGGAATATGTGTTTCTTATCAACTCAAAAAATAAGTAAGAACATCGTTTACAACAAAGAACATGGTATCAACTTCTTCTCCTTTACAACTGCTTCATCTTGATTTATTTGGACCAGAAAGACATGCTAGTAGATGATTTCTGTAGATATACATTGGTATTATTTTTGAGAACTAAAGATGAAGCATTTAAAGAATTTTAGAAATTAATAAGAAATTTGGAAACAAAATATAGTCTCAAACTCGTAAGGATAAGAAGTGATTATGGTACTGAATTTCAAAAAGACTTTATAATATTTTGTGATCAAAAAGGAATTAGTCATGAATTTTTAGCCCCTAGAACCCCTCAACAAAATGGAGTTGTAGAAAGAAAGAATAGGACATTACAAGAAACAGCTAGAACTTTACTACAAGAAAGTAAACTTCTTAAAAAGTTTTGGGCCAAAGCTGTAAACACCTCTTACTATGTTTTGAATAGAGTACTTATTCGTTCAATCATTTTGAAGACTCCTTATAAACTTTTTAATTATAAGATTCCTAATATAGGATATTTCAAAGTTTTTGGATCTAAATGTTTTATTCTAAAGACTAGTGATAACTTGGGAAAATTTGATGCTAAGTCTTATGAAGGAATTTTCATTGGTTATTCACAAAATAGTAAAACATATCGTGTATTTAATATTAACAAGCTATGTCTTGAAGAATGTTTTCATGTTACAATTAATAAAACTCACAATGATCTTCCAAAAGAAAGAGATGAGGATGCAGGAAATTTGGAGATCTTAGTGAATCTAGCAAACCAGAAAAATCTATTCAGCAAGCCGAATGGATAAATCCAGCAAGCTGATTCAGAAAACTCACAAGGAGTGGAACAAGGAATAACACAAGAGCTTTAAGTTGATATCCCTCAACAAGAAGAAGTAATACATGATGTACAAATGCCAAGACTGCAAGATATCTCAAGAATCATCCACCAAAAAACATTATTGGAGATATAAATAAAGGAATCACTACAAGAAGAGGATTACAAAATCAATGTGCAGTTTCTGGATTCTTATCACAGGTTAAGCCAAAAAGTGCTAATGAAGCTATTCTAGATGAAAGCTGGCTAATGGCAATGCAAGAAGAACTTCACCAATTTGAACGATGCCAAGTCTGGGAACTTATGCTAGTGGGTATTCAAGAATAAGCTTGATGAGCATGGTAAAATCACTCGTAACAAAGCAAGGCTAGTAGCTCAAGGATACAATCAACAAGAAGGGATCGACTACGAAGAAACTTACGCCCCAGTTGCTAGACTAGAGTCTATCCAAATCTTGTTAGCATTTACTTGTTACAAGAAGTTCACACTTTATCAAATGGATGTAAAGAGTGCCTTCCTCAACGGATACATCAATGAAGAGGTATATGTAAAACAGCCTCCTGGATTTGAACATGAGAAGTATCCAAACCATGTCTATAAGCTAAAGAAAGCTCTCTATGGGCTAAAGCAGGCTCCAAGGGCTTGTTATGAAAGGTTGAGTAAGTATTTACTTTTAAATGGTTTTATTAGAGAAAAAATTGATTTTACATTATTTATTAGGCAAGAAAATAAAGATATTATTATTGTACAAATATATATAGATGATAGAATTTTTAGTGCTACTAATGATTTCCTTTGTGAGTGGTTTTTAAGTGCATGCACAAGGAGTTCGATATGAGTCTAATGAGAGAACTTAATTACTTTTTGGGACTCCAAATCAAGTAAACAAAGGAAGGTATATATATCCATCAAACCAAATATACAAAAGAGCTACTTAAAAGATTTGGTTTTGAAGGATCTAATTCAAAGGCTACACCAATGAACACTTCAGTAAAGCTCATGTCTGACAAAAAAGGTATAGATGTGGAGGTAACTAAATATCGAGGTATGATTGGTTGTCTATTATATTTAACTACATCTAGTCCAGATATTATGTATAGTGTATGTCTGTGTGCACGTTTTCAAGCAAAACCTAAAGAATCTCACTTACAAGCCGTTAAAAGAATTTTTAAATATTTAAGTGGTACAATCAATTTGGGATTATTTTATCCAATTTGCAATCATTTTGAACTAATGGGCTATTCAGATGCTAACTATGCAGGATGCTAAATTGATAGAAAAAGTACTAGTGGTGCTTGCACATTTTTAGATCACAGTCTTCTTACGTGGCATAGTAAAAAGCAAACTTCAGTTACATTATCAACCACTAAGGGTGAATATCTAGTTGCTAGGAGTTGCTGCTCTCAGATATTATGGTTAAAACAAACCCTATGTGATTTTGATGTTTTATGTGATAGTGTGCCTATTTATTGTGATAATTCTAGCACTATTGACATTTCAAAAAATCCTGTTTTGCATTCACGTACAAAGCATATAGAGGTTAGACATCATTTTCTAAGGGATAATGTTTCAAAATGTTTAATTAAATTAATTTTTATTCCAACAGAAAAATAATTGGCTGATATTTTTACCAAACCCTTAAGTGAAGAATGGTTTTGCATGCTAAAGAGAGAGAACTTGGAATGTGCATGGTATAAACATTGATTACGTACTAAAATATTTTATGCATAAAATATTTCAAATCTACAGTATATCTGCATGTTATTATTTTAAATACGTCCCGTTGATAAACATTATCTGTTCATAACCGAAGGCTATGGGAGACGTATCTGTTTGGCATAATTCACGGTAGATATAATTATGGTTTTTGAAATTTGAAAAGACAAGAGCAGAGGGTTGTTAATTTTTTCAAGGAGTCTGTTCGGAGTCCAACACTACACTATTAAACACAGACCTCATCCTTTTCTCACACATACTCAGAAAATTTTTCTTCGTTCTTGAGCACTCTAATTTTTGCAACGATAATGAAGGCTCATGCCAACAAACGATCACTTGGTATCACCATCAAAGAAGGAAAACATCCACGATCCCCTTATATTCTAAGATCACCGAAGAAGTCCAAAAGACAGACTCGTCAGACATCTGTGCATGTCTTTTTCGACGACTCCGATGGGTCTGATTCTAGTTTTTCCTTCTTGAAGTTTTCTACTTCTAGTCAAAAAGAGAAGCCCCAACAATCTCCTGGTTCCGAGCCTCTTTCCTCTCAACCAGAATCGCCATCTACTCTGGTAAACCCTTTCTCTGCTACTTCTGATTTACCAGATAATTTCTTTCGAGGTCAGAGTTTTGAAGCCCGTTTCAAAACTTCTATTGCTACAAAACAGTTTGTTTATGAAAAATATTAAAGATTTATTCTATTTCAAAAATTTTTCTTTGGAAAAACTTTTCACTTCTTGTGGCATGTCTTCTATGCTTTTCCTCCCACTAGAGCATATCCCCGGTTGGTACTAAAGTTCTATATAAATCTAGAATGTAATGGGGATTGTTACACGTCTTTTGTGAAGGGAAAATCTTTTTTTTCATGGTTATTGATTTTGGAAGTATTTTTTATATTCCTTCTTCTGGTCCTTACCCTTTTACCCTAAAGGGTGCTGCCAATATTCCCTTTCCTCCCCTTGAGCAACTTCACACTGTGATGAATGATTCGTCCTTGTCTACTCTGTTCACTCCCAAAACCGTTGATGTGTGTCCAACTGCATGTGTCTTGCATAAGTTGATTTGTTACAATCTGTTTCCACGAGTTGGTGGTGGAGCAGATTTTACTTATCAAGATCTTGTGGTTGTTGCTATGATTTTAAAAGGTGTTACTTTTAATTATTCTCTCATGATGTTGTCCACATGCTCAGTTGCATTCGGCAAGTCAAAAAATTTCTTCCTTATGGGATATTTCTTACAAAAATGTTTCAGCATTTAAATTTTTTTCTTGATGATGAAATCATGGTTTCACATAATGAGTTCATTGACTCTGCAAATCTAAAACAATCTCATATCTCGTTTGTTGACGGTCTGTTTGTTCAGATTGTTCCTAATCCCTCCCCTATTCCACCAAGTTATGTTTCATCCGACTTACCATCTGATACTCCTACTTCTTCTACTCTTCCCAGTTCATCAGTCTCATCTCCAGAAGTAGTCAATTTATTGACTCAAGTTCATAAGAATCAAGAGTCCATGCGTACTGATATTCTTGATGTATCAGACTTTTGGTTTTGGAAAAAGGGAAATTGCCCATTCGGGCTAATGATTTGAAACAATGTTTTTCCCAAATAGAAGATGAATTTATTGATTTACAAACTAGTTTTGAGTTATAAACGGTTGCTATGGTTGAAGCTCTTCAAAGGAAAATCAATAGAAACTCTTGTCAATTGAGTCAAGAACTTAAGTTTGTTAGTTATCAAATTGGGGAATTTGTTGATTTTGTTTTTGTTCGTATGAATGAAGTTGGTAGGAAACTGCATTTCGATAAGATGTACTCTCCAATCCTAGAATGGCCTCAATGCAATTGGATGGCCAAGTATGTTGGAGATTTTTTAGACCCTCCTCTACCAAATCAGACTTTTATTCCTCATTCTCCTAGATTTGCTCATGAATTTTCTTTAGAAGAAAAGCTTCATCGTCTTCTGCACCATCCTTATTTCACTTCACGTCCTCTACCCGTTATCCATGTTAACGACATAGACTAAAGACCTTTTTGTTGATGACAAAAGGAGAGACACTAGACAGAATGTAGAATGCTAGAAGATGTTATTGCTGTAAAAGGTGGTTGCTGTGAAGACTACTGATATTTTATGTCTTTTGTTTAAAAACAATTGGTTGGCACCGTTGTTAAGTTTATGTTTTTATTTTTGGATTGGTTGTTTTGAATGATTGGTTGACACCAGTAGTAGATAATTTGATATTATGTTGCAAAAAGTTTCTGTTTATCTAATATTTGTTAAAGCTAACAAATTTGTAGTATGAATAATGCCTAAACAAAAGGCATGATGATGATCTATTCGGATATTATTTATTATTTCTTGAAATTTTTGAATATGCATGAATTTAGGGGGAGTTACAATTTTTAATGTTGTCATTATCAAAAAGGGGGAGAATGTTGACTTGTTAATATTCTAACCTTATTGTTTTGATGATGACTTGATATTTTGTACTAATTTGTTTATTATGAAATTTCAGGAAATTGTTGAAAGGATCATTGTTGAAAGACTTTGAAGATTTGTGTCCTAAGAAAATTATGTAAGGTCATTGTAAATATTTGATTTTTCAATTCAAGGCTCTAGGACATTTTTATGTGCATTAAATATGACAAGCATTTATGCAAAATATGTTGGTTAGCAAAATAATGTTGTTATATATATATATATATATATATATATATATATATATATGCTAAAGTTGCTATCACTAAGGAATTTGAAAGAGTTCTGAATTAATATGCATGATACATGTATGGAAGTAATGAAATATTTTGATGTGCATATGTCTTGGGAACTCTAAGATAATTATCCTTGAAAAATATGCTTTGTTGTTATTTGTTATTTGAATTCCTAAGTGATTTACACTAAAAACAGTATGTTTATCTTCCTTCCTTTGATTACGGAATGATTATATATTTTATTGGAAATGAAGTATGATATATGTGGCAGTTTGAGTCATGAGTACTCTCTATTTAGTTTATCATGATTAGAAGTCTTATAAGTGCACATATCTTGGAAATTGGAAGTAATGATTATCATGAGAAGTTGTATGTTGCCATTATTCACGGAACCAACATTTAATACAAAACAGTATGGACTTATCACTTTGGAAGTTTATCTTTTGAAAAAGTCTAACTAATATCTATTTTGTGTTATCCAAATATTTACTTGATTTGTTGGCAACGCAAATAATTTTTATGCAACGGAACTTATGAGAAATGGTAATAATTGGGCTATAAAAGAAGAACTGATATTAGTGAAAAATACAACACTTGAATTAATCTTTGCACTCATATATTTAAAAAGCTTTTCCATTATTTTTTGGTGCAAGTTCGCAGCTTTGTGCAATTAATATTCAGATTATTCTCAGCTAATTTTTGTGGGCTTCATATTGGTAATATCTTTCTTACTATTTGATCATTGCATTCATTAGTTGGGCCTTGCATTGCTAAATTGTTTATTTTCTTTGATCATTAGACCTCTATATTTGTAATCTTGTTTTTTAGACTAAGTGTTGTCTAAAGGAATTTAATCCAGGTGGATTAAGGTTTGTTTACAAACAGGTTCAAGGAAGCATAGATTCTTAAAGGGTGCATTGGTGAACAAGGAGCAAGAGTGCTCAAGTGAATTATTGTAATTCAAATTTGATAGAATTTGTTTTGTAATAAGGGTCAATTTAAAGAAATAAAAGTGATTCTCCAATACTAGTTGGTATTGGACGTGGACTAGGCTATTATTATAGAGGGTAATAGCTGAACCACGTAAAAAAATCTTGGTGTTGATTTTATTACTTGCTTTTGTTTAATCACTTATAAAAGCTAGTTAATTATCTTAATAATTAAAATTTGAATATTTACGTTATCTTAAGATATAATTCTTTAACACCAAGTATTTTCTCTAAGTTAAATTCAGCATGATATTTTCATAAGAACAAACAGTCAAATTCGGTAGGCCATATTAATTCATCTAGTTGCGTTCATCAATATAGTAGGTTGTATTCGGTAGTTTAGATTAAAGATTAAAAATTGGTCATAGATTGCTTCCACCCTTATTCAACCCCCCCTTCTAAGTGTGTCTTATCTGAATTTCATTTGGTATCAGAGCTTGGCTCTACTTACTTGGTCTTAAAGGTGACTTGTAGGGAAAGATTCTGACATGGCTCAGTTTGGGAACAACAATCAAGAAGGACAATCAACCAATAGACCTCCTTTGCTGTATAGAATAGAAAATTACAACTTCTAAAAATTCCAAATAAGGATCTACTTTAAAAGAGATCCTTAGGAATGGTGGGTTGTGGAGAATGGACCAGTTATTCCATGTAAAGATGATAGTACTCCAAAGACTTTGCTAGAGATGGACTCAAATGAGAGTTTTATGGTTTCCTATGATTCAAGGGATATGAACACATTACTTAGTGGCATGGTACAATCTGAGATTGATAAAGTTTCCTTATGCAACACAGCTAAGGAAATTTGGGACACTCTAGTGGTGAGTTATGAAGGAACATCAAAGGTTCGAGAAGTTAAGCTAAGCATGCTCATGCATGATTATGAAATGTTCAAGCTTGAGAAAGATGAAACTGCAAAAATGGCACAAACAAAGTTCATTGTTCTTCTGAACTCCTTAAAGCTACTTGACAAATCCATTCTACAAAGTGAGATTAACCGTAAGTTACTTCGGGCTATGCCCAATAATGAGTGGATTTTATACCTATGAACCGGCCTCTAATTCGAGCCTAAACTATGTTAATTCTTTGTTTTTATATTTCGTTTTTACTTGTTTAGTGTTGTTTTGTGTTTAGGTGTGGTGGCGTGGCATCTGAACTTAAAGGGTGGAATCATGGTGAAACTTGGCAAGGAAAGAGCTTAACTTGGACAAGCATAAGGGTAGCCCATTGGGGCAAACTTTTTACATATAAAACCCCCCCTGGGGCGGGGGGTGCTGAGAAACTAACAGAAGACATGTCCGCTGGGGCGGACATTTATAAAGAAAAACCCCCATCGGGGCGGGGGTAAGGAAAAAAAGCTAGAGTCCTGGTTCAGTTGATATGCTGCAGTAACGTGAAGGCTGGTGATTGGCATGGCTTGGAATTCAATTGGGCATGAAATTAAAGTCAGAATACGTGTCTTAGGCTTATAATTAAGAAGAGACAACAAGGGACAATAATCATACAATCAATTAACATTTTTTAAGATAATTTTGAGCAATAGTATTGGAGGAAAGATTAAAGGTTTTGAGTCACAATAATTGCAGTTGGGAGCTAATGAGAAGGGTGGTTTTATATTCATCTTACTTCTTTATTTCAATAATTGTAATTGGGATGATGATTTCTTTGATTATTTTAGTTTTTATTTCATCTATGATGAACTAATTTACTTATTAGGCTTATGACGGATCTTTGGGTTGAACGATGATTGCAATCTTTAATTTCAGTTTAATAATCTATTTTTCAGTTTATTTATATTGATTTGTGCTTGAATATATGAATTTCTTGATCACCAATTCTACGTTGATTTGTATGGATTCGAGAGAGGAAATATGAGTCTAGACTTGGTCAATATAGCATGTGTTCTTGAATTCTGTGATTGAATGGAATCTTGATGAATGTTAGGGTAGAGATATGCCTAGCATCGCATGTAATCGGATAGAGAACTTGATCTTAAACCTTCTTTGATTGTAATTCACATAGAGATATAGTGAATTAGTTAATTAAGGTGTTTAGCTTAATTCTATCTAATTTGTAGATTTAAGTTAATATGGTATTAGTGTGTCGAGAGATGGCTAGATCTACTTGAGTGTTCTTGATTAATAAATTGGGATAGTGCATTAAACTGGAAGAAGGTGTAATAATCGGAGTGATACTTAGAGTGAAGTTGTAAGCCTAATTCTCTAATATTTGTTTGAAATTACAGTTTTTAAGTTTGTTGATTGTTTGGTATTCTTAGTATTTTTAATATTTTTAGTTATAATTCTTACATTGATTAGTTTAATAAAATTTGGATTAATATAAGGCTGATAATTGTGAGGGTTAAATTCTTGATAATCTCTGTGGGAACGATACTTGATTTATCATTATATTACTTGTTAACCACGTATACTTGCGTGTTGTGCGTAATTAGATTTTACCCAACAAGTTTTTGGCGCCGTTGCCGGGGAATAGTATAGATTTTAAAATTTTGCAATATTAGTTTAATTAGTCCAGTTTTACTTAAATATTTTTTTCTTTTGTTATGTTCTTTCATTTTCAGGTTCTTGAAGTGGTTTATGCGAACTCGGTCCAAAAACCCAAACTTGCTTCCTTTTGAGGACGATATCAAGAAATGGTTGTTAGAGTTTATGCCCTAGAGGCCAATTATTTGATATAATTGCTTAACGTTTTGATATTATATTTGATTGAATAAATGAATGATTTTATTATGTTTTATTTCTTTGCGTTATATAAATGTTAACATAATAAAAATCCTTAGAATAGTGATACAAATTATATAGTTTCAAGTATGTGACTTGAACATGAGATTATATAATTATAATTAGTATCATTGTTCTTAAATGTCCCTAGTTGAGTATCATTGTTGATGGGACAACAATGATGCATTGAGACTAGTATGTGGATTGACTGATGACCAAATCTCATTGGTCATAAATATATGAGATATTAAGTCAATGCATAGGTACATGTTAGAGAACGATGTACTGGACAGACCCACCATGAGAATTCTATGTGGAGCATTATGCGAAGTGTCATTAGAAATTCTCATAGTGATAATGACGTAATGGTCCTCCGACCTGAAATCACTATATTACTACAC
Source organism: Panax quinquefolius (assembly GCA_020205615.1). Taxonomy (NCBI): domain Eukaryota; kingdom Viridiplantae; phylum Streptophyta; class Magnoliopsida; order Apiales; family Araliaceae; genus Panax; species Panax quinquefolius. Next base: position 344,709 of record JAINUW010000478.1, read on the forward strand.
GGGAATTTATGCACTTTGATATCATCAAATGTCACCTTTAACAGGGTGGACTATAAAGGTGATTATTGGGTACATCATGAATCGTGTGAGGAATATGAGTGATCTAGATGGAATTTAACCCTCCTATTTATTAGGGGTGATATCCATAGGCCTCTTGATTGAGTAGGACTATGAAATGCATGGCCATGCTCAAATAGTGATTTGTTTCATATAGTCTACTCATTGATCAAGAAAACTTCAGATTAAATTATGAAAGAGTATGACACATTCCATGACTCGAGTTTAATCTAGGATATTAAGGTTAAAATGATTAAATTACATTGAAACATTGGTCACAAAAAAGGTTGCATCGAATCATCTATCTTATTATTACTTGGGTAGCGGTGATGCATTACTAGATGCAGCTCACTTTCGTTTATAATTTTATAATATAATTTTAAAATTATTGCCAACGTAATAATAACCTATAGGTCACACACATGAACGTTATTTAAAAGGAATTAATTTAAATTATAAGGATTTAAATATATTAATATGATTAATATTATTTAAATCACAATTTAAATTAAAAGGATAATTATATATATATGTATATTAATTAAGTAAGACTTAATTAATTAATATATATATATATATATATATATATATATAATTTAATTTTATGAAATTAGGTTTTGATTTGATTAATTCCTTTTAACTACTATATATATGATATATAGCAGCTACTTAGGGTTACATCATAATCAAAAACAAAACCCCTAGCCGCTCTTAGAGAGAGACTAGAGAAAAATAGAAAATCCACTCCTTTTGGTGGCTAGTACCGCAATTCCTTCTTCTGCAGATCGTAGGACGATTCATACGGAGCATTTGTGTGGATACCGTAGAGTCGCAGTCCGTTTGAATTGCGTTGGAGATTCGACCACATCGATTCAACCAAAATAATTGGTATAATTTCTAAACCACTGGATTAATTTCTATTTCGCATGGATCCTGTTTTTGGGTTTCGAAAATTGCTTTGAATTGTTCTATTTCTGCTGCATTTTATGTGCCGAATCCCTACAATGGTTTCAAAGGCTAAGTAAGTGGATCAGAGACAAAAAGGGAATTTTCGAGAGTTCTGAGAAAGAAGTAGAAATAATGGCTGCCGAAGACCAGAAAGCGTTACGGGATTTTGTGACTCCTAAGGTGATTGAGCTACAGTCAAGTATCACTAGGCCGGCGATTACTTCAAATATTTTTGAGATAAAGGCCGATACTATACAAATGATACAAAACTCGGTTCAGTTTGGGGGACTTGCAAATGACGATCCGAATGAACATTTGGTCAACTTTTTGGAGATATGTGACACTTTCAGATACAATGGGGTGTCAAATGTCGTAGTCAGACTTCGCTTGTTCCCATTTTCTCTGCGGGACAAGGCGAAGAGTTAGTTACACTCTCTACCACCGGGATCAATAACTACATGGGATGGCCTTGCTCAGAAATTCCTGGCTAAATTCTTTCCACCAGCCAAAACTGCAAAGATGAGGAATGAGATCACTATGTTTGAACAACAGCATGAGGAATCATTGTACGAGGCATGGAAGAGATACAAGGAATTGCTTAGAAAGTGCCCTCATCACGAACTACCAAAGTGGTTGCAAATGAACACATTCTATAACGGGTTGAATGGGAATCTCAGAACCAGTATTAACGCAGCTTTGGGTGGAGCATTTATGGCCAAGAGCTATGAGGAGGCATATGAGTTGATAGAGACAATGGCAGCTAATAACTACCAGTGGCCCATGACAAGATTGACACAACCTAAGGCAGCTGGGGTGTTAGAGTTAGATGGAGTGACGACATTAACAACATAGATTCCAGCACTATCAAAGAAGGTGGATGCTTTGTCGGGTGTACAAACTCAGCAGATTACAGTTATTTGTTAATTATGCGCGGGTGAACATCCTACAGATCAATGTGCAATCAACCCAGCGTCAGTACAATTTGTGGGTAGCTACAACGGGATTCCATAGAACATGTATCAGAATGCATACAATCCGGGGAATAGGAATCACACTAATTTTTCGCGGAGTAATAATCAGAACCAGCAAGCTCTAAGACCATCTTATCCCCCGTGATTTTAGAATCAACATCAACAAATAACTCAGCATCAAGAGAGAAAATAGATTTAGAAGAGTTGTTGTCAAAATATATAACGAGCAACGAGGCAGCTATGAAGTCACAAGCAGTAGCTATCAAGAACCTAGAAAATCAGATGGGGTAGCTGGCTTTTGCATTGAGTAATAAGCCTTAAGGAACTATACCCAGTGATATAGAGAAAAATCCAAAGGGGAGTCATGAGCAATGTCAAGCGATTATGTTAAGGAGTGGAAAACATCTTGAGGGGCAGAAAAGAGAAAATTTGGCTGCAAAAGATGATGATAAAGAAAGTGAAAATAAAGTGGTTGAAAATGAACAAGGCGAAGAAAAGAAGGTGGAAAAGAGTAAGACAAATAATGAACCAGTTGTGTATCCTCCACCACCATTTTAGCAAAGAATTCAGAAACAAAAATTAAATAAGCAATTCACTAATTTTTTTGAAGTTTTCAAGAAACTTCAAATAAATATTCCGTTCGCAGAAGCCCTAGAGAAGATGCCTAGTTATGCCAAATTTATGAAGGGAATTCTGTCAAGGAAAAAGAAGTTGGAGGATTTTGAAACTGTAGCATTGACGGAGGAGTGAAGTGCAGTACTATAAAGGAATTTACCGCCAAAGTTGAAAGATCCGGGGTGTTTCACTATTCCGTGTACAATTGGGAACATGGCATTCCAAAAGTGTTTATGTGACTTAGGGGAAAGTGTGAACCTCATGCCATTATCAGTGTAAACCGAATTGGGTTTACTAGCTCCGAAACCGACTAATATATCTCTACAGTTGGCGGATAGGTCAGTCACGTACCCAAGAGAAATTGTGGAAGATATTATGGTTAAGGTGAATAAATTTATATTCCCAGTGGATTTTATAATTTTGGATTATGAAGAAGATAAAAATATCTCAATCATCCTAGGGAGACCGTTCTTGGCTACGGGTAGGACTCTCATCGATGTGCAAAAAGGTGAACTAACTATGAGGGTTCAAGATCATGAAGTCAAGTTAAATGTGTTTAAGGCCATGAAGTTCCCTATGAATGAAGAGTGTTTTCAGGTGGATGTCATTGATCAAATAGTTAGTGAAGACATGGTTAAGAGCTTGGCTAATGATATATTAGAAACTACATTATTGGGAGATGAAGATTCAGATGATCCAGAGTTTTTAGATTATTTGCATATGCTGGATTCTTTGCCATGAGTTAGTAGATTCAAGGCACCATTTGAGCCATTACACACAGAAGAAAGAGCCACAGCAAGGATGAAACCTTCATTGGAGGAACCACCTACATTTGAGCTTAAGCCACTTTCTAAACACCTCAGGTATGCATATTTAGGCAATTCCAATACTTTACCTGTTATTATTACTTCTGCGTTTAACGAATTGCAGGAAAATACGTTGTTGAGAGTGCTTAGAGAATACAAATCGGCTATATGATGGACAATTGCTGATATCAAGGGAATTAATCCATCCTTCTGCATGCACTAAATTCTTATGGAAAAAGATGCAAAGCCAATAGTGGAACAACAGAGACAGCTCAATCCAATCATGAAAGAAGTAGTGAAGAAAGAAATTCTAAAGTGGTTGGATGCGGGAATCATCTATCCAATTTTAGACAGTACGTGGGTCATTCCGGTTCAATGTGTGCCGAAAAAGGGAGGAATGACGTTATTGAAGAATGAGGATAACAAATTAATTCCGACGAGGACAGTGACCGGTTGGAGGGTTTGCATGGACTACAGGAAGTTGAATAAAGCAACCCGCAAAGACCACTTCCCTCTTCCTTTTATTGACCAGATGTTGGATATGTTGGCGGGACACGAATTTTAGTGCCTACTAGATGGGTATTCTAGGTATAATCAAATAGCCATTGCTCCTGAAGATCAAGAGAAGACCACTTTCACGTGCCCATACGACACTTTTGCATTCAGGAGAATGTCTTTTGGCTTGTGTAATGCACCTGCAACCTTCCAACGGTGTATGATGGCTATCTTCTCTAACATGGTGGAGAAGAATGTAGAAATCTTCATGGACAACTTCTCTGTCTAGGGAGATAATTTTGATGCTTGTCTAGAGAATTTGGTTCTGGTCTTAAAGCGATGTGTGGAGACGAATTTGGTGTTTAATTGGGAGAAGTGCCACTTTATGGTCGAAGAAGGAATAATCTTGGGGCACAAGGTCTCTGCGTAAGGATAAGAGGTTGATAGAGCAAAGTTGGAAATAATTGAAAATCTTCCACCACCAACTACAGTCAAGGAAATCCGCAGCTTTCTGGGACATGGGGGATTCTACCGAAGGTTCACTAAAGATTTCCCTAAGATTGCAAAACCATTGTGCAGTCTCTTAGAGAAAGACGCAGTTTTCAAGTTTAATGAGGAGTGTAAGTTGGCATTTGAGCAGTTGAAGAAAAAATTGACTATAGCTCCAGTGATCGTCACACCGAATTGGAATGTGCCTTTTGCGTTAATTTGCGATGCGAGCGACTTTGCGATAGGAGCTGTTTTGGGTCAACGCCGAGAGAAGATATTCCACGCCATATACTTTGCAAGTAAGACACTTACGGATGCCTAATTGAACTACAAAACTACAGAAAATGAGTGACTTGCAGTAGTATGTGCCTTTAACAAATTCTGGGCATATTTGATTGGGACAAAGGTGGTGGTTTATACGGATCACTCAGTAATTCGGTATTTAATCTCGAAGAAGGATACTAAGACGCGACTTATTAGATGGATCCTCCTCATACAGGAATTTAATTTGGAAATAAAAGATAAAAAGGGGGCAGAGAATCAAGTTGCAGATCATCTTTCAAGGTTAGAAAATCCGGACAAAGACGGGGTAGATAAGTGTTTAATCAACGAGTCATTTTCGGATGAGAAGCTGTGTAACGACCAGAAATTTTTCAAATAATTATATCTATATTTTTACGAATGATCTTTTTTATTATAAGTTATTAATTATTATGAATATGGGTATCAGTAATAATATGCGATATAGATTTAACAGGATAGTCAATTTAAATTTTTTAGTTGACTAAGAACGAAAGTGAAATCGGATATATTCCAAAACCCTAATTCTGGATTTTGAATAAAGAATTGTGTATGAATAAAATATTAATTATATTTTAAAATGATATGTATGTACTATATGTGTGTATTGTTCAGCGTTGATAAGATATAGCAGAGTATTATAAAACCCTAAGTTAGAATTGACAAACCCTAATTTGAACTTCAAATAGGAAACTAAGACTGATTATTGATTGTGTATATGTGATCAAGGATATATGTTAGTGATTATAAATATAATTAGGGACACCCTAATAATTATTTAGAAACCCTAATTACTAAGTTATAAAGACCCTAATCTGATCTCTGGGAAACCCTAAACCCTAATTTTTAAACCCTAATCAGTGATTAGCAAACCCTAATGGTGATTAGCAAATCCTAAGAATTAAAATTTATGGAAAATATATGAAATTACCAAACTACCCTTAAAATTTAGAAGGAAAAGATCAAAATACCCTTTAGTGTGAAAAATAACCAAATTGCCCTTTACTTAACTTTTAAGTTAAAATGGTTATGGCAAAAAATTGTGCCACATCTCTTGAGCTACTACCAAACACCTTTCATCAGCCAATTTAAGCCACATAACAACAATTTTAACCACAAGAGTAAAGAGTGGGAGATTAAAGTATGTGAAATATCAAAGATTGGCTCATTTGCGTTTTAACACCTAGCCAAACTCTCTCACCCTCCAAGCCACGAAATTCCTTAGCAAATCAGTCCCAAATTAAGTTCTTAGAACATCAAGAACATAATAGAAAGCAAGAATCAAAGCTTGTTTAAGGAAGAGGTATAAAGCCTAGCCTAAATTTGATCTTGTATGCTTAATCAAAGTTTGTGTTTATGTGTTTATTCTAGTGTTAAAAGGTGTTTTATGATGATCTATGATGATATATCATAGATCTATAGCATCAAAGTGCCTTGAAATTAAAATTTTCAAAACTGCCATGAACCCTAAATTGTTGTCTGACAAGCTAAAGTCAGAGGTCATAGATCCTTCTTTGTTAATGATTTGTGGTGTTTTATGTTTTCGATCTGTAGTATACTATAAGGACTTTGATCTGGACTTGAAATCATGCTTAGATCATGTGTAGATTTCAAGTTATGTGGAAGGTCAAACTACGTTGACTGACCATGATTTTCTATTTTCTAGGTATCCCAGAACTTGTTCAGCAGTGTCTGACAACAAGTTCAAGAGCCCGGATCTTGCATGTGTTTGCTGATTTATTTGTGGTAGTGTATTTAGGCTATACTCTTGTATGTGTACTACATATTTATGCTCCTATATCACTTAGATAACCAACAGAATGAAAGTAATTGATGGTTAAACTAGCTTGCTCGAACACAAACTCTGTTTTCTGGGTAACCTAGAAAACTTAGGAACACCGCTTCTGACATGGTTTGACCGGATGCTAGCTTGTGAATCTGATGTAGTTTGACTGATCTGATGAATAATATTTATACCTTGTCATGTAGACTACAAGCTTGGCCCATTAGAACACCATAACATCAAACAGAACTCGATGTAATTAAGGCACAAAGTAGCTATCAAGCACTGCCTAGGTTTCTGGGTAACCCAAAAAACCCAGGAAGGGTCTGACAGCCACTTTGAGCCCTTATATCTTGCTTATATGTTGTAGTTAGACCCTGTAAATTGATGATTCATGTAGTATTTGTAACGCCCCAGAAAAATCGAATTTTATGAGAATTAAATTTTTATTTGATTGTATGGATTAAATGAATTTAATTGATTATTTATGGGAGTAAGCTAATTGAAGGTCGTTCTATGACCTAGATATATCGGAACATCGTAGTATTTTGGCTACATGAATGAATTAAAGTGTTTGAATTTCCAAGATGAAAATAAAACCGTTCCGAGAAATTTTTCAAAAAACACTATTCATGTATTTCTGCTCGGGAATTATTTTTGAACTTTTGAGAAATACGTAATGATAGAATATCGAGGTAAGATGGATTATCCAATAATATTTCAGTTATGGCAAACGTAGTTTTTCACCTGCGGACTTAAAAACCTAATGGTTAGGGAAAGCGATTTCCAAGAAGGAATTGAAATGCATATAATGAAGTAAAGCAATGGTCGTATAATACATAGGTATTATGCGAGGTAATGAATATGAGTATAATACGATATATTATACGAGTATGTATGAATGATGATATGTCGTATATGAATAAGTATACGAGAATAATACGTAAGTTATACGTTATAAGGCTTTAAGCCAAATGAATTGGACTTGTAGGATTTGTTAGGAATTGTAAAAGCCCAAGTATAGGAATGGTTAAGTCCAATTGGAATTAAAGGTTAAGGTCCAAGGTGAATTAAATGAAAGCCCAAAGTATAAGATAAGTTAATTAAGCTAAAAGCCCAAAGTATGAACCTATGGGTTATTGGATGATTAAAACCCATGAGGCAAACCATGGGTGATCCAAAGTGATAAGTAAGTAAACTTAATGGTTAAGTAAAGGATAAGTTAAGTGGTGAGCAAGCAAATAATGTGATGAGCAAGTAAAGTGCTTATGTGTGATGAGTAAGTAAAGTTCTTATGAGTGATGAGCAAGCAAAGTGCTTATATGTGATGATTAAGTAAACTTAATGGCTAAGTGTTGTGGTGGCCAAGTAAAGTACTTGGTGGCTAAGCAAAAGATAAGCTAGGTGCTAAACAAGTACACTTAAGGGCTAAGAAAATGTGGAGGCCAAGTAAACTTGATAGTTAAGCTTGGAATAGTAAGGAGGTGGAGTGACTTTATAACCATTATACCCTCACTTTGAGATCTCTATAAATAGGAAGCTTGCTAGCTCATTTGTTCCTTGTTCAAAAACACCAACAACTTATAGCTTATTGGTTAGAGAGAAAAAGCTAGAAAAGCTAGATTTTATATTTTAAGAAACAAGAAGAAGAACAAGGATTAAACAAGTGATCTTCAAGGGTAAGAACTTAAACCATGCATGAATCTCTTTCTCTTCATTTGCTAGAGAAGTGAGTAGTGGAAGGAGTTGTATGCTAAGAAGAAGTAGGAATGATGAATCAAAGGACTTAAGTCTTAATAAGCCGTGAATAAGTACTTTGTTCATAGATAAGTTATGAACCAAAGAAGAACTTGTAAGAACTTGTAATATGTCTACATAAATGAAATTTGTATGATTAGAAGATGAGAGGATGATGGTTAGAAGACTTAAAGTATGATAAGCCATGTGAAGTAAAATCATAAGTAGTTTATACTTTTAATAAGTTATAAACTTATGAAGAACAAGTAATAACTTATTATGTAAATAATTTAATGAAATATGCATGTTAAGATGTTAGTATAATGGAATGAATCCATTTGAAACGATGAACAAATCATAAGTAACGAAGCTATGCCGGAATTCACACGATTAGACGATAGTCGTAGAATTCGTGAAATTCTCGGAATGGAAGTTAAATTTTGACTTAGCTCGAAAACATTGGTTTTCGATGGAGTATAGTCTCATTTGGTATTCTAGAGTTGTGGACTCGAAAATGACCGAATTCTGACTTAGAATGAAGAAACGAGCGTTGAACGTTCACGAACGTTTATTATTTTTGTTAAAATGAACTAATAGGTGAATTTTTAGTTAACGGATTCAAAAATAGAAAATTCTTGCATGAACACGTAGAGTATGTAATTTGTGAGCTAAGGGCTTTTGAACGAGCCAATTCGGACTTATAATGAAGAAGTTATGAGCCCCTTTCACTTAACTATCAAATTTTTTCAGATATAGATGATCAGCAGCAGCAAATATGAGAATGAGCTCTTTAAGCCATGCCTGCAGTCGGGGTAAAAGGAGTGCCATCGCAGAAGTCGTCATGACAGTGTTACTCAGAGGTACGAAGTCTCGCATCGCAAAGAACGAGGATCGGATGTTGGAGTCTTGGAAAGTGGCGCCAGAAGACAACTTAGAAGGATCTGCCATGGCCATGGCTGAATAAAGGGATTTTGTTGACCAAGTTGATTATGAACCCAATGGTTTACAAGACAAGTATGGGACAAGTAATTACTTAATAAACATGATAAAACCTTTCTTAAATCACTTTTATAGTGATGACTTTAGGAATTTAATGTTGTTTAATGAGTAGTTAAACGACGAACGTAGAGTATAAGAATGTGAACTGTATTCAATAATAATGATGACTATAACGTTGAGAGTTACAACTAAAAGTTGTTGAGTAATACGTGAACATGAATGGTATGCAATAATTGTACTTAACCAATGACGATCGAGTTTCGATTAAATAACGTAAGAATGTTAGTAAGCCGTGAGAAAGGATGATTAACTCAAAACGAGTTGTATTAATGAAATAATATCAGTTAAGTTATAGAAGAGAAAGAAGTTGGTAAGAATGAAATAAAGAACAACAGCAAGCCAGAACCAATAAATAACAAATCTAATACATGATTAGATTGAGAAGAAGGGTAAGATTCATTAGGAACCATGTATGATCATTCATGACCTAATGTGGTATATTATGTGGTTATGTGTTGTAGAGACTGTAAAGACTCAAAGAGAAAGTAATTTTACTATAGCAGACGCTGAAGACAAGTTTTCTTATCGCTTGTCTAACCTTTGTGTTAGCCAGGTTTTCAGTGATTCATGTTATGAGATGCATGAATTGTTTTAAAGAAAGGGTTGATGCCAGTTTTAACTCGGCTAGACTAATCTGAAAAGATTGATTGATTTATTTACAAGTCTTTTAATATAGAATTGATAACGCTATCCTACGCCAATTGTTTGGTACGGATTCAAGGTAAGCCTGAGTATGAATAAACAAATGTATTTTACATTGATTATTCGACGGGCACGTGAGGTTGCCAAAACTTAAACGTAAATACGTTTAACGGATGTAGTGTTGATTAACATAGAGTACTATAGGCTGATCACCTAGAAGTGCTCGTAAGAAATGTCGGACTTACGGTCTTAGCACCGAGTTATCCTTTTCATGAATAAAAGCCAATGAGAATGTTCATGGTCTATGGACCTACTCAGAATTTCCAATCTACTATATGTTCTTTGGAATTTTTTTATGAGATGAGAAGTGCTAATCAATGTTTCGTAGTACTTCATAACTATTGTTCAGTTAATGAAGAATAATCATATGATTCTCGAAGTGGTATTTATACAATATATTGTTAGACTTGTGGAGCCAGTTATGCTCACTTCTTCCTTGAATCATATGATTGCAGCTAAGGTCAAGCGAACTGAGGGTTCCAGTAGAGATAAAGGCAAGGCAAAGATGAACGACTAGTTTATTCTATAATAGACTAGTATGTTTGTATGAATTATATTACAATGAACAAAGAATGTAATGGTTTCAGAACTTGCGAACGAGATGTATTATTAATGTAATAAGAATGTCATTGATACACATATTTTAATTTTGTTTCAATAGAATGAATGTACAGTTATGAGTACCGTGTAGCACCATCTGTCGGGTTGGAAGATACCCGAATTTGGGTGCGTCACAGGTTGGTATCAAAGCATTAGGTTATAAAACTTAAGGGGGAAAAGTCTGAAGGAAGGAAAACTTAAGTTGAATGAGTTAATAAGGTATTGAGGAAACTCAGTACCAAAAGATTTAAAAGATGGAAAGTAACGCTAAATAAATTAAATATGATTTGTGCTTATACTATTGTGTGTTAGGTACTAATCAACATATGTGTTATTGTAGATGTCGATCGATAGCTTGATGTATAGAGATATACACATGGTGAGCGAAGAGCTTGTGAACAGAGTAGAGCCTGTATCTATGCCAGTGGCGGAGGTACCATTAGAGTTGGAGCCAGAGGAATACTTTTCTGAGGAGAACTACTCCGAGGGAGAAATGGATATAACATCATATCTTAATATGATGATGGATGTGGAGGAGGAAATGGAAGTAACATCGGTTAATACGGTGGTACCTGAACAAGAGTCAACATCTCTAGATGCAATGAGAGCATTGTATCTGGCAGTGCTTGATAGGAATGTGCAACTGAGTACAGTTGTTCAGAATCAAAATGAAGAGATTAGTTATCTCTATGAAGCAAAGGAGTCCGCAGAAGCAGATTTTGAGTCAGAGCACGATGAAAAGGTGCTCATGACAAATAAGGCTAGGGACTATAAGAAAGAGGCCGATGAGCTTCGTAAGAAACTGGTTGAAAGAGACCAGAAGATAGCACGGATGTCTTACATCCATGAGAGTGCTCATAAGGATTTCAAGCTAAAAATTTCTTGTTATTCCATTGAGTTGGGACAAATTTGACATACTGTTAGTCGGTATATTGTGTCGATTCTTGCGAATGAGAAACACAAGGATGTTGTTATGCATTATTAGAAGTCTAGAGTTATAAATATGTGTGTAGTGACGTAAAACCTTCTTTTGTATAAAAGGGTAGTCTTTTGTAAATCCCAACTTTTGTGAAGTTCAATTACGGGATAGAAATGTAATAGCTTTTGGCTATGGAAGCAAATTGTAAATAGTTACAGACTATGAAGAATCATATGAATATAATGAAGTTTCCATTTAATATGCTTTGTATGGTATGAGTTATTATTTGGCAAATAATAACTAAATAAGTAAATAGATAATAAAGAAATTTTATTTATTTAATCAGAAAATGTCGCCACGGAGAAGACAACGTAATCAGGAGGCTGAGTCACATAATGATAACCAAAGGGGTCAGAATGACCCTATGCAAGAGTTTGTTAATTTATTAACGGCTGCATTTAACGAAACCGGGGGTAGAGTACCTGCGGGATCTAGGGTAGTCAGAACAACTACCTTTAAAGAGTTTAAAAGCGTAGGTCCACCGGAGTTCAAAGGAATGACGGACCCAATAGAGGCCCAGACATGGGTAAAAGAAATAGAGAAGGCGTTTGTTATTACAAACGTAGCTAAGGCGCAAAAGATTTCTTTTGCGACCTATATGATGAAAGGGGAAGCCATCTTTTGGTGGGAGGCTCACCTGGGTGGGGCTAGAACTGATGTGGTAACGTGGGAACAGTTCAAGAAGGTTTTCTTCGAGAACTATTTCCCTACAAGCATGCAAGGGAGGATGGAGATTAAGTTCTTAGAACTTAAGCAAGGGGACATGACGGTTCCCCAACACGCAGCCAAATTCAATGAATTGGCAAGGTTTGCTCCACACCAGTGGACACTGAGGAGATGAAGGCTCATAGGTTTAAGCAGGGCCTGAAACCCTGGCTCTATAGTAGAATTTCTGTGTTCCAAAGTGCTTCCTTTGGGACCATTCTGGAGAAAGCAATTATAGCAGAGGGTGGTAGTGAGGCGTTGACCCAATACCACAATGAGAGAAAGAATAAGAGCAAGGGAGAGGGAAGAACCAAGGTAGAGAGTGCCAGTAGTAGTGGCAGTATACCAAGAAGAAAGAATTTTAAGTCCGGAAATATTGGAGTGGGACTAGGGGATCCTAAGCGTAGGATCGAAGCATGTAAGACATGTGGAAAGACTCATTTAGGAGTCTGTCTGAAGGGAAAGTCAGTTTGTTATAATTGTGGACAGGAGGGTCATATGTCACCCAATTGTCCTAATCCTAAGAAAAACTATGGCTGTTTTGTATGTGGGTCGTTAGACCACATGGCAAGAAATTGCCCAAAGAAGGGGTCGGAGGAAAGTAAAGGTGTTAGTAGTGGTAAGTTAGCCATTATTGGATCACCATCGTTGGGTAGACCTATGGCCCGTACTTTTAATATGACGGTCCAAGATGCGGTTGCATCAACGGATATAGTGACAAGTATCATGTCAGTCAATACAATGAATTCTTATGTGCTGTTCGATTGGAGTGCTACTTGTTCTGTTATAGCATATGAAGTTGTTAAGTGATTAAGTTCATTTCCGAAGGGATTATAAATACCTTTAAACGTTAAGGTAGAGAATGAGGAAATAACTCTCGTTGAATATATTCATGGGAATTGTTTCATGGATAATGAAGGTAATAAAATATCGGTAGATAAATACCGATAAGGTTGAGAGAATTTGAAGTAATTCTCGAAATGAATGAGTTAATTAACCATACAACTTTAATAAATTGTTAGAGGAGAAGTATGAATCTTTTGATTTCTAAGGAACCCAAGGTAGTATTTTACGGTAATAAATCACCGGGACGTTCTTGTTGTCTAATTATAACGCAAGTTAGGAGGATGTTAAGGAAGAGGATGAGTCGTTTCGTTTGCTTATCGACTATCGTAAGAGGAGTAACTTAGCAGTTAAGAATAAAAAACCCATTGCCCAGGATCGATGATCTATTTGATCAGTTGAAAGGGGCAAAGTATTTCCTAAGATAGATTTGTGTACGGGGTATCGTTGGTTGAAAGTAAGGAAGAAGGAGGATGTACCTAAGATGACGTTTAGAACTCGTTATGGTTATTACGAGTTTCTGGTTATGTCGTTTGGGTTGACTAATGTAATGAAGTTAGATTGTCCGTAAGGGGCACAAAGCAAGTCGGTGGTAAGCTGATAGGTTCTCTTGTGAGGTGTTATGGTTGAAGTACCATTAGCGCCACAGAGTGTTCAAATAATATTTGGACAAGTTTGTCGAAATGATCATCGATGATATTTTAGTCTATTATAAGATGCTAGAAGATCATGATGAACATGTGAAGATAGTGTTGGAATCACTATGGAGGGAGAAGTTGGATGCGGAATTCACTAAGTGTGAATTTTAGCTTAAAAGATATATCGATTTGTTATCGATAAGTATGTTGGGGATGAGAAGTGAGAAAAATAGTTTTCAGGAACTAAAAAGGAAGGCTAAGTGAGGCACCTGTATTATCTTTATCAAATGATACGAGGAATTTTGTAGTGTATCTCGATGCTTCGCATAGATAACGAGGTTGCGTGCTCATGTAGCATGGCAAGGTCATTGCATATGCATCACGCCAGTTAAAGGATTATGAGAAGATTTATCCTACTTATGATCTATAATTGGCAGCTGTAGTTTTTGAATTAAAAATATGAAGATACTATGTATACGGGGAGAAGTGTGAGATATACACGAACTATAAGAGTCTGAAATATATCTCCACACAGAAGGGGTTGATTATGAAGTAGAGAAAGTGATTAGAATGGGTGAAGGATTACGATGATGATATCTTATATCATTCAAGGAAGGTAAAACGCAGAAGCTGACGCGTTAAGTAAGAAAGGTAGGGAAAAGCTATCGAGGTTAACGACTCATAATGAGTTAATAGCCGAGATGGCGAGAACGGAGTTAGAAGTTAATTTACGGAATGAAGTAGTAGAAATGTTATTCACAATAGACTCAATCCACGAAAATAGAACAAGTCAAGGAAGTACAACTAGGTAACGAGGAGAGCAAGTGAATGAAGAAGAGTATGAGGGATGAAGAGAAGATCACGTATCATCTCGTTTGAAGGAGGAATTTGAGTTTCATATAATTCCGAGTTAAAAGAAGGACTAATAAAAGGAAGATAATACCTTCGGTGAAGGTGAATGTGAGGAACCACAATGCCGAAGAAGCAACGTGGGGACTCAAGATTAAAATAAAGGAAAAATTTTCCTTAATGGTGTATGTATTATTAGCGAGATTCTGGGGACAGAATCCTTATAAGGGGGGAAGAGTGTAACGCCCCAGAAAAATCAGATTTTATGAGAATTAAATTTTTATTTGATTATATGGATTAAATGAATTTATTTGATTATTTATGGGAGTAAACTAATTGAAGGTCGTTCTATGACCTAGATATATCGGAACATCGTAGTATTTTGGCTACGTGAATGAATTAAATGTTTGAATTTCTAAGACGAAAATAAAACCGTTCCGAGAAATTTTTTGAAAAACACTATTCACGTATTTCTGCTCGGGAATTATTTTTGAACTTCCGAGAAATACGAAAAAATAGAATATCGAGGTAAGATGGATTATCCAATAATATTTCAGTTATGGCAAACGCAGTTTTTCGCCTGCGGACTTAAAAACCTAACGGTTAGGGAAAGCGATTTCCAAGAAGGAATTGAAATGCGTATAATGAAGTACAACAATGATCGTATAATACGTAGGTATTATGCGAGGTAATGAATATGAGTATAATACGAGATATTATACGAGTATGCATGAATGATTATATGTCGTATATGAATAAGTATATGAGTTAGAATACGAGAATAATACGTAAGTTATACGTTATAAGGCTTTAAGACAAATGAATTGGACTTGTAGGATTTGTTAGGAATTGTATAAGCCCAAGTATAGGAATGGTTAAGTCCAATTAGAATTAAAGGTTAAGGTCCAAGGTGAATTAAATGAAAGCCCAAAGTATAAGATAAGTTAATTAAGCTAAAAGCCCAAAGTATGAACCTATGGGTTATTGGATGATTAAAACCCATGGGGCAAACCATGGGTGATCCAAAGTGATAAGCAAGTAAACTTAATGGTTAAGTAAAGAATAAGTTAAGTGGTGAACAAGAAAATAATATGATGAGCAAGTAAAGTGCTTATGTGTGATGAGTAAGTAAAGTGCTTATGAGTGATGAGCAAGGAAAGTGCTTATCTGTGATGATTAAGTAAACTTAATGGCTAAGTGTTGTGGTGGCCAAGTAAAGTACTTGGTGGCTAAGCAAGAGATAAGCTAGGTGCTAAACAAGTATACTTAAGGGCTAAGAAAATGTGGAGGCCAAGTAAACTTGATAGTTAAGCTTGGAATAGTAAGGAGGTGGAGTGACTTTATGACCATTATACCCTCACTTTGAGATTTCTATAAATAGGAAGCTTGCTAGCTCATTTGTTCGTTGTTCAAAAACACCAACAACTTATAGCTTATTGGTTAGATAAAAAAGCTACAAAAGCCAGAAAAGCTAGATTTTATATTTCAAGAAGCAAGAAGAAGAACAAGGATTAAACAACTGATCTTAAAGGGTAAGAACTTAAACCATGAATCTCTTTCTCTTCATTTGCTATAGAAGTGAGTAGTGGTAGGATTTGTATGCTAAGAAGAAGTAGGAATGATGAATCAAAGGACTTAAGTCTTAATAAGCTATGAATAAGTACTTTGTTCATAGATAAGTTATGAACCAAGGAAGAACTTGTAATATGTCTACATAAATGAAATTTGTATGATTAGAAGATGAGAGGATGATGGTTAGAAGACTTAAAGTATGATAAGTCATGTGAAGTAAAATCATAAGTAGTTTATACTTTTAATAAGTTATAAACTCGTGAAGAACAAGTAATAACTTATTATGTAAATAAGTTAATGAAATATGCATGTTAAAATGTTAGTATGATGGAATGAATCCATTTGAAACGATGAACAAATCATAAGTAACGAAGCTATGCCAGAATTCACACGATTAGACGATAGTCGTCGAATTCGTGAAATTCTCGGAATGGAAGTCAAATTTTGACATTGAGCTTAAAAACATAGGTTTTCGATGGAGTATAGTCTCATTTGGTATTATAGAGTTGCGAACTCGAAAATGACCGAATTTTGACTTAGAATGAAGAAACGAGCATTGAACGTTCACGAATGTTTATCGTTTTCGTTAAAATGAACTAATAGGTGAATTTTTAGTTAACGGATTCGAAAATAGAAAATTCTTACATGAACACATAGAATATTTAATTTGTGAGCTAAGGGCTTTTCAACGAGCCAATTCGGACTTATAATGAAGAAGTTATGAGCCCGAGAATCTCACCTAAGAAATTAACTGTCAAATTTTTTTCAGATGCGATGATGTGCAGTAATGCAACTGACAGCTGATGTAGCTTCTTTAAGCCCCCGCAGATGTAGGGGTCAAATGAGTGCTACTCAGAGAGTCGTGCAGTAGCCGCCACTCAGAGCATGAGTCTAGTCTCAGGCAGGAGTTGGATGTTAGTCTTGGAAGTTGGTATCGAAAGTGAAATACAAATACTAAAAGAAAAAGGGTCGCTGCTACCGTGGCGCCAAAGAAGGGATTTTGTTGACCAAGTTGATTATGAACCCAATGGTTTGCAAGACAAGTATGGGACATGTAATTACTTAATGAACATGATAAAACATTTCCTAAATCACTTTTATAGTGATGACTTTAGGAATTTAATGTTGTTTAATGAGTAGTTAAACGACGAACGTAAAGTATAAGAACGTGAACTATATTCAATAATAATGATGACTATAATGTTGAGAGTTACAACTAAAAGTTGTTGAGTAATACGTGAACATGAATGGTATGCAATAATTGTACTTAAACAATGACGATCGAGTTTCGATTAAATAACGTAAGAATGTTAGTAAGCCGTGAGAAAGGATGATTAACTCGAAACGAGTTGTATTAATGAAATAATTTCAGTTAAGTTATAGAAGACAAAGAAGTTGGTAAGAATGAAATAAAGGACAACGACAAGCCGAAACCAATAAATAACAAATCTAATATAGGATTAGATTGAGAAGAATGGTAAGATTCATTAGGAACCATGTATGGTCATTCATGACCTAATGTGGTATGTTATGTGGTTATGTGTTGTAGAGACTGTAAAGACTCAAAGAGGAAGTAATTTTCTTTGTAATGCATTTATCAAGGCAAGTTTTCTTATAAACATCAAACCTTCGTGTTAGCCAGGTTTTCAATTATTCATGTTATGAAATGCATAAATTATTTTAAAGAAAGGGTCGATGTTAGTTTTAACTCGACTAGACTAATCTGAAAAGATTGATTGATTTATTTATAAATCTTTCAATATAGAATTGATAACGCTATCCTACGCCAATTGTTTGGTACGGATTCAAGGTAAGCCTGAGTATGAATAAACAAATGTATTTTACATCGATTATTCGATGGGCACGTGAGGTTGCCAAAACTTAAACGTAAATACGTTTAACAGATGTAGTGTTGATCAACATAGAGTACTATAAGTTGATCACCTAGAAGTGCTCGTAAGAAATATCGGACTTACGGTCTTAGCACCGGGTTGTCCTTTTCATGAATAAAAGCCAATGAGAATGTTCATGGTCTATGGACCTACTCAGAATATCCATTCTACTATATGTTCTTTGGAATTGTTTTATGAGATGAGAAGTGCGAACCAATATTTCGTAGTACTTCATAACTATTGTTCAGTTAATGAAGAATAATCATATGATTCTCGAAGTGGTATTTATATAATATATTGTTAGACTTGCTGAGCTAGTTATGCTCACTTCTTCCTTGAATCATATGATTGCAACTAAGGTTGAGCAAACTGAGGGTTCCAGTAGAGATAAAGGCAAGGCGAAGATGAACGACTAGTTTATTCTGTAATAAACTAGTATGTTTGTATTAATTATATTACAATGAACAAAGAATGTAACAATTTCAGAACTTGGGAACGAGATGTATTATTAATGTAATAAGAATGTCATTGATACACATATTTTAATGTTGTTTCAATAGAATGAATGTATAGTTATGAGTACCGTGTAGCACCATTTGTCGGGTTGGAAGATACCCAAATTTGGGGGCGTCACAGTATTACATCAATACTACATGATCATTACGATACCCTGCCCAGAAACTATATGTACAATGATTTACGTTCGGTCAAAGTAGGCACCAAGCAATTGTCTTTAAATGTTCTTGAAACTCAAGAAAACCTAAGGCGACAGATTCTGTCGCTAAAAGCTTTAGTGACAGTTTTATTATAATTAATTATATAAATTTCTAAAAATTCATTAAGAATATAAATAAATTGCTAAAAATTATAAAAATGGTTTTAAAATTATTTTAAGTTATAAAAATTAAGTTTTGATAAATTGACATATTTTTCATTAATATTATTATTTATTTGAATATTAATGGTATTATATTTGTTTAATAAATGTATTAAATAAATTTGTTAAAAATAATCTTTATATTATAAAAATAATTTTAAATGATAATAAGGTGTTTTAAAATATTTGAAGTTATAAATTATAACTTTTAATATTTTGAGGTAATTGTCATTAATAATTTAATATAAATGATAATAGGTTTATTTAATAATTATATAAATAAATAGTTTAAAATGGTTTTAATGATTTAAAAATCATTTTAAAAGGATATAAATGACTTAAAAATATTTTAAGTTATAATAAATGACTTTTAATATTTTGATGAATAATACATTATTATTTAAATATTATTGGTAATTTTTAAAAAGGATTTTAAATGTTTTAAAAATCATTTAAGGTGAAAATTAGTATTTTAAAAATATTTTAAGTTATTATAAATAATAACTTTAATATTTTGTCAAGTATTTTATTAATATTTTAATATTATTTAAATATTAATGATAATGGAATTATTTTGTATTTAAATCATTTAAAAATGATTCCAGTGTTTGAATTATCATGATAAATTATAATAATTATTCAAACATTATTATAATACCTTAAAAAATAATATGATTAATATTTAATTTATCTAGAATAATATTGAAGTTACAGAAAAGAGTTTAAGTAAATATAAACGCGATTATTATCCGATAAAGCCGTTGGTACACCGAAATATTTTCGATATTAACCCAGACTTATATAGTGTGACCTGATAAGTAATTATTTATGTTCAAATGACTGCTATAACTATGTGACAATGTGTTTACGCTATATGATGACTGCAAATAGCAGTGTTATGTGTCATGATATATTATTCTGATCAAAAGAATAATCTTATGAATGATAGGTCTCAGTATAAATGATAAAACTAAGTTGTGTAAGCAGTAGATCAGGCAAGTATCCTTACTATTGGGATCTACTTATGCAATAATCCTGTGTAAGTAAGTTATCGAATTATACTACTGTTATATAAGTTTTTTTAAAAAACTCTACTATTATTGATCATGTATTTCAACATTAGTATTCATGTTAGTTATCGAACTCTATTCATTCATGGTTTACCAGTACAGTAGTAATATATGATCAATATATACTCTGTTTATAGATAATTAAGTTAGATTATACAGGTGCCCTCACTTGGATATACAGGTAGATTATACCCTGTTTATCGCCGAATCATTTTATCTGCGCACTGTTTGAATAGGTACGGCTAGTCCCACATGTCCCAAGTGAGGGCACCTGTATAATCTAACTTAATTATCTATAAACAGGGTATATATTGATCATATATTACTACTGTACTGGTCCCACGATGAATTATTTAATAAAAATTACCAAGTACTAACTCTTAACCAAATTAATTTTATTTAAACAATTGCAAAGTCCTTTGGGAAAATGGTCATAACTTCTTCATCCAAACTCCGATTTCGATGATTCAAAATGTTACGGAAAGAGGAGACGAAGATCTACAATTTTTATTCTTTGAGTTTTTCGAAATAAGGTCCGGAGAAATACTCAAATTGGCTCTGAAGTGGATGTTGTATAAATGGCAAGCCGAAAACGCAAATCTAGCCACCCCAAACATCGATCCAAGTAACTTTTGTCCCACTTCTTACAAAACAACGTAAAACATGCATGAATAGACACAAACATTTAAAAATATCCAAAAGATTAAGCTCAAACGCATTCAATTCATGGGTATAAAACTCACTCATCAATATACAATGAATATACAATGAAATCGGAGTTCGAACGAAGAAGTTATGGCCATTTTCCCCATCAACGGCGCCAAAAACTTATTGATTGATTTCACAATTAAAACAAACATGCAGGTATACACGGTCAACAAGTAATAAAGTGAAAGTAGAGTATCGTTCCCACGATAAATTATTTAATAAAAATTAGCAAGTACTAACTCTTAACCAAATCAATTTTATTTAAACAATTGCAAAGTGTGATATTTCTAATTAAGAAAACTAAATTAACTAATTAAACTGAATTGCTTTATAAATGAATTCAAATAAATAAAGATTAAGACTTCAATATCCCCAATTATGAACTATAAATCAATGAGGACTTTTGATGAGTGAGTTTTATACTCATAATTGAGTGCATTTGAACTTAATCTTTTGGTTTATTTTAAGTGTTTGTGTCTATTCATGCATGTTTTACGTTATTTTGTAAGAAGTGGGACAAAAGTTACTTGGATCGATGTTTGGGGTGGCTAGATTTGCGTTTTCGGCTTGCCATTTACACAACATCCACTTCAGAGCCAATTTGAGTATTTCTTCGAACCTTATTTCGAAAAACTCAAAGAATGAAAGTTGTACATCCTCGTCTCCTCTTTCCGGAACATCTTGAATCATCAAAATCGGAGTTTAGACAAAGAAGTTATGACCATTTTCCCAAAGGACATTAGAGCCAAAAATGTCAGAAAATTTTCCAGCGTCGGGGTGCCCATTTCAAGTTCATTTGCTTGTTGGGGTGCTAGGGGATGACTTCCCAAAGACCGAGGCGAGGGGAAGAGTTTGGTCATATTTTGACGCATTTTGGGGTGAATTTTGACACTTTTCTAACTCTAAATTGGATTGGGTTTGTTCCTAAGCTAAAAATTAGACTTGTAACCTATAAATACATGATGTAAGGCATAAAATAAGCTGAGAATACATAGATTAGATTAGAGATACACTCCATTAGATTAGAACATAAACCCTAGTTCTTATTAGTTTTGGAGATGGAAGCAAATTGAAGAACACTAGACAACAAGAGCAAGAGCAAGAGCAAGAGGGGAGCATCAGATTTGCTGACAACAGATTCTATTATCTTCTTTTATCATACTTTTATCTTTTAATGTCTACTCAGTCGTGGATTCTTAATTTTAATTCAATGACAATGAACTAATTCTTTCATTAATATTTCAATTGAACCTTTTATGTCTATAAATTAGTTATTCAATTTATTCTAATTATTTGTGTCAAAGTGAATTATTTATCTTGTCTTATGCTTATTGATTAATTATTTGATCAGTAATTACCTTGTTACTCTAGAAGGAATTGAAAGAGGAGATCTAGGGTTAGAACTGGGCATGATAACATGTGACTTAGTTATTTGCATTTATTGAATAATTAGGTTCGTGAATTGAATGGAAATATGTGTTCACCGCATGTAACACATAAGGAATTGGAATTGAAGGAGTTTAATTCAATTGTTTTGCATAGGAAAATAACAAGATTAATCTGGATTAAATTGAAGTCATTTGATCACTTGGAAAAGGACTTTTGGCATTTGAGAATTCCTGTTAACAATTCAGTAGGCATAATAATTAGGATAATTGATTTATAGTTCATAATTGGGGATATTGAAGTCTTAATCTTTATTTATTTGAATTCATTTATAAAGCAATTCAGTTTAATTAGTTAATTTAGTTTTCTTAATTAGAAATATCACACTTTGCAATTGTTTAAATAAAATTAATTTAGTTAAGAGTTAGTACTTGGTAATTTTTATTAAATAATTCATCGTGGGAACGATACTCTACTTTCACTTTATTACTTGTTGACCGTGTATACCTGCATGTTTGTTTTGATTGTGAAATCGATCAATAAGTTTTTGGTGCCGTTGCTGGGGAAAATGGCCATAACTTATTCATCCGAACTTCGAATTTATTGTATATTGATGAGTGAGTTTTATACCCATGAATTGAATACGTTTGAGCTTAATCTTTTGGATGTTTTTAAGTGTTTGTGTCTATTCATGCATGTTTTACGTTGTTTTTTAAGAACTGGGACAAAAGTTACTTGGATCGATGTTTGGGGTGGTTAGATTTGCGTTTTCGGCTTGCCATTTACACAACATCCACTTCAGAGCCAATTTGAGTATTTCTTCGGACTTTATTTCGAAAAACTCAAAGAATGAAAGTTGTAGATCTTTGTCTCCTCTTTCCGGAACATCTTGAATCATCGAAATCGGAGTTTAGACAAAGAAGTTATGACCATTTTCCCAAAGGACATTAGAGCCAAAAATGTCAGAAAATTTTCCAGCGTCGGGGTGCCCATTTCAAGTTCATTTGCAGCGCCGGGGTGCTAGGGGACAGCTTCCCAGCACCGAGGCGTTGGGGAAGAGTTTGGTCATATTTAGACGCGTTTTGGGGTGAATTTTGACACTTTTCTAACTCTAAATTGGATTGGGTTTGTTCCTAAGCTAAAAATTGGACTTGTAACCTATAAATACATGATGTAAGGCATAAAATAAGCTGAGAATACATAGATTAGATTAGAGATACACTCCATTAGATTAGAACATAAACCCTAGTTCTTATTAGTTTTGGAGATGGAAGCAAATTGAAGAATACTAGACAACAAGAGCAAGAGCAAGAGCAAGAGGGGAGCATCAGATTTGCTGACAACAGATTCTATTATCTTCTTTTATCATACTTTTATCTTTTAATGTCTACTCAGTCGTGGATTCTTAATTTTAATTCAATGACAATGAACTAATTCTTTCATTAATATTTCAATTGAACCTTTTATGTCTATAAATTAGTTATTCAATTTATTCTAATTATTTGTGTCAAAGTGAATTATTTATCTTGTCTTATGCTTATTGATTAATTATTTGATCAGTAATTACCTTGTTACTCTAGAAGGAATTGAAAGAGGAGATCTAGGGTTAGAACTGGGCATAATAACATGTGACTTAGTTATTTGCATGACGAATAATTAGGTTCGTGAATTGAATGGAAATATGTGTTCACCGCATGTAACACATAAGGAATTGGAATTGAAGGAGTTTAATTCAATTGTTTTGCATAGGAAAATAACAAGATTAATCTGGATTAAATTGAAGTCATTTGATCACTTGGAAAAGGACTTTTGGCATTTGAGAATTCTCGTTATTAATTGAAGAGGGCATAATAATTAGGATAATTGATTTATAGTTCATAATTGGGGATATTGAAGTCTTAGTCTTTATTTATTTGAATTCATTTATAAAGCAATTCAGTTTAATTAGTTAATTTAGTTTTCTTAATTAGAAATATCACACTTTGCAATTGTTTAAATAAAATTAATTTGGTTAAGAGTTAGTACTTGGTAATTTTTATTAAATAATTCATCGTGGGAACGATACTCTACTTTCACTTTATTACTTGTTGACCATGTATACTTACACATTTTTTTTGATTGTGAAATCAATCAACAAGATTTTGGCACCGTTGCCAGGAAAAATGGCCATAACTTCTTCGTCCGAACTCCGATATCATTGTATATTCATTGTATTCATTGTATATTCATTGTATATCTATGAGTGAGTTTTATACCTATGAATTGAATGCGTTTGAGCTTAATCTTTTGGATGTTTTTAAGTGTTTGTGTCTATTCATACATGTTTTACGTTGTTTTATTGGAATTGGGACAAAAAGTTACTTGGATCGACGTTTGGGATGACTAGATTCACGTTTTCAGCTTGCCATTTACACAACAGTCACCTTAGAGCCAATTTGAGTATTTCTCCGGACCTTATTTCGAAAAACTCAAAGAATGAAAGTTGTAGATCTACGTCTCCTCTTTCCGAAACATCTTGAATCATCAAAATCGGAGTTCGGACGAAGACGTTATGACTATTTTCCCAAAGGACATCAGAGTAGAAAATGTAAGAAAATGTTCTAGCATCGGGGCACCCATTTCAAGCTCATTTGTAGCGTCGGGGCGCTAGCAGACAGCTTCCCAGTGTCTTGCCCAGCGCCGGGGCACTGGGGAAGAATTTGGTCAAGCTTGAACGCGTTTTGGGGCGAATTTTGACACTTTTCTAACTCCAAATTGGATTGAATTTGTTCCTAAGCTAAAAATTGGACTTGTAACCTATAAATACATGATGTAAGGCATAAAATAAGGGGAGAATACATAGATTAGATTAGAGATACACTCCATTAGATTAGAACATAAATCCTAGTTCTTATTAGTTTTGAAGATGGAAGAAAATTGAAGAACACTGGAGAACAAGAGCAAGAGGGGAGCATCAGATTTGCTAACAACAGATTCTATTCTCTTCTCTTATCATACTTTTATCTTTTAATGTCTATTCAGCTATGGATTCTTGATTTTAATTCAATGACAATGAACTAATTATTTCATTAAGATTTTAATTGAACCTTTTATGTCTATAAATTAGTTATTCAATTTATTCTAATTATTTGTGTCAAAGTGAATTATTTATCTTGTCTTATGCTTATTGATTAATTATTTGATTAGTAATTATCTTGTTACTCTAGAAGGAATTGAAAGAGGAGATCTAGGGTTAGAACTGGGCATGATAACATGTGACTTAGTTATTTGCATGACGAATAATTAAGTTCGTGAATTGAATGGAAATATCTGTTCACCGCATGTAACACATAAGTAATTGGAATTGAAGGAGTTTAATTCAATTGTTTTGCATAGGAATATAACAAGATTAATTTGGATTAAATTGAAGTCATTTGATCACTTGGAGAAGGACTTTTGGCATTTGAGAATTCCTGTTAACAATTTAGTAGGCATAATAATTGGGATAATTGGATAATTGATTTATAGTTTATAATTGGGGATATTGAAGTCTTAATCTTTATTTATTTGAATTCATTTATAAAGCAATTTAGTTTAATTAGTTAATTTAGTTTTCTTAATCAGAAATATCACACTTTGCAATTGTTTAAATAAAATTGATTTGGTTAAGAGTTAGTACTTGGTAATTTTTATTAAATAATTTCTCGTGGGAACGATACTCTACTTTCACTTTATTACTTGTTTACCGTGTATACTTGCACGTTTGTTTTGATTGTGAAATCGATTAACAAATTTTTGGCGCCGTTGCCAAGGAAAATGGCCAGAACTTCTTCGTCCGAACTCCGATATTATTGTATATTCATTGTATTCATTGTATATTCATTGTATATCTATGAGTGAGTTTTATACCCATGAATTGAATGCGTTTGAGCTTAATCTTTTGGATGTTTTTAAGTGTTTGTGTCTATTCATGCATGTTTTACGTTGTTTTGTCGGAATTGGGACAAAAAGTTACTTGGATCGACGTTTGGGATGACTAGATTAGCGTTTTCGGCTTGCCATTTACACAATAGTCACTTTAGAGCCAATTTGAGTATTTCTCCAGACCTTATTTCGAAAAACTCAAAGAATGAAAGTTGTAGATCTATGTATCCTCTTTCCGGAACATCTTGAATCATCAAAATCGGAGTTTGGACGAAGAAGTTATGACCATTTTCCCAAAGGACATTAGAGTCGAAAATGTCAGAAAATTTTCCAGCGTCGGGGCGTCCATTTCAAACTCATTTGCAGCGCCGGGGTACTAGGGGACAGCTTCCCAGCGCCGGGGAGCTGGGGAAGAGTTTGGTCAAGCTTGAACGCATTTTAGGATGAATTTTGACACTTTTCTAACTCCAAATTGGATTGGATTTGTTCCTAAGCTAAAAATTGGACTTGTAATCTATAAATACATGATGTAAGGCATAAAATAAGGGGAGAATACATAGATTAGATTAGAGATATACTCCATTAGATTAGAACATAAACCCTAGTTCTTATTAGTTTTGGAGATGGAAGCCAATTGAAGAACACTAGAGAACAAGAGCAAGAGCAAGAGCAAGAGGGGAGCATCAGATTTACTGACAACAGATTCTATTCTCTTCTCTTATCATACTTTTATCTTTTAATGTCTATTCAGTTGTGTATTCTTGATTTTAATTCAATGACAATGAACTAATTCTTTCATTAAGATTTCAATTGAACCTTTTATGTCTATAAATTAGTTATTCAATTTATTCTAATTATTTGAGTTAAAGTGAATTATTTATCTTGTTTTATGCTTATTGATTAATTATTTGATCAGTAATTACCTTGTTACTCGAGAAGGAATTGAAAGAGGAGATCTAGGGTTAGAACTGGGCATGATAACATGTGACTTAGTTATTTGCATGACGAATAATTAGGTTCGTGAATTGAATGGAAATATGTGTTCACCGCATGTAACACATAAGGAATTGGAATTGAAGGAGTTTAATTCAATTGTTTTGCATATGAATATAGCAAGATTAATCTGGATTAAATAGAAGTCATTTGATCACTCGGAAAAGGATTTTTGGCATTTGAGAATTCCTGTTAACAATTCAGTAGGCATAATAATTGGGATAATTAGATAATTGATTTATAGTTCATAATTGGGGACAATGAAGTCTTAATCTTTATTTATTTAAATTCATTTACAAAGAAATTAGGTTTAATTAGTTAATTTAGTTTTCTTAATTAGAAATATCACACTTTGTAATTGTTTAAATAAAATTGATTTGGTTAAGAGTTAGTACTTGGTAATTTTTATTATATAATTCATCGTGGGAACGATACTCTACTTTCATTTTATTACTTGTTGACCGTGTATACCTGCATGTTTGTTTTGATTGTGAAATCGATCAACAAGTTTTTGGCGTCGTTGCTGGGGAAAATGGCCATAACTTCTTCGTCCGAACTCCGATTTCATTGTATATTCATTGTATATTGATGAGTGAGTTTTATACCCATGAATTAAATGTGTTTGAGCTTAATCTTTTGGATGTTTTTAAGTGTTTGTGTCTATTCATACATGTTTTACGTTGTTTTATAGGAATTGGGACAAAAAGTTACTTGGATCGACGTTTGGGGTGACTAGATTCGCGTTTTCGGCTTGCCATTTACAAAACAGTCACTTTAGAGCCAATTTGAGTATTTTTTTCGGACCTTATTTCGAAAAACTCAAAGAATGAAAGTTGTAGATCTACGTCTCGACTTTCCGGAACATCTTGAATCATCAAAATCGGAGTTCGGACAAAGACGTTATGACCATTTTCCCAAAAGACATCAGAGCAGAAAATGTCAGAAAATGTTCCAGCGTCGGGGCACCTATTTCAAGCTCATTTGTAGCACTGAGGCACTAGGAGACAGCTTCCCAGCGCCGTGCCCAGCGCCGAGGCGCTGGGGAAGAGTTTGGTCAAGCTTGAACGCGTTTTGGGGCGAATTTTGACACTTTTCTAACTCCAAATTGGATTGAATTTGTTCTTAAGCTAAAAATTGGACTTGTAACCTATAAATACATGATGTGAGGCATAAAATAAGGGGAGAATACATAGATTAGATTAGAGATACACTCCATTAGATTAGAACATAAACCCTAGTTCTTATTAGTTTTGGAGATGGAAGCAAATTGAAGAACACTGGAGAACAAGAGCAAGAGCAAGAGCAAGAACAAGAGCAAGAGGGGAGCATCAGATTTACTGACAACAGATTTTATTCTCTTCCCTTATCATACTTTTATCTTTTAATGTCTATTCAGTTGTGGATTCTTGATTTTAATTCAATGACAATGAACTAATTCTTTCATTAAGATTTCAATTGAACCTTTTATGTCTATAAATTAGTTATTCAATTTATTCCAATTATTTGTGTCGAAGTGAATTGTTTATCTTGTCTTATGCTTATTGATTAATTATTTGATCGGTAATTACCTTGTTATTCTAGAAGGAATTGAAAGAGGAGATCTAGGGTTAGAACTGGGCATGATAACATCTGACTTAGTTATTTGCATGATGAATAATTAGGTTCGTGAATTGAATAGAAATATCTGTTCACCGCATGTAACACATAAAGAATTGGAATTGAAGGAGTTTAATTCAATTCTTTTGCATAGGAATATAACAAGATTAATCTAGATTAAATAGAAGTCATTTGATCACTTGGAAAAGGACTTTTGACATTTGAGAATTCCTGTTAACAATTTAGTAGGCATAATAATTGGGATAATTGATTTATAGTTCATAATTGGGGATATTGAAGTCTTAATCTTTATTTATTTGAATTCATTTATATAATAATTCAGTTTAATTAGTTAATTTAGTTTTCTTAATTAGAAATATCACACTTTGCAATTATTTAAATAAAATTTATTTGGTTAAGAGTTAGTACTTGATAATTTTTATTAAATAATTTCTCGTGGGAACGATACTCTACTTTCACTTTATTACTTGTTGACCGTGTATACTTGTAGTAAGACTTGGTGTTTCTTAGTTGGAAAGTGACTCTCAACATTTTTCAACATGTTAAGCGAATTAGCGAAGCTGATATCTAGCTTGTTCATATGAAAAATTCATAACAATTGTGAAAGGAGTCCGGGAGTGAGTGCAAGATCAAATCTTGGCTCAACTCTCCATCCATGACAAAACTTGTTGTCCTAATTAATCAATCAAATTGATAATGTTAAGGACTTTTGTCTATACTGTAGTGTCATTGGTCATTCTAGATTAGAAGAGCTGCTTAGATATCTGATATCTATTAGTCCTACTTTCCTGACCATCAACTACTTGATGTGCAGGAGTATAGTAGGAGCATCCATAGTTTTATGCCGACGCTGAAACTCGTTACTCATGGATGCAAGCATGATGCATTGAGCCAACTATGCATCATCCTGCCACTTTCTAAAATAGCAATCTCTTCCTCAGAGGCACTGTCTGCAACCATTGCTGGGATAAGCGTATTAAAGACATAAGATAGCTTTCTAGCTGTGAGAACTATTCTCAAATTCTTAACCAATCCGTTTAATTCCATACGGTTAAATAACATCTAATATGTTTCGCAGTGATAGTAATTTAGACATTGTAAAATTCTGTAAATGAATTTGTAATTAACAACATTTTAGCATACATTCTTTTATTAATTACCAAAATAAATTAGGTCTTATTTTATATTGGTATCTCCCACTATTTTTTTCAAACTATATTACCCTCAATATATATAGTTCGGCAATATCTAATTAAAGATATGCTAGTGAGAATAAGGATCCCATTTCAAATGTATATAGTCTTGTGTGTGCACAACAAACTATATATAAATAAATAGGTAGACAACTCTTGTCAATTACATCAACTATGTAACTCCTTGTATTTTGCCTTTTAAATCATAATGGTCAAGTGTGTGCACATCCGAACTAAAATGATTTAAGTTAAGTCAGACCCAACATTTCCATATAAGTGAAGAGAAAACTACAGCCCTTGTGTGTGCACAACAAAGCAGTAATGTTCAATTCCTTATAAACATTATATGTTAAAACAACATCTTAAATATTTAATACTTACCTTGTGTGTGCACAACAAACTCATATTAAATATTAAATACTCTATTGTTTCTATCATGATAGAAGGCGACGTTCGATATTCTAAATATTTTTGAATGTTACAACTTAATATAAAATATTTGATGTGTTTGTTATTAATTTATCTCATCTTGTTTAAGCGATACATATATATATATATATATATATATATATATATATATATATAAATAATAACGTCATATTAATTAACATGGGAAGCATTTTGCATATATATATATATATATATATATATATATATATATATATATATATATAGTATAAGCATGCACATATAGAATATTATATTCTACCCGGATTGATTACGGACTTTTATTCTAGTTTGTTTCACTAGAGCCACCAAGTGAACCAAAAGGTCAAACCTTATGGGTGCAAGAATTAATATTTAAATATAACTATTACATTTAAACTCGGGCTCCATTACAAACGGGTCTTCAAGCGCTCCTTGCTCCTTGATCTCTAATTCTTCAAAATAATTATAACTATTCCTATTACAAAACTATTTAAAATAAACAAAAACCTTTATCAGTAGTCAAGGGGAAGTACATAGGAGGGAGTTAAAATTTACATTAAGAAAAAATTAGAGAAGACGAGGTACGCAGACCCCATTTAATAAAACCCATGCATTCATGCATCCAACTAAAATAAAATCCAATTATATTGGTTAATAGTCCATAATCAATCCCATTTATTATCATACACATCACAATATGCATCAATAAATAACATTCATCTCATGAATAATAAACATTCAATATATATATTAATATCATTTAATGAGAAAATTTAGTTAGTATAAAATCTAATTTTGAATCAAAATAAACTCCTTTATTTTAATCCAAATTTAAATCAAAATAAACCACTTTTATTTTAATTTATCCTATTTTGAATAAAATAAACTATTTTATTTTAATCAAAATTTTAATCTAAATAAACTCATTTATTTTAATTAATTATGGAATCCAATTCCAAATAAAAAAAATTTATTTAAGGAAAAACGGATTCTCTTTCCTATTCACAAATAAACTATTTATTTTGAATAATATGAAATCTTATTCCATATCTAAATAAAAGTCCTTTATTTAAGGAAATATGGAATCCAATTTCAACTCTAATTAGTTATCATGGAATCCAATTCCAATTCTAATTAGTTAGCATGAAATTCTAATTTTAAAATTAAAATAAACTTTTTATTTTAAGATTAAAATAAAAAATTTTATTTTAATTATAAAATTATATATATATATATATAATTATATATATATTAAATATATTAGTAATCATGCTATGATGCTACCAAAGTCCAAAGCCGTGAATCTCCCTTAATCATGAATAAGATCCAGCGAAATCGCGAATTTGCATTTTTTTATAAATAAATTTTATACAACAAAATTATGCCTAATTAAATTGTTCTAAACACATATCAACATACATATCAATTCGAAACAATTAATAATTTGCATAAAGGTTTGGCTCTGTTGCCACTGTTAGGTTTGTAATATTCATCAACACAATCAAATTACACAAAATAAGCGGAAACGTGGAAAATCAAAGTTTTAAAATTTTACAAACTATATACCCGGATCATCCTTTATGCGCAATTATTAATTAAACGAAAAGATAAAGAACAAGAATCATACCCTTGAAGATTCGAACTTCCTCAGGTACAAGTTCACCTCCAATCTTTTTCGCGTTCAACTTGAATCCACCGGGTTTGGTTCATTCCTTTGATCAACGTTAGCCACCCAAGTGTTTGGCCTCTAGAGGTGATCCACCAAGGAAGAAGAAAGATTCAAGAAGATTGGTGGTTGGCTAAACCCTAGTTTTCTATCACTATAGAAAAAGAGCGTACTCTCCAACAATTAGAATCACGTCTCTATTGATGTCTGATATAAGACTCCTCTTATAAAGATATCAGTTAACCCTTCTATTCTAATTAGAAAATAGGGTATTATTTAATTAATTAAATTCTTTTAATTAATTAAATTCCTTTAATTAATTAAGCTCCCTAATCTTATTAGGGATAATTAATTAAACTCTTTTAATTAATTTAACCTCCTAATCTTATTAGGAATATATGAGAGTACTTTTATTAATTAATTCCCAAACTCCTTTAGGAATTAAATAATAATAATAGAAATAATAATAATAAGACTCCTCTTATTAATTTAAATTTAATATTTCCAAAATATTAAATTATAAATATTAAGCTATTTAATTTATTCTATCATCATAGATTAAATTAAATATATACTTAACTTATTATTACGATTATGCCATTAACTTCTTAAATAATTATTCTTCCTTTTATGGTGTGACCCTTTAGGTTCTCCATATTAAACTGGCGGTGAATAAATCAATTAGAACAATTCTAATCTTATTTAAATAAATAAATTAAATTATTAATTTGTTTAAATAAATAATATTTATTCTACAATAGGGATAAGCCTCCCTACCGATCAACGACTTTCCAGATAATATAGATTTCAACATTAATCATAAAAGAACCTTTGAGTAAATAGTTACCGTACAATTCAATCATTCCACCATACAATGTCCCAATTAAATATAAGACATGAAATTACTGTCAAGTCTTATTTTATTTAATTATATGTATTTTGACTCTTAAATGCATAACTCCAAATAATGCAAATTAGAAACTCCTTTCTAATTTCATTCCGCCTTAGCCAAGGACTACTGGGTTGTCATTTATCGAATCACATAGGACATTTCTCTTCTTTTACTAGAAGGGGTAGATTCTTTATTGATCATACATTATCTCCATGTACAACTTATTATACCCAAGCATACCTTTTGATATACCCTAAGGGTCTTAAGGAATAAGTCAAAGGATAACTCATCATACACAAGATACTATGATGATCTCAAGTCCAAGGATCACTTGTACTACTATCACTACAGGAATTCCTATTGACAGGCAAGTAAAACTCCATTAGGTATTCCTTAGCTAGCCACGTTCAGTGAACTTATTCTCTAATAAGCACCTATATACTTGCTTTAGTGTCTCCACACAAATGATCATGAGATCAATCATCCTCATCCAATGAGCAAGCAACGTATGTACCAATCTATCCGGATTCACTAATCCCCAATTTAGTAATCCAATGATTAGGAACAATTTTAGTTTTAAGCTTTCTAAGAATTTAGATTTCATTAGAATGATCATCATCATTATTCTAAAAGCATTGCTTAAAACTATGGGTTTATCACATATTATAAAACAACATCATGTAGATAATTAAAAGCCTTTAATAAATTAATACTTTTTATTAATAAATGAATAAGATTGTTACAAAGTATATGCTTTATCATCAAATATGATTGGCTTGTGTGCATACTACTTTCAATATATATTTACCGCTTTTATATATTTACATTTCGATCCCCTATGGAGGTGCTTCGTGGTGGTTGATATATATATATATATATATATATATATATATATATATATATATATATATAATCGCCATCGCTTATATATAAAAGGCATGATCACGTGAGCCTAGGAATCATGTGATTACAGATTCAGTCTACTGAATCTAGATTCGGTTCCCGTGATGGACATTTTCAGATGTAAGCATCTTGTACATTATTTATAGTGTTTGAATTTTCTTAGATGGTCATTATGCTTATAAGGAGTTCTAAGATCTCAGATATTATTTTCTAGAAGATGCCTCGCATCTCAAAAATAAAAGCAAACAAGCCGAATGTGACGCCCCCAAAATAGGTCCATTCCATCCAACCCATTCTGAGTCGCCAATACATGGTACAGAAATAACTACAACTTTATTATTACAACAGTAAAACTGTGAGTTTGAATACAAATATTATCTTCTAGACAATATCTATACTCAAATAAATCCTCATCACATTTATTGATACATTAAAAAAATGGTGAGGACTACTAAACAATCCTTTCTAAAACCTTCATTCCATACCCCGACTAGTACTCGCTACATTCTCGCCTCCTGAGAAGAAAAATGGAACAAAAAGGAAAAGGGTGAGCTCAACTAGCCCAGTAAAGAATGTTATGACTAAGATAATATAGAACAAATTATCGTTAGTCTTCAACAGGGAAAAATCTGATAGAATACAATAGACAACAAGTTTCAGATCAATATTCGCAATGAAATAATAATTCATAGAAGAGTTATGTAGAGAATGAAATCTACTATAATCTATGAATTTAACGATCCATCATCAATATTTTATCCTGTAACATCAATCAATATTCATCTCAAATCAAATATTCATCTTTGCACCACAGCCAAAGATATTCATCATCTACCATGTTCATCTCAACACTGTTCATCTTTCCACTAAAGGCTAAAGATATTCATCATTCAATCATGTTCATCTCAACACTGCTCATCTTTGCACTAAAGGCCAAAGATATTCATCATCGGTCATGTTCATTTAAACACTGTTCATCTTTGCACTCTGAGCCAAAGATTTTCTTAGAAATCATTCATCTTTACACTACAAAAGCCAAAGATATTCAATAATATCATCATTTAAGACCGAGGATGATGAAAATATTTTTAAAGAAACGAATCCGGTGAAACAAAATGACAAGGATTAAGGATTCGTGACTTGGTTTTATCCACGCCCAAAAATACCTCAAAAATAATCATAGTGGTGTAAAATTCAAGAATGATCAAAACATGGATACAATCAAAGCTAGTATCCGAATAGATATTTTAGATGAAAAAGAAAATTTTCATTTTAAGGTGAATAGTGCCGATTCGTGAATAGTGTCAGATATACGTGAATAGGCCGAGTACGTGAATAAGTAAATCTCAGACACCAAAAGATAGAAATTCCACAAAAACATCTTCACGCTTCATGAATAGTACTCGTGAATAGTAACTCGTGAATAGTAACTCATGAATAGTAACCCGACATGAAAAAGTTCCAAATTTGATAAAAAGTTCCAACCAATATTTCAACATAATGATATTGAAGAAATAATATCATTTGAGAAGAAAATAACATCCCTTACCTCAAAGAATCAAGAATTTCGGAATGAAAGGTCGGAAGTGATCTGAATGAAACTTGTACTGAACAGCAACTCTCAAAGTATCTAAATACTCACAAAATACGCTCAATAATATAGAGAGAAGAGAGAAAACTTTGTTTTCGGTGTGATTTTCAATTCTAACTTAGCCTCTATTTATAGGAAAATGTTAGCACGCTTGAAAGCGGACTTAAACTGCAACCCGATGGCTTTACTCGCTACTATTCCCACCCACCACATTTGAAATAAAATTCAGCACATTTCTTCACCAACCACAAGTGGGGCCCACTCAATTCTAGAATTTTCCACCAAAATCAATTATAAACCTAATTTTCGAATCGGTCACCTCTTAAAATTTATAACAAATCATTCGTTCATTTTTAACGGTTCAAAATTTGTGGACATATACTCAATTTATGTATGTATAACATATCCAAAAATTACAACGATCCAACTATTCGGATTAAAAATTATAACTCATTTAATATATCGTAAAAAATATCGATTTGATTTTAATACCTCCATTCAAACAAAATTATGATAAAACACCTCAACATTAAATCATTCAATTATAACCACATAAAACAAATAAATCCATCATTTATAAATATTTTCTTATCATATAAATCAATAATTAATTATTCACAAATAATATTCTGTAATTACAATTATGATAACCAGTAGTTCCCAGAAAGAGGGGCTTTCAGATAAGGATTTCTCCTTCATGGCGCCGCAATTAGGTGACCAAACCTCTCTTCGATGTAACTTTCTAGACATTGCCAATAATGCTATCTAATAATATTATTTAAATAATATGAATTATTGATCCGATAATGGAGATAATAATGCGTTGACAATTATTGAACAACAATAATATAAAATATCAACGCAGCAATTATTGAATCAATAAAATAAAATATTGAATAGTAATTCACTGTGAAAATTATTGAGTAGTAGGCTTCTTCACGTAAGGATCAATAATTCAACAATACTGCTGCAATCATGGTATCTACTCTTGTGCAACCACGCCAGACATCAGTATTTTAACCACGGGTATTCCAATGAGTCTTAACGATAACAACTACGCAGAGTTATTTTTAACCAACTTATATTTGTCGTTTTCTTCATCCAATCGCTTTCCGTTATGGGGGCCACACATGGTCGCGCCATCGCATTTAATATTCGACAAGCGATTTAATATTCCACGACCAAACGAATATTCCCCGACAACAACGAATATTTTATAACCACTTGCTTATTTTAAAATATTTGCGTATTTAACCCTTAACTATCCATATTAATCAAATCAACCCTTACTATTTCAAAATAATAAATAAAGGAAATTCCTTTTTATTTAAAAAAAATTCGGGGTCTTACAACCTCCCTCCTTATGAAATTTCGTCCTCGAAATTGGACGACGATACTGTGTGTTTCAAAAGATGAGGATACCTCGCTTTCATTTCGCTTTCCAATTCCCGTGTCATTTCCTCTATAAGCATGATTCCTCCACAAAACTTTAACTTGTGGTATGACCTTTCGCGCGCCACAGGACATGCTCCTTCCTATCCAAAATCTTGACGGTACCTCCTCATACGTTAAGTCTTGGCTATCTCGTCCGGTTCTAACTCAATGACGTAGTTGGTCGTCCACATATTTACGTAACATCGACACGTGAAAACGCGTTATGAACACGCGTCATACTTGGCGGTAGAAACGAGTCTATAGGCCACAGTTCATATTCGATCAAGAATTTCAATGGATTAATAAATCGAAGGTTTGAGCTTTCCTCACCTCACCGATTCTCGCTTTTGAAATAACAACTTCTTGCACCTCCTTCTTCAAATTCATCACTCGGTGTGTAGCTTGAGCGACTTTAACTTTATCGATTAAAGTCGATTATACTCGTATATCATCACGCACTCAGATATCATCACGTGGGTACCTAGAGTTTTCATCTCCATCTCTATTATTTGTATATTATACTGAAATGAGTCTTTGACAATATCGCATTCGTACTTGTATACGATCTTCTACTCAACACGTCACTACCACGCTCGCTTTTCGAGGATGGCATGGTCGTAACATATCTTTGAAATGAGTCTCCTCTTGAGTTCTTCAAGCTCTTACCACATTCCTTGCTCCATTTGAATTTTGTATCTCTATGAGTCATTCGTTAATGGAATAGCGATTCGAGAATATCCTTCAATGAATCTCCGATAATAACCAACTAAGCCTCAGAAAGCTACGTATTTCGATTAATGACTTAGGTTGTTCTCAATCGTGACTCATATCCCAACCTTGGATAGACGTTACAATGACACCTATCGGTTTTACTATCGCGACGAATATGGTGTCCCCTACGGAGATCGGCTTCGGTGCATTCCACAAAGGAAGTCACGAGATAAAGGCTCGGTACCAAATTTATAGTTGAATTTTAACTCACGAAGTTCAATAGAGCCATTCGATATGAGATTTTAGGAATGAGTTTTGTACCGGGTTCAAAGTCGATACAAAATTTAATATCAGTCTTTGGGAGTAAGCCAAGAAATTCTTCAGAAAATACGTCCGGGGAAAAATCAATAACAACAAGAATATTATTCAAATCGACGTGTCTTTATTCAAATCCATAACATGGACTAAGAAAACTTGACATCCGTAATAAGCGAATGACTTCATGGCTTGATATGAAAATGTTTGACTCTAATGGTTTGATTGCTTGAATTGAATAATGGGTTGCTTAGGAATATGAAAACTAACAACCTTACGAAAGCAATCAATTTTGGCATGATGAGTAGTTAACCTTAAAATCACATCAAAAGCAAATATCTCTATAGAAATAAGGTTAACAGGTAATGTGATAGTGCCAACCTGAATCAAGCAAGATTTTTAAACAACGGATGTAATGAAAGTTTCTCCTAACGGAGTCTCCATAAATAGGTCAAAGTCTAATTTCTCCGTAGTCAAGTTCAAACGTTGGCGCAAGCAAGAGAGATAAAAGAATGGGTAGAACCCAGATATCTAGTAAGGTATAAACTTCGCAAGAATTTATAATTAACTAAACCGTGCTAACTTCGTTCGGGTTCCTCGCATTTTAATTAGGTCACGACAAACGCTCTTCCGTAAATCGTTGACTTTGACTTTTCAGGACATCCTTTTGAGTCACCATTCCCATTTGGATTGGGTTTCGATATCGTATAATCTCGGCGATATGTCCTTCTTTTCCACAATTATAGCATACCTTAAACTGCTTGTGGGCGTTTCAATGATATGTCCTCTTTCCGCAGATTTGTAACATACTGACCGGTGGTCGTTCTCTTCCTTAAAACTAGTTACTTCTTGGGCCGACGTCTTCAAATTGTCGTTGTTGAATCTCCTCTTTTTAAAATCTCCTCCCACTCGCTTCTTCTATTTTCATGGCCACGATTACCACCAGAGTGGTTACCGCTTTTGTCTGTATTCTTCTTTCTTCATTTGGTTATCGTTATTTTGTTGACTACTATCTTGGTATGATCCTCTGGTTATGGTCCCTCGGTTGAACGTACTCGTTATCTCGCTCTAACAACGAGCCCCGTTGACAACATCTGAATAGAGAGAAAATTTATGAGAAATGAGATCTTGACGTATCTTAGGGTTTCAAACCTCTAAGAAACATCCGCGTCATCGTTCCTCATTCTCCACCAAATGAGGTGCAAACACGGATAACCCATGAACTTCGCCTCGTCTTTGGGATACCGTCATGTTATTCTCGCTCCATCTAATAAACTCCACTTCCTTCATACGACGTGAATACTTTCGTGGAAATACTTGTCATTGAACTATTTTCAAATGTCTCCCACGATCTTTGAGTACGGTTGGATGGGTACGCTTCACGACACCCACCGTGAGTCCGCCTTCGCCACGGAACATAAAAGTAGCGAATGGAACCTTCGTTTCTCGTGCATCCCAAGACATCGAATATCTTGGTAATTTGCTTGACCCATGTTTCCGCCTATGATCGGATCCGGCTTTCCTGCACTCTGGTGGTCCCAACTCTTTGAAGCGCTTGGCATGTGTGACAACCGTGAATTGCTATCATTTCCTCCTCGTATTTTGAACACGAGTCTCCTAAATGCGATTTTGCATGAATCGCAAAAAGCTTCTAAACATCCCTCGTTCATCATCTCGCTTTCGGTGGTGTTGTTCACAGAGGTACATTGTCACTGTTGCACGTTCTCCTCGTTGGCAAGTACAGCATCTCCACGGTCTCATTTACTCCATCATTAATATTCTCATTCGACATTCTCAAAAATCGCCATAAAACAAGGGTTAATTAAGGAAATCAATATATCACATAATATCCCTATATATCTTGACCAACTAACAAATAAGCTTAGGTAGGACACACTAGCAGAAGGATTTACTCGTCTCTCCCCTCATAGTTCTATTCCCGATCTCGCCAGAGATCATATCCCTAAGCTCGATACCAACCGTGACGCCCCAAAATAGGTCCATTCCATCCAACCCATTCGAGTCGCCAATACATGGAGTGCGTAAACAACTACAACTTTATTATTACAACAGTAAAACTGTGAGTTTGAATACAAATATTATCTTCTAGACAATATCTATACTCAAATAAATCCTCATCACATTTATTGATACATTAAAAAAAATGGTGAGGACTACTAAACAATCCTTTCTAAAACCTTCATTCCATACCCCGACTAGTACTCGCTACATTCTCGCCTCCTGAGAAGAAAAATGGAACAAAAAGGAAAAGGGTGAGCTCAACTAGCCCAGTAAAGAATGTTATGACTAAGATAATATAGAATAAATTATCGTTAGTCTTCAACAGGAAAAATCGATAGAATACAATAGACAACAAGTTTCGGATCAATATTCGAATGAAATAATAATTCATAAGAGTTACGTAGAGAATGAAATCTACTATAATCTATGAATTTAACAAATCCATCATCAATATTTTATCCTCGTAACATCAATCAATATTCATCTCAAATCAAATATTCATCTTTGCACTTGTGCCAAAGATATTCATCAGTCGGTCATGTTCATCTCAACACCTGTTCATCTTTGCACTAAAGGCTAAAGATATTCATCAGTCGGTCATGTTCATCTCAACACCTGTTCATCTTTGCACTAAAGGCCAAAGATATTCATCAGTCGGTCATGTTCATTTAAACACCTGTTCATCTTTGCACTACAGGCCAAAGATTTTCTTCAGAAATCATTCATCTTTGCACTACAGGCCAAAGATATTCAATAATATCATCATTTAAGACTGAGGATGATGAAAAATATTTTTAAAGAAACGAATCCAGTGAAACAAAATGACAAGGATTAAGGATTCGTACTTGGTTTTATCCACGTCCAAAAATACCTCAAAAATAATCATAGTGGTGTAAAATTCAAGAATGATCAAAACATGGATACAATCAAAGCTAGTATCCAGAATAGATATTTTAGACGAAAAGAAAAATTTTCATTTTTCGGTGAATAGTGCCGTATTCGTGAATAGGTCAGATATCGTGAATAAGTCTTGAGTATACGTGAATAGTAACTCAACACCAAAAGATAGAAATTCCACAAAAACATCTTCACGCACGCTTCATGAATAGTACTCGTGAATAGTAACTCGTGAATAGTAACTCGTGAATAGTAACTCATGAATAGTAACCCCGAGCATGAAAAAGTTCCAAATTTGATAAAAGTTCCAACCAATATTTCAACATAATGATATTGAAGGAATAATATCATTTGAGAAGAAAATAACATCCCTTACCTCAAAGAATCAAGATTGCCGGAATGAAAAAGGTCAAGTGATCTTTGAATGAAACTTATCTTGAACAACAACTCTCAAAGTATCTAAATACTCACAAAATACGCCAATATAATATAGAGAGAAAGAGAGAAAACTTGTTTACGGTGTGATTTTCAATTCTAACTTAGCCCTCTATTTATAGGAAAATGTTAAAGACGCCAAAGCGGACTTAACTCGCAACCCCGATGGCTTTACTCGCTACTATTCCCACCCACCACATTTGAAATAAAATTCAGCACATTTCTTCACCAACCACAAGTGGGGCCCACTCAATTCTAGAATTTTCCACCAAAATCAATTATAAACCTAATTTTTGAATCAGCCACCTCTTAAAATTTATAACAAATCATTCGTTCATTTTTTAACGGTTCAAAATTTGTGGACATATACTCAATTTATGTATGTATAACATATCCAAAAATTACAACGATCCAACTATTCGGATTAAAAATTATAACTCACGTAATATATCGTAAAAAAAATATCGATTTGATTTTTAATACCTCCATTAAAACAAAATTCTTGATAAAACACCTCAACATTAAATCATTCAATTATAACCACATAAAACAAATAAATCCATCATTTATAAATATTTTCTTATCATATAAATCAATAATTAATTATTCACAAATAATATTACAAAATTACAATTATGACAACCGGTAGCTCCTCCGTGAAAGAGGGGCTTTCCGATAAGGATTTCTCCTTCATTGGTGCGCAAGCAATTGATTAGGTGACCAAACCTCTCCTCGATGTGAACTTTCTAGACATTGCCAATAATGCTATCTAATAATATTATTTAAATAATATGAATTATTGATCCGATAATGGAGATAATGTGCAAAGTGACAATTATTGAACAACAATAATATAAAATATCAACGCAAAGAATTATTGAATCAATAAAATAAAATATTGAGCAAGAACTCATCGTGAAAATTATTGAGTAGTGCC
This sequence comes from Panax quinquefolius, assembly GCA_020205615.1. Lineage (NCBI taxonomy): Eukaryota > Viridiplantae > Streptophyta > Magnoliopsida > Apiales > Araliaceae > Panax > Panax quinquefolius. The sequence continues at coordinate 386,728 of JAINUW010000478.1, forward strand.
TTCTTTACGTAAGGATCAATAATTCAACAATGCGTGCAATAATACCGTGCATCTTTGTGCAACCACGCCAGACATCGTATTTTAACCACCGGGTATTCCAACGATCTTAACGATAACAACTACGCCGATATTTTTAACCAACTTATATTTGTCGTTTTCTTCATCCAATCGCTTTCCGTTATGGGGCCCACATGGTCGCTACTTATTGCATTTAATAATATTCACAAAGCGATTTAATATTCCACGACCAAACGAATATTCCCGACAACAACGAATATTTTATAACCACTTGCTTATTTTGAAATATTTGCGTATTTAACCCTTAACTATCCACATTAATCAAATCAACCCTTACTATTTCAAAATAATAAATAAAGGAAATTCCTTTTTATTTTAAAAAAATTCGGGGTCTTACACCGAACATTTAATAATAAAATGGAAGTATGAAAAGATCTCAATTACTATTGAGCACAGGGTTTGAAAAACCTCTTTTACAAAACCTCATTGATATATCCTGTTTAAAACTGAATTTTTCATACAAATTCAAACCCTTTGTATATAGGTGCGAACGAGGCCTCGCACTACTTCCAAATAAATTGCACATTGATCCACATACACACACAAACACACACACACATTCATATAACATTTTCTTGAAAAGTGGCGATCACCGTGGCAACACGAATGTCGGGGGGTGCCTAACACCTTCCCTTCGCATAATCAAACCCCTGAACCTAAATGAATCTCGGTTTCACAGACCCGTTTGACAGTGTTACATCACTGGGTTAATGTGAAAACCTTTTCTCGGTTATGTTGGTGCAACCAGTTAAAAACACCAACTGGCGACTCTTATAGTCAAATCGTCGACATTGCACATGTCAGACCTTTTTCACTTATTTTTTCAAATAAATCTCACATAACACGAGAACACCAAAAAACAAGTAACGAAAAGGGACAAATAAAAATTCCGACGTCGATAGGTGGTAACTCTGTCGGGGACACCAGTAAGAGGGTTTAAGCCGCTACTACAAGCTTTTCAAAACTATTATATGCTTGTGTGTGAATGTTTCTTTTACATTTATGATGAATGTGTACGAATGCATTTTACTTACTGCACTGCAATATATCTATCTGTGATATTAGTGCTTTGCACATGTCATCATTTTCATAAACAGTGAGACACGTTATATGTGAATGTATGTTGTGTGGTTCCTCCATCAGAAGGATATTATGTCGGTGTTTGATTACTGGACTCGTAGGGAGACTAATTCAAACGAGGCTCAAGAAAGGCACCGCCCAGATTCACTCCAGTTGAAAGACCGGATTAACTTCCTGTCATGTAGATTACGATGATCTGGGGACCTTCATGCCGAAAAGCCACGAGAGTAAACCTAATATAGGTCAGCCTCTGATAAACCAAACACGGAGGAAAGCTCTTCATGCTTTCCATTTTCTATTACTTGTAAAAGCATTTACTTGTAATTTTATTCCATGTTCATCTCTATGTAATGGAAAATATGAAGAATATTTGTGCATACATGACATGCTATCAAATTACACCCGTTTTTGCAGGATGAAATTTCTAAAATGGACACATTATGATAGCATTTACATTATCCTTAAGACTAAACTACATAAGTCTTTTGTAGGGAAACAATTAGGCCTGTTACCTACTCAAAATCCAAAAAGGCCCCAAGCCTACAGCTAATCATGTCTTCTTCTGACCAATCTAATGCCGTTTCTCGAGAAGAATTTGACGGATTAAGTAAACAAATTACAAATTTGACTGTTCTACTGAAAGAATTGCATCAGTCTACTCAGGGTACAAAAATGCCCACACATACAGAATCCTCTACACAAGGAGGAACACAAGGTTTGGATAAAACAAATCCAAAACCTCAGTTGGATATGACCAACAAAGAACCTGAAAACACCCATCTCAAAGGAGATCCAGACACCGGTGATATCAGGAAGAAGGTCCTTCAAATGGAAGAAACTATCCGTTCTCTCAAAGGGATTGGAACACATGAAAGTGTTTCATATGCTGACCTTTGCATATTCCCTGGTGTTCATTATCCAGATAAATTCAAAACCCTTGACTTTGAAAAGTATGACGGATTAGAGGATCCTTACACACATTTGAAGGTTTTCATTAGAGAACTTAGATCTTACGCGAAAAATTAGAAGCTCAGAATGTAGCTGTTCCAGAAGAGTCTGACTGAAGAAGCCCATTCATGGTATACGAGATTAGACAACTCAAAAATCCATAGCTGGAAAGAACTAGCTCACGCCTTCCTTACTCAATACAGTTTTCAATCTCAGATAGCTCCTGACCGGTACCAGATTAGCAAGGTTAAGCAACCGTCTAATGAGTCTTTCAAAGAGTACGCTCAAAGGTGGAGGCGCCTTGTTGCTCAAGTTATTCCTTCTATGACAGAGTCAGAAATGGTCATGACTTTCATAAACATACAAGAAGCTCCTTTCTATGAGAGAGTTTTAGCTGGTATTTGCAAACCATTTTTTGAAATGATCAAACACGGAGAGATGACTGAGATGGGATTGAAGTCAGGAAAGATTCAAGACCTAGCTGCTTTTAAAGCAGTTACTGAGCACATCCAGTCCGGATCTTATGGAAACAACCCCCGGAGGGTCCATAAAAAGAAAGAGGAGGATGTTTTCTTGATACTACAAGGTCAGAAAGGCAGTCAGAACATGCCTATACAGAGGAGAAACTACTCCCCTTTCCAAGCACAGTCTTCAAACCCTCCAATGCTTAAAGGTGGAGATGCAAAGCGCCCTCGAACGTTCACACCCTTAGGAGACTCGCTCGAGAATATTCTTGCTCTTCTAACTACTCAGAAAAAAATCACACATCTTCTTCCACCAGCCAACCCTAATGGGATGGGTTTCAATGCTACTCGGAAGTGTGCTTATCATATCGGGGCACCTGGACATGATTCTTAAGATTGTTGGGCCTTGAAACACAGGATCCAAGATTTAATAGACAACAGTGAGATCGTGGTTACCAAACCAGATCAACCTCATGTTCAAGACAACCCTCTTCCTCAACACAAAGAAGAAGAGCTCAACATGATTAGTTGGAGCACTAGACAGAATTCTAATTTTAATGGTGAATCATCCTAGACCATCAAAGACGGTGTTGACAGATGGGATTACGCAAAGTTCCAGTTTGCTATGGAACGAAAGATGAAAGCTCTTTGTAAGCAAATTGAACAATTGGCAGAACTGGTGACCTATCAGCATCAAGTCACACACCAGTTAATCAGTCAGGAGCATGCCTATCTCCTTCCACTTGTTATTAATGCTCCACCATCACCTTCAGAAAGTGAAGCTATGGAGGATAAGGTTGCGAAGAGAGCAAATGCTAAAGCCCGTCGGGATTTTTCTAATCAAAGGGAATTTACATACATGGCCCAACCTATGGAGGAGATATTTTAGATGCTAATCAACGAAGGAAAAATTACCTCCCTTCTACCTCCAATCAATCCCCGTTCAAGACGGTTCAACTCTGATGGAGTTTGTCAATATCATTCACATTCTCGCGGTCACGGCACAGAAGAATGTTGGGCACTCCGCCACCTAATTTAGCATCTAATTGATAATGGTGTCCTACAATTGGCAGACGATGACACTGTGCTACTCGAGAGTGGGAATACAAGTCCTACTAAATAGAAGGGATCAATAGCAGTTATATCCGCTAAGGCTGATGAGACTATTAAAACATTTCCCATACAAGAAATTTAACTCAAAGGAGCTAACAATCCTTTGAAAGTGGCTGTAACAGAGCCAATTTCTTTACCCTTCAGACCACAGTATCCTGTTGTCAGCTTACACAAAGTCCCATGGAATTATGGCGAAGCTGAAGGATCCACGTCTCATACTACTGCTACAGTGTTGAAAGAAAATCCACTATATCTTCCTCAGAGGGTGATGAAACCCGCCATAAAAGCAACGGGGAAGATTCCCATGGAGAAAATTGAGAAATTCCTCTGCACTATGGGTTATAATAAAGCCAAGGTGGTTCTAAGCTTAAGAGAAGCTCCACATCAGATCTCAATACTGGACTTGGTTTTCTCTTCCAAAGATCACATGAAGATTTTATTAAAGGTTTTGGAAGAAGCCTACTTGCCAAAATCAGTGGATGCAGAAAATTTTCAACATCTAGTTGATCACATTTTCAACAACAATGTGATATCCTTCACTGATGACATACCGCCCGAAGGGACTGGTCATTGCAAGCCATTGCACATTGCAGTTTTGTCCTCTCGGTATATGTTAGCTGGAGTTTTGATAGATGGAGGTTCGTCTCTGAATATCTGTCCTGATGCCACCTTGGTGAAAGAAGAACGTCAATCTCAAATGGATCCGAAACAGCCATACGGTTATCAAAGATTTTGATGGATCCCGATGAAATTTTATCGGAGAGATTGAGCTGCCAATTGAGATTGGTCCAAATACATTCAATGTGTCCTTCCACGTCCTCAAGATAGATTCAGGATACAACCTGCTATTGGGGAGACCATGGATCTACATGGCTGGAGCTGTTCCTTCTACACTACATCAATAACTCAAATACATCGTCAACAATAGCCTAGTTACTGTCAACGCTGAGCCAGAATATCCTGAACAAGGAAATCTACCAATCATCAGCTTCAATTCAAAAGTTGAGTCGGACAATTTTCATACTTTAGAAGTGAGTAACACGCAATACCATCCTATTGGAGCGCCACTTCCCGTACCCAAAATTTTTGTCGAGGTTATGTCGGCCACTCAAGAAATGATGTCATTGGGTCATCAGCCTGGACAAGGGCTTGGTAAAGATAAGTAGGGTATTAAGCACCCTATTCAAGTGTCTAGTCAAACTGGGACAACCGAACTAGGCTATTCTGCCAGTTCTAGTTACAAGAATCCTCATAAGCACAAACAGGTTCCTCAAGCTTCCGCCACACGACGATTTTCTCCATCTGCACCTCATGAGCTGATACAGTCAACGATAAAGGTGCTAGCCTATGTTATGGCTATGTTGTTTCCCAAACTAATACCATTCAAAACAAAAGAGGTCCTGATTCCTGATCCCGAAGTGGAAGTGAGGAAACGGAAACGTAAACATGACATCGCCTTGATGATGTCAGGCATACGCATCATTGTCCATGATGAACATACAAACAGATACACCCCAGACGATGATTGCCTAGATGTTATGGTAATCATTCGGGAAAAAGAGGACGATGACAGCCCCTCCATCACTGCAGTCCATCAGGACTTTACCCTCTATAATTAGAGCAGCACTCCATGCATTGGTCGACGAGGTTAAAACGGGCAGAAATCCCTCTGCCCTGTAGAAAACTTTAATTGCTTACTTTTCTATACAGTATTAGCAGGTATTTTATCAGTACATGCTAACACTTTTGTATGAGTAAACAGTTTCATATATTAAGTGAAAGCATATTTTGTTTCAGGACTCTGAATTTAGATGTACATGTACTTGCTGATGAGGTGCCTTTTCTCCACAAGGACTATAACTTTGATGAAAAGTTGGACTCAAACTTGATGGAAATCCAAGAGGACATTGAGACACCTCAAGAGATTAAGGAATGGGTTGCATACAAACCACAACCCAACCTTGACCAAACCACTTCCTTCAATCTTAGAACATTAGAAAGCCCTAAGCTAATCCAAATTGGTTCAGACCTAACCCCAAACCAACGGAATGATATGGTTGCGCTATTAACCCAATTCCAGGATGTGTTTGCATGGTCTCATGAAGACATGGTGGGTTTGTCCACTGATATTATCCTTCATTGCCTTCCCATTAAAGAGGGATTTAAGCCAGTCAGGCAGAAGCTCAGGCGATTGAAACCTGAGTGGAGTTTAAAGGTAAAAGAAGAAATTATGAAATAATTTCAAGCTAGCATTATCATGGTGTCTACATACCCAGAGTGGATATCCAACATTATTCCCGTGCCTAAACCAGGAGGAAAGGTGCGAGTTTGTGTGGATTATCGGGATCTGAACAAAGCTTGCCTTAAAGATAGCTTTCTCGTGCCCTTTATCCACATTCTCATTGACTATACTACTCAATACGGCATGTACTCCTTTGCTGATTGCTTCGCGGGGTACCATCAAATTATGGTCGCTGAGGAGGATCATGAGAAAATTGCTTCCATCACGCCTTGGGGAACCTTCTGCTACAGACGGTTATCATTCAGCTTTATCAATGTTCGGGGCAACCTATCAGCGAGCTATGATGGCTCTTTTCCATGACTTAATGCATAAAGAGATAGAGATCTACATGGATGACATCATTATCAAGTCCTGAAGGGAAGAAGACCACTTAGACCATCTCAAAATGCTCTTTAACAGGTTGCGTAAATACAACTTGAAGTTGAATCCAACCAAGTTTGCCTTTGGCGTTAAATCAGGCAAGTTGCTAGGTTTCCTAGTTAGCCACAAAAGGATTGAGCTGGATCCCATTAAAATCAAGACCATCAAGGAAATGCCCATTCCTCAGACAGAGAAAGAAAAATGGGAATTTTTGGGAAGAATCAACTTCATTAGCAGGTTTATCTCTCAACTCATAGCAACCTGTGAGCCCATCTTTAAATTTTTAAGGAAGAACTCCTCCATGAAATAGAACGATGAGTGTTAGAAAGCCTTCCTTATAATCAAAGAGCAGTTGGTTAACGCTCCTATTTTGGTACCACCCAGGGATGATGTTCCCCTGTTCATGTACCTGTCCATTAATGACAATGCCATGGGCTGCATGCTGGGACATAAAGACGATAGAGGCCAAGAACGAGCTATCTATTAGCACAATAAAAGATTCAGCAGCGGTGAACACAAGTACACTCTGATTGAGAAGACTTGTTGTGCTTTAGCATGGGCTTCCACGAGGTTACAACATTACCTCCACGGTCACACCACCCATCTCATATTCCGCGTGGATCCTCTCAAGAATGTGTTCAATAAGCCCATACTGAATTGTCAACTGTCCAGATGGCAGTTGATCCTACAGCAATTCGACATCACCTACGTGACGCAAAAGACTATCAAAGGTCAAGGAATTGCGGATCAACTGGCCGCCGCACCTACAGGGGATTACAAATCCTTGGAAACATATTTTGCCGATGAAGGGGTAATGGCAGTTCAGTAACACCATCAGTACAATGCATGCCACACATGGAAAATGTATTTTGATGGAGCTGTTAACACAAAAGGTTCTGGAGCTGGAGCAGTTCTAGTATCCCAGACGGGAGGAAGCGATATCCATTCTTTGTCAAATTACGGGTTTATCAAAGACCAACAACACAGCTGAGTATGAAGGTTGTATCATGGGGCTAAAACTTGTCCGTTCAATGGGCATCAGGCGATTAACTGTCTTTGGGGATTCAGAGTTGGTAATTAAACAATCCACAAGAATCTATCAAACTAAAGAACTACATTTCTTCGCCTTACCACTCCAAGCAAGTTTTCTGAGATGGCTTTGGAGTTCGAAGAAATCTCCTTTCTACACATTCCTCATAATAGGAATGATTTTGCGGATGCATTAGCAACATTGGCCTCCTTGATTCATATACCTGACAAGGAAAACATGTTAAGCATCACATTTGCCATGCAAAAGGCCCCAACTTATGTGAACTATGTTGGAGAAGTATCGAATGAGCTACCTCCCATCCACAACCCTTGGTATCAACATATAAAGGAGTATCTGCGAGATGGATCTACACCCGCTGAGGCGAGTCTGAATGAAAAGAGGCGGATCCATCGACTTGCTATGAAATTCTACCTGAGCAGAGATGCACTCTACAAAAGAGATGCATGATTAGGTCTCCTCAGATGTCTGGACAAAAATCAAGCTCAGAGGCGCATGGATGAGATCCATGGTGGAGTATGTAGCCCAGACATGAGCGGTCCCCTACTTGCAAGAAAATCCTCAGAACAGGGCATTATTGGCTTACGCTCAAAGCTGACTGTGATGATCACGTCAAGAGGTGCTATCAATGCCAAATTCATGGGAATGCTATCCATGCCCCTCCAAGGGAACTCAACAATATGAGTTCGCCATGGCCATTCTCAATGTGGGGAATGGACGTGATCGGGCCCATTGAGCCCAAAGCCAGTAATGGATATTAATTCATATTCACCATGATTGACTACTTCACTAAATGGGTAGAAGCAGCCTCCTTCCCCAGGGTTACCAAAGAAGTCATCATTGCTTTCATCAAAAATAATATCGTCTGTCGATATGGACAACCAGAGGTCATTGTGTTAGACAATGCTAAGAACCTCAACAACAAAATGATAGAGGAGTTATGCAGTAAACTCCATATCAAACACATTAACTCCGTCATCTACCGTCCAAAGATGAATGGTGCTGTTGAAGAGGCTAATAAAAACATCAAGAAGATCATGTAGAAAATGTCTGCCAATCAAAAAGGATGGCCTGACCTCTTGCCTCTGACTTTATTAGCCTACAGAACTTCAATGCGTACTTCCACTAGGGAAACACCCTACTCATTAGCCTCTGGGATGGAAGCAGTGCTCCCCATAGAGGTGGAAATGGAATCCCTTAGAGTAATGTAGTATTTTTCGAATCTTAATATAATTTTTCATTACGTCGTGCCTTCAGGCATAGGCAATTACTTGTACTTTAACAAAATGAGTGTAGAATTAGGAATACGAACCGAAATAATATTACTTACATACTACAAAGTATGGAAGAAAATATTATTTCATACGGATATTGAGCAAAAATAATATCCCTTACCTTACTAGAAGGCTGGATACTGCAATAGTGAAGTAGTAGAATACTCTTCTTCTTTCTCTCTATAGCTTCTCTATCTATAATTGCTCTTGTGAGTCTTAGTGAATTGATGAGAATGAAAGAAGAATGAGTTTCTATTTATAGGAAAACATAGTTTTGATAATTGCACGATTAGGGGCTCGAATTATTACAGTATAGTACCTTCATCTATACCTCAATTTTTAATTTAGTCCTTCAAGTATTATCACTCTTGCACCACCTCCCCTAATAGTACATGCATGTGAATCAATAGCTCCATACATGTGAACCAACAGTAATTTGCATGTGAACCAATAGCAATTAATTGCTCATTTATCCGATTAATTTCCCGTTTGGTCAATAAAACTAGCCAATCATAGAAATACCTCCTTTGAGGGCAATTGGGTCACGAAAGAATTAAAGAAAATTAAATGAACAAACATCTTTAATCAACACAAACTTATTCATCATTAATATTATAACTCACAATATTTAACAACCAGATCATTCCCAGGAAAGAGGGGGCTTTCCGATAAGGATTTCTCCCTATTGGTGTGCAATTAGGTGACCAAACCCCTTTTCTCGACAGAACTTTCTAGACATCATCAATAATGCAAATAATAATATGAATAACTTTGTCGTCTCAATTATTGATTTAATAATATAAAATATTGTACAGATGATACTGTGACAATAATTGAATCAATAATATGAGATATGCAGCAATTACTGTGGCAATAATTGAATAAACTTGAGTGACTTCTCACGTAAGCATCAATAATAAAAAATATTGTACAATATTGTGTGCTACTATGCAACCACGCGTATTACTGTAATTTTACCACCGGGTATTTCAACAGTTTAACGGTAAAACTTTCGCCATTATTTTTATAAAACGATATTTTTGTCGTTTTCTAACTACGACAATACTTCCGTTGTGGGGTCCACCAATAATTGTGCTGTCGTACAAATATTCCCTATTAAAACGAATATTTCCCGACCAATCGAATATTTTATAACAACTTACTTTGCAAAATTTATAAATATTACCCACAACTATAACATTATATCAAATCAACACCATAATATTAAAAAAATATATTTTGAGAAAAATTAATCTTTATTCATAAAAGTTGGGGTCTTACTGTAAGACCCCGAATTTTTTTTAAATAAAAAGGAATTTCCTTTATTTATTATTTTGAAATAGTAAGGGTTGATTTGATTAATGTGGATAGTTAAGGGTTAAATACGCAAAATAAGCAAGTGGTTATAAAATATTCATTGTTGTCGAGGAATATTCGTTAGTCGTCAGAATATTCGCATTGTTTGGGAATATTAAATGACTGGCGTAGCTATATGTGGGCCCCATAACTTGAAAAGCGATTGGATGAGGAAAAACGACAAAGTTTGGGTGGTTAAAAATAGCGGCGTAGTTGTTACCGTTAAGATCATTGGAATACCCGATGGTTAAAATACAAAGAATACGCGTGGTCGCACAAAGATACCTGATATCGCACGATATTGTTGAATTATTGATCCTTACGTAAGATGGCACTACTCAATAATTTTCACGGTGAGTTCTTCGTTCAATATTTTATTTTATTGATTCAATAATTCTTTGCGTTGATATTTTATATTATTGTTGTTCAATAATTGTCACTACACAAGATTTCCCATTATCGGATCAATAATTCATATTATTTGAATAATATTATTAGATAACATTATTGGCAATGTCTAGAAAGTTCGTCTAAGGAGAGGTTTGGTCACCTAATTGCTGCGCGCGAAGAATGAGAGATCCTTATTGGAAAGCCCCTCTTTCCGAGGAACTACTGGTTATCATAATTGTGATTCGTAATATTATTTGTGAATAATTAATTATTGATTCATATGATAAGGAAATATTTATTTTATATGAATATAAATGATGGATTTATTTATGTGGTTATTAATGAAGGAATTAATCTTTGAGATGTTTTATTTTGTCGGATTGGAGGTATTAAAAGATCAAATCGGTGTTATTCTGACTTTATTGTGTGAGTTATAATATTTAATCCAAATAGTTGGATCGTTGTAATTTTTGGATATGTTATACATACATAAGTTGAGTATATGTCTACAAATTTTGAACCGTTAAAATGAGCGAATGATTTGTTATAAATTTTAAGAGGTATACGATTGTAAAGCGAGGTTATAATTGATTTTGGTGGAAAATTCTAGAATTGAGTGGGCCCCACTTGTGGTTGGTGAAAAAATGTGCTGAATTTTATTTCAAATGTGGTGGGTGGCGATATAGCGAGTAAAGCCATCGGTGCAGAGTCAAGTGCGCTTGGTACGGGCTAACATTTTCCTATAAATAGAGGGCTAAGTTAGAATTGAAAATCACACCGAAACAAAGTTTTTCTCTCTTTCTCTCTCTATATTATTGAGCGTATTTTGTGAGTATTTAGATACTTTGAGAGTTGTTGTTCAGTACAAGTTTCATTCAGCATCACTTCCGACCTTTCCTTCCGAAGTACTGATTCTTTGAGGTAAGGGATATTATTTTTTTCGTAATGATATTATTTCTTCAATATCATTATGCTGAAATGTTGATCTGAAGTTTTTATCAAATTTGGAACTTTTTCATGTCGGGGTTACTATTCATGAGTTACTATTCACGAGTTACTATTCATGAGTTACTATTCACGAGTTACTATTCACGAGTACTATTCATGAAGCGTGAAAATGTTTTTTTGTGGAATTTCTATCTTTTTTGGTGTTGAGTTACTATTCACGATATCAAGACTATTCACGATATCTGAGACTATTCACGTATCAAAGACTATTCATCGAAAAATAAAATTTCTTCTCTTTTCGTCCAAAATATCTATTTTGGATACTAGCTTTGATTGTATCCATGTTTTGATCATTCTTGAATTTTACACCACTATGATTATTTTTTGAGGTATTGTTGGACATGGATAAAACAAAGTACGAATCCTTAATCCTTAATCCTTGTCATTTTGTTTTTTGGATTCGTTCTTTAAAAAATATTTTCATCATCCTCAGTCTTAAATGATGATATTATTGAATATCTTTGGCCTGTAGTGCAAAGATGAACAGGTGTTTAAATGAACATGACCAACTGATGAATATCTTTGGCCTGTAGTGCAAAGATGAACAGGTGTTTAAATGAACATGATTACCTGATGAATATCTTTTGCCTTTAGTGCAAAGATGAGCAGTGTTGAGATGAACATGACCGATTGATGAATATCTTTGGCACTGTAGTGCAAAGATGAATATTTGATTTGAGATGAATATTGATTGATGTTACAGGATAAAATATTGATGATGGATATTAAATTCATAGATTATAGTAGATTTCATTCTCTACATAACTCTTCTATGAATTATTATTTCAAGCTGATGAATATTGATCTCGAAACTTGTTGTCTATTGTATTCTATCGATTTTTCCTGTTGGAGACTAACGATAATTTGTTGTATATTATCTTAGTCATAGTATTCTTTATCGGGCTAGTTGAGCTCACCCTTTTCCTTGATGTTCCATTTTTTCTTCTCGGGGAGGCGAGAATGTAGCGAGTACTAGTCGGGGTATGGAATGAAGGTTCTAGAGAGAGTTGTTTAGTAGTCCTCACCATTTTGTAAAATAATGTATCAATAAATGTGATGAGGATTTATTTGAGTATAAATATTGTCTAGAAGATAATATTTGTATTTAAACTCACAGTTTTACTGTTGTAATAATAAAGTTGTAGTTGTTTCTGTACCATGTATTTGGCGACTCAAAATGGGTGATGTATACCTATTTTGGGGGCGTCACACTTACAACCTCCCCTTCTTATGAAATTTCGTCCTTGAAATTGGGGTACGTACCTGGTATGTCGAAGAGGTGATGATACCTTGATTTCATTTCAGATTCCAACTCCCAGGTCATTTCCTCAACATCGTGGTTTCTCCACAAAACTTTGACTTGAGGTATAACCTTGGAGCGTAGAATATGTTCCTTCTTATCCAAGATTTTAATAGGTATCTCTTCATACGTTAAATCTTCCGTTATTTCGTTCGGTTCTAAATCAATAATGTGGTTCTGGTCCTCCAAATATTTACGTAATATAGATATGTGAAAAACGTTATGAACATGAGACATACTTGGCGTTAAGGCAAGTCTATAGGCCACAGTTACTACTCGATCGAGGATTTTATTGGATAAAATCTAATTATGCACAACACGCAAGTATACGTAGTCAACAAGTAATATAGTGAAAGTAGAGTATCATTCCCACGAGGAATTATTAATATAAATTACCAAATATTAGTTCTTAACCAAACTAATTTTATTTAAACAATCAATTTAATGTTTTAAAGTAAATTATTTAATTAAACTAATTCTAATTACCGCTAATTAAAAATCAAATTATAGAGATTTAAGATCACAACTTCACTTATTGCTTCATTTAAGTTAACACACTTCTCATCAATTATCAAGAACACTAAAGCAGATAAAACCACCTCTCGATGCATAATACCTACACTCACTTAAATCCACAGATGACAGAATTAAGCAAGACACCCTAATTAACTAATTCACTATATCTCTATGTGAATTACAATTAAAAAAGATTTAAAGCACAAGTTCTCTATAAGATTACATATGGCATAAAGGCATATCTATATCCTAAACACGAATCATGAATTCCATTTATGCAGAAATCACAAACACATGATATCATGATTAGATCTAAATCTATACTTCATCTCTCGAGTTCATATAGATTATCACATTAATTATTAGCTAGGCAATTAAGCAATTAAGTCCAAATCACAATAGACATTCCTCACAATAGAACATAATAATTGATAGCAAAGCATATTAAAATAAACTACACAATAAGATCTATTGTAATATCAAAAAAAGAATTAGTTCATTGAATTAAAACTAAGAATCCACATTTGAAATAACATTGAAAGACAAAAATAAGAGTAAAGTGAAGAATAAACCTGTTGTTAGCAAATCTCCATCTTCCTCAAGCTCCTGTTCTTGATCTCCAATGGTCTCCAAGTTGCATCAATCTCCAAAACTAATAAGAACTAGGGTTTTTATCTAATATACTCTAATGGAATCCTCTCCTTTTTCAATCCTTGTGATTCTCATCCTTTTATATGCCTCTTTATATGTCTTTAAGTCCTCCTAGAAGTCTTTGAATCAAACAGCTCGAACCAATCCTTCTTGAACTCAAATTCAGACAAAAACCACTTTTTCTACGCGTACTCCAGCCCTGGCTGGCCTTTTTACACTGATATTCCCGCCCTAGCTGCCTATACTACTATTTTTGAACTTGTACCCCCGCCACGACGGGGGTTTCCTGCACAAAAAGCCTGCCCCGACAGGGGTCCTTTTTTTATTGCAGTGTCCTATGATAAAACGGTCATAACTTTTGATCCGAAAAGAGTTATGGGGCCTGCCACCTATCAAATCGAAGCACTTGACAAGCTCTACAACTTTCGTTCTTTGAGAATTGAGAAATAATGGACGGATGAAGGTCGAAATGTGGTTGGAAGTGACTGCTATGCAAATGGCCATCCAAAACAGTGAAATTCAACGTCTGTTGGTACAAATGTCATAACTCTTGCATCCGAAATCCGATTGGAATGATTTAAGATGTTCCAGAAAGATAAGAAGAAGATCTAAAATATAATCCAATTTCCTAACAAAGAACATGAAAGCCCAAACGATGTCCAGATTGTTTTTCCTTGCATTTTCATACCAATAGTCGCTCACACAGCTCCCAAGCCTATAATCTTTGCCAAATTTCGCCATAATTCCACCTTTTAAGTCCAATTGCCATGCTGCCTCACCTAAACACAAAACAACACTAAACAAGTAAAAATGAAACATAAAAACAAAGAATTAACACAGTTTAAGCTCGAATTAGAGGCCAATTCATAGGTATAAAACCCACTCATCAAACTCCCCCAAAATTAAACACGTGCTAGTCCTCGAGCACGAAACAAAACAAAAAATGCCATTCAATGAAATGTAATGCAACTAGTCTATATGCCTACGAATCCAGCAGTAATGACAAAGACAAGTCTATTCAACTGACCTCAGCGAAATCAAATAAACATGACAATACTTCATATCAAAACCAATCAATAATTCCTATCAATTCTCAAATCTTAAACCGTTATTACTGGTATAGTGCGTGTGTGCTCAACATCCCTGTTAACTGACACAAATTCAAAATTAAATACATAACAAATCTCTTGGAAGACATCATACAGTGTAAACTCAAGAATTTCAAAAACAGACGAGATCCAACTAAAATCAAATAATTACCAATATTAAGGGTCCAAATAGGGTACTTATGCTTTCTTTTTATTTTATTCAATCATGGGGGCTTTTTGATCTTAATTCCCGTTTTATTTCTCTCTTTTTTATGTATATAGTGAGTGCGTTTTACGTTCCATCTCACACTTGTGTTTATGGGGAGTGCGTTTGACGCTCCTTCTCGACCCACCAAAAGATTCAATTATTCAACTCGGGAAGGTTCCCATTTTTAGATATAAGAAGCGTATATACCCCACTTCCCCCCAAAATTAGGTTTTTGCCTAATTCTTCGCCTTCAGTATCTATCCTTGTTATTCTTTCATTTAAACTAGCATTATCCTTTAGAGATTACTTATGTATCAATTTGAACTAAATCCGTCCACATAGGTGTTATTAACGTGTTAACCTTATTATACCAGTTTCAAACAAGCAAAAGATCCAATTCATAACAGAAAATTACATCAAAATTCTAATAGTTGGTATTGTACTTGTCTACTTAATCCCAAACTCATCATTGGCCAAAATAAAATGAACTATATCAAACCGCTGGACATATGCAATATAACACAATATTTAAATATATATATATATATATATATATGGTAAACATAACATGATTAAAAACTAAATAAAAACTATTTACAATCCTATACTACTATGCAACTAAATCACTACATGAATGCAAACATAATGAACCTAAACTAAACACGACAACATAATGAAAAATAAACTAATAACAAAACATAAATATGAAACTAAACATGTAATAAAGAACTAAACTCCCCCAAACTTAGCAATTATAATTCCCTCATTGTAAGAATATAGTTGTAAGTATAAGAGGACTTCCTTGTAATCAGCTAAGCATGAGGTGATGGTTATGATGACGACGAAGGTGGTCGTGGCATAAACACTTGACACTCCTCTACATGCTTTGTTCTGCAAAAATTTTCACGATTTATGTGCAGTTACTTCCTATTCCATAATCTTTTGCCTATTCATAGAACCTTCAATACCTGCAATGAAGAGAGACAACATTGATTAGAATAGCACTTTGGACTATAAGAGAACTTAATAAGAAAATATAATTCATATCTACTAAATAAACTAGTAAAGCATATAAATATAAAAATTCATGGGTTGCCTCCCAGTCAGCGCTTGATTTAAAGTCTTTCAGCCTGACTTTGTTTGGTCAGCACTATTCATTTCCTCTTCGATAATTGAGGAACCCTCCATCCATCAAAAATAATGTAGCTCTTGGTAGGTTCCCATTTGTGATGGCTATCAAATTTAAGTCACCTAGCATGCTTTGTTTAAATAAGTGCCCAATTGAGAATGTTGAATAACTAGGTATTTTCCGTCTGTTGAGCCTATGATTCGATTGGGGCTTTGAGGCTTGGCAAGCACAACGGGCTCTTCTTCTATCTTCTCCTCCTCATCCCACCATGGCTTCACATGTGATGCCCCCAAATTCAGGTACTTGAAACCCGAACTCGGTGCTTCACGATACCATTTCTATGAGCAGAATAATACTAATAATAATAACAATAATATAAATACCAAACTTCATTTACATATCAGAGTTTTCTAATCCCAAGTATGCAACCTTTAATACATTACATTACATGATACATTCTACAACCTTTCCTTTACCCTTGTTCTTAGCAGAGCCTTCTGGTTGATCACACTTAGTTGAAAACATTTAAATTAAGCAAGGTTGAGCATTTGAGTGCCCAGCAAGTAATAACAAGCAATAAAAGTTAGCTGGAGGAAGTAAATGTTTCCCGTGAATATCACTTTTATAACGAATCAACAGTTGTGAAGTAAGCTGAAGCAACAATAAACAATATATCATTTCGATTTCAAATTTTTGAAACTACTATGACTATAAATGGGGATCAGTCGACGGACTATGAACATTATTTTCTATTTTCGAAAAGGTTATACAGAACTTCATCGGTAAACCGGCATAACGTACAGGCACAAAGGTGATCAGCCCGTTATGCCCTTTATTGATCAATACTACATGTTCGATCGATATTTTTGTCCAGCATATCCGCCTTAGGCGCATAAAAGTTTCCCAGATTTGGGATGTTCATTGTCTAGAATCCGAACCAAAATAATTCGGTTGGATACAATAAAGTTCTATCTTGTTCAACAATATTTTTTTTAAATTTGTGTCTAGCTGAATCAAATAGCTTAGACGGCTTTTAAGTCAATGTATACATACTGGAAACCAATAAGTATGTACCAACCTATGATAAAATATAATGATTATCCAAGTGAGGACACTTGTATAACCATGCTTAGAAATTAATGAACAAAATAAATCTATGGAGTGTACAACAATATTGTATTGATAAACAATGATCGGATGCTTTAAGAACTTGTATGAATACAGATGTTTGGATACATAATCAATAATAATAGAGTTAATAATATGGCATAACGATAATATAATTCCAAAAATTTCTTACTCATGTCCATTGCATAAAGTAAATACAAAGGTAGGATACTTGACTGATCTGCTGCTTACACAACTTAGTTTTATCTTTTATATCAAGACCTGTCATTAATAAGATCGTTCGTTTGATTAGAATAATATATCATAACACATAGTACTGCTATTTGCAGTCATCACATAACCTAATCACATTGTCACATATGTTTAGCAGTCATTGGATCACAAACAAACACTTATCAAGTCAACCTATCTAAGTTCAGATCAATTTTTGAAACATTTCGGTGTACCGACGGCTTTATCGGGTAACTATCGTGTGACGACCCCAAAATAGGTCCATTCCATCCAACCCATTCTGAGTCGCCAAATACATGGTACAGAAACAACTACAACTTTATTATCACAACAATAAAACTGTGAGTTTAAATACAAATATTATCTTCTAGACAATATTTATACTCAAATAAATTCTCATCACATTTATTGATACATTATTTTACAATAATGGTGAGGACTACTAAACAACTCTCTCTAGAACCTTCATTCCATACCCCACTAGTACTCGCTACATTCTCGCCTCCCGAGAAGAAAATGGAACAACAAGGAAAAGGGTGAGCTCAACTAGCCCAAGAAGAATACTATGACTAAGATAATATACAACAAATTATCGTTAGTCTCCAACAGGAAAAATCGATAGAATACAATAGACAACAAGTTTCGGATCAATATTCGCATTGAAATAATAATTCATAGAAGAGTTACGTAGAGAATGAAATCTACTATAATCTATGAATTCAACAAATCCATCATCAATATTTTATCCTCGTAACATCAATCAATATTCATCTCAAATCAAATATTCATCTTTGCACTACATGTGCCAAAGATATTCATCAATCGGTCATGTTCATCTCAACACTGCTCATCTTTGCACTAAAGGCCAAAGATATTCATCGATCTATCATGTTCATTTAAACACCGCTCATCTTTGCACTACTACAGCCAAAGATATTCTTCAAAATCATTCATCTTTGCACTACTGTGCCAAAGATATTCAATAATATCATCATTTAAGACCGAGGATGATGAAAAATATTTTAAAGAAACGAATCCAAATTGAAACAAAATGACAAGGATTAAGGATTCGTACTTGGTTTTATCACGTCCAAAAATACCTCAAAATAATCATAGTGGTGTAAAATTCAAGAATGATCAAAACATGGATACAATCAAAGCTAGTATCCGAATAGATATTTTTTATTTAAAAGAAAAATTTTCATTTTTATTGAATAGTCTTGCCGTATTCGTGAATAGTGTCAGATATCGTGAATAGTCAGAGTATCGTGAATAGTAACTCAGACACCAAAAGATAGAAATTTCACAAAAACATCTTCACGCCTCATGAATAGTACTCGTGAATAGTAACTTCGTGAATAGTAACTCATGAATAGTAACTTCGTGAATAGTAACTCATGAATAGTAACCCCGACATGAAAAAGTTCCAAATTTGATAAAAGTTCCAACTAATATTTCAAAGATAATGATATTCAAGAAATAATATCATTACGAAAAAATAATATCCCTTACCTCAAAGAATCAAGATTTCGGAAGGAAAGGTCGAAAGTGATCTTTTGAATGAAACTTGTCTGAGCAAAGAACTCTCAAAGTATCTAAATACTCACAAAATACGCCAATAATATAGAGAGAAAGAGAGAAAACTTTGTTTCGGTGTGATTTTCAATTCTAACTTAGCCCTCTATTTATAGGAAAATGTTAGCCTACCAAAGCGGACTTGACTGCTACGATGGCTTTTTACCGCTACTATTGCCACCCACCACATTTGAAATAAAATTCAGCACATTTCTTCACCAACCACAAGTGGGGCCCACTCAATTCTAGAATTTTCCACCAAAATCAATTATAAACCTAATTTCGAATCCGACACCTCTTAAAATTCACAACAAATCATTCGTGCATTTTTAACGGTTTCAAAATTTGTGGACATATACTCAACTTATGTATGTATAACATACCCAAAAATTACCACAATCCAACGGTCGGATTAAAAATTATAACCCCATAATATATCTCAAAAACCCCGATTTGATTTTTTAACACCTCCAATCCGATAAAATACCGATAAAACACCTCAACATTAATTCCTTCATTAATAACCACATAAATAAATCCATCATTTATATTCATATAAAATAAATATTTCTTTTATCATATGAATCAATAATTAATTATTCACAAATAATATTACGTAATCACATTTATGACAACCAAACATTCTCAGAAAGAGGGGCTTTCAATAAGGATCTCTCTCATCTTGGCGCGCAATTAATTAGTGACCAAACCTCTCTTAGACAGTAACTTTCTAGACATTGCCAATAATGTTATCTAATAATATTATTCAAATAATATGAATTATTGATCCGATAATGGGAAAATCACGTGCGGTGAGGACAATTATTGAACAACAATAATATAAAATATCAATGCAAAGAATTATTGAATCAATAAAATAAAATATTGAATAAAGAATTCATCATGTGAAAATTATTGAGAAGTAGTGCCTTCTTTACGCATTTAATCAATAATTCAACAATCTTGTGCAATACTGCAGTATACATCTTTGGCAACCACGCCATTACTATATTTTAACCACCGGGTATTCCAATGTCTTAATTCAGAATAATTACGCGTAGTTATTTTTTAAACAACTTATATTTGTCATTTTCCTCATCCAATCGCTTTCGTTATGGGGCCCACACATGGTCGCTATCGTCGCATTTAATATTCGACACAGATTTAATATTCCACGACCAAACGAATATTCCCGACAAAATGAATATTTTATAACCACTTGCTTATTTTGAAATATTTGCATATTTTACCCCTAACTATCCACATTAATCAAATCAACCCTTACTATTTCAAAATAATAAATAAAGGAAATTCCTTTTTATTTAAAAAAATTTCGGGGTCTTACAACCTCCCTCCTTATGAAATTTCTTCCTCGAAATTGACGACGCACTCTGTGTGTTTGAAAAGATGAGGATACCTCGCTTTCATTTCGCTTCCAATTCCTGTGTCATTTCCTCTATAGCATGATTCCTCCACAAAACTTTAACTTGTGGTATGACCTTTGCGCGTAGGACATGCTCCTTCGTATCCAAAATCTTGACAGGTACCTCCTCATACGTTAAGTCTTCGGCTATCTCGTCCGGTTCTAACTCAATGACGTAGTTCGGGTCGTCCACATATTTACGTAACATCGATACGTGAAAAACGTTATGAACACGCGTCATACTTGGCGGTAAAACGAGTCTATAGGCCACAGTTCCTATTCGATCGAGAATTTCAACTGGATTAATAAATCGAAGGTTTGAGCTTTCCTCACCTCACCGATTCTCTCGCTTTTGAAATAACAACTTCTCGCACCTCCTTCTTCAAATTCATCACCGGTGTGTAGCTTGAGCGACTTTAACTTTATTGATTAAAGTCGATTATACTCAGTATATCATCACGCATCAGATATCATCATCACGTGGGTACCTAGAGTTTTCATCTCCATCTCTATTATTTGTATATTATACGAAATTAGTCTTTGACAACATCGTACTCGTACTTGTATACGATCTTCTACTCAACACGTCAGCGACCACGTTCGCTTTTCCAGGATGGCATGGTCAGAACATGTGCTGAAATGAGTCTCCTCTTGAGTTCTTCAAGCTCTTCCCACAATTCCTTGCTCCATTCGAATTTTGTATCTCTACGAGTTAGCTACGTTAATGGAATAGCGATTCGAGAATACCCTTCAACGTATCTCCGATAATAACCAACTAAGCCTAGAAAACTACGATTTCGATTCGACTTAGGTTGTTCTCAACTGTGACTCATATCCCAACCTTGGATAGCACGTCACAATAACACCTATCAGTTTACTATCACACGAATATGACGTCCCTTACAGAGAGTCTGGCTTAGGTGAATTCCACAAAGGAAGTCACAAGATAAAGGCTCATGTACCAAATTTATAGTTGAATTTTTAACTCACGAAGTTCAATAGAGCCATTCGATATGAGATTTTAGAAATGAGTTTTGTACCGGGTTCAAAGTCGATACAAAATTTAATATCAGTCTTTGGGAGTAAGCCAATAAATTCTTCAGGAAATACGTCAGGAAAAATCAATAACAACAAGAATATTATTCAAATCTGACGTGTCTTTATTCAAATCCATAACATGGACTAAGAAAACTTGACATCCGTAATAAACGAATGACTTCATGGCTTGATATGAAAATGTTTGACTACAATGGTTTGATTGCTTGAATTGAATAACAAAGTTGCTTAGGAATATGAAAACTAACAACCTTACAAAAGCAATCAATTTGGCATGATGAGTAGTTAACCTTAAAATCACATCAAAAGCAAATATCTCTATAGAAATAAGGTTAACAGGTAATGTGATAGTGCCAACCTGAATCAAACAAGATTTCTAAACAACAGATGTAATGAAAGTTTCTCCTAACGGATTCTCCATAAATAGGTCAAAGTCTAATTTCTCCGTAGTCAAGTTCAAACGTTGAGCGCAAGCAAGAGAGATAAAAGAATGGGTAGAACCGGTATCTAGTAAGGTATAAACTTCGCAAGAATTTATAATTAACTAACCCGTGCTAACTTCGTTCGAGTTCCTCGCATTTTGACCGGTCACGACAAACGCTCTTCCAGGAATCGTTGACTTTGACTTTTCTTGGACATCCTTTTGAGTCACCATTCCCGCTGGACTGGGTTTCGATATCGTACAATCTCGAGCGATATGTCCTTCCTTTCCACAATTATAGCATACCTTAAACTGTTGTGGACAGTTTGGACTGATATGTCCCTCTTTCCCGCATTTATAACATATGACCGGTGGTCGTTCTCCTCCCTTAGAACTAGTTGCTACTGGCACTGACGTCTTCACATGGTCATTGTTGAATCTCCTCTTTTTAAAATCTCCTCCCGACTCGCTTCTTCTATTTTCATGGCCACGATTACCACCAGAGTGGTTACCGCCTTTGTCCGTATTCTTCTTTCTCCGCTGGTTATCGTTATTTCGATGATCGCTATCTTCTGGTATGATCCTCGGTTATGGTCCCTCGGTTGAACGCATTTCGTTATCTCGCTTCTAACAATCGAGCCCATTGACAACATCTCGAATAGAGAGAAAATTTATGAGAAATGAGATATCGACGTATGTCGGGTTTCAAACCTCTCGAAACATCCGCGCCATACTTTCCTCATTCTCCACCAAATGAGGTGCAAACACGGATAACTCCGCGAACTTTGCCTCGTCATGGGACACCGCCATGTTATTCGCTTTCTAGTCTAATAAACTCCACTTCCTTCATATGACGAATACTTTCGTGGAAGTACTTGTCATTGAACTGCTTTCAAACGTCTCCCATGACATGCCGAGTGCAGTGCGGTGGATGGGTACGCTTCACTGATTCCCACCGATGTCTGCCTCGCCCACGGAACATAAAGGTGGCGAATGGAACCTTCTCGTTCCTCCGCATCCCAAGACATCGAATATCTTGGTAATTTGTTTGACCCATGTTTCCGCCATGATCGGATCCGCTTTCCTTAAATTCGTGTGGTCCCAACTCTTTGAATCGCTTTGGTTGTGACCACCCGTGAATTGCTATCATTTCCTCTGTATTTTGAACACGAGTTTCTCCTCGTCGATTTTGCATGAACTGCAAAAAGCTTCTAAACATCCCTCGCTCATCATCTGCTCATTGGTGTTGTTTTCGGGAGGAACATTGCCACTGTTACACGCGTTCTCCTCGTTGGTAAGTACAGCATCTCCACGGCCTCATTTACTCATTGTTAATATTCTCATTCGACATTCTCAAATACCGCCATAAAACAAGGGTTAATTAAGGAAATCAACAAATCACATAATACCCCTATATTATGACCAACCCACAAATAAGCTTAGGTAGGACACACTAGCGAAGGATTTACTCGTCTCTCCCCTCCTAGTTCTATTCCCCGATCTCCGCCAGAGATCATATCCCCTAAGCTCGATACCAAGCCTGTGACGACCCCAAAATAGGTCCATTCCATCCAACCCATTCTCGAAAGTCGCCAAATACATGGCATGTAAACAACTACAACTTTATTATCACAACAATAAAATCGTGAGTTTAAATACAAATATTATCTTCTAGATAATATTTATACTCAAATAAATCCTCATCACATTTATTGATACATTATTTTACAATAATGGTGAGGACTACTAAACAACTCTCTCTAGAACCTTCATTCCATACCCCGACTAGTACTTTCGCTACATTCTCGCCTCCCGAGAAGAAAAATGGAACAACAAAGAAAAGGGTGAGCTCAACTAGCCCAAGAAGAATACTATGACTAAGATAATATACAACAAATTATCGTTAGTCTCCAACAGGAAAAATCGATGATAGAATACAATAGACAACAAGTTTCGGATCAATATTCGCAATGAAATAATAATTCATGTAAGAGTTACGTAGAGAATGAAATCTACTATAATCTATGAATTCAACAAATCCATCATCAATATTTTATCCTCGTAACATCAATCAATATTCATCTCAAATCAAATATTCATCTTTGCACTACAGCCAAAGATATTCATCAATCCATCATGTTCATCTCAACACTGCTCATCTTTGCACTAAAGGCCAAAGATATTCATCGATCCATCATGTTCATTTAAACACCGCTCATCTTTGCACTATGTGCCAAAGATATTCTTCAGAAATCATTCATCTTGCACTCATGTGCCAAAGATATTCAATAATATCATCATTTAAGACCGAGGATGATGAAAATATTTTAAAGAAACGAATCCAATTGAAACAAAATGACAAGGATTAAGGATTCGTACTTGGTTTTATCCACGCCCAAAAATACCTCAAAAATAATCATAGTGGTGTAAAATTCAAGAATGATCAAAACATGGATACAATCAAAGCTAGTATCCGAATAGATATTTTAGATTTAAAAGAAAAATTTTCATTTTTCTATGAATAGTGCCGTATTCGTGAATAGTGTCAGATATCGTGAATAGTCCGATATCGTGAATAGTAACTCAGACACCAAAAGATAGAAATTTCACAAAAACATCTTCACGCCTCATGAATAGTACTCGTGAATAAGAACTCGTGAATAGTAACTCATGAATAGTAACTCGTGAATAGTAACTCATGAATAGTAACCCCGACATGAAAAAGTTCCAAATTTGATAAAAAGTTCCAACTAATATTTCAAAGATAATGATATTGAAGAAATAATATCATTACGAAAAAATAATATCCCTTACCTCAAAGAATCAAGATTTTTAAGGAAAGGTCGAAAGTGATGTTTGAATGAAACTTCAGATCGAAACAAAGAACTCTCAAAGTATCTAAATACTCACAAAATACGCTCAATAATATAGAGAGAAAGAGAGAAAACTTTGTTTTCGTGTGATTTTCAATTCTAACTTAGCCCTCTATTTATAGGAAAATGTTAGCTACCAAGAAGAGACTTGACACGCACACGATGGCTTTTACTCGCTACTATTGCCACCCACCACATTTGAAATAAAATTCAGCACATTTCTTCACCAACCACAAGTGGGGCCCACTCAATTCTAGAATTTTCCACCAAAATCAATTATAAACCTAATTTCCGAATCCGACACCTCTTAAAATTCACAACAAATCATTCGTGCATTTTTAACGGCTCAAAATTTGTGGACATATACTCAACTTATGTATGTATAACATACCCAAAATTACCACAATCCAACGGTCGGATTAAAAATTATAACCCCGCAATATATCTCAAAACCCCGATTTGATTTTTTAACACCTCCAATCCGATAAAATACCGATAAAACACCTCAACATTAATTCCTTCATTAATAACCACATAAATAAATCCATCATTTATATTCATATAAAATAAATATTTCCTTATCATATGAATCAATAATTAATTATTCACAAATAATATTATGTAATCACATTTATGACAACCAGTCGCTTTCTCAGAAGAGGGGCTTCAATAAGGATCTCTCCTCATCGGGCGCCGCAATTAGGTGACCAAACCTCTCCTTAGATGTAACTTTCTAGACATTGCCAATAATGTTATCTAATAATATTATTCAAATAATATGAATTATTGATCCGATAATGGGAAATCATTGTCAAAATGATTAATTATCAACAATAATATAAAATATCAACGCAAAGAATTATTGAATCAATAAAATAAAATATTGAGCAAGAATTCATCGCGAAAATTATTGAGTAAAGTGCCTTCTCACGCATTTAATCAATAATTCAACAATATTGTGCAATACAAAGCACAGTCATCAGGCAACCACGCGTAGACATCGTATTTTAACCAAGGGTATTCCAATGATCTTAATTCGATAATAATTACACGTTATTTTTTTAAACAACTTATATTTGTCATTTTCCTCATCCAATCGCTTTTCCGTTATATGGGGCCCTACACACGGTCGCTACATTGGGTCAGCATTTAATATTCCCGACAAAGCATTTAATATTCCACGACCAAACTAATATTCTAGACAAAATGAATATTTTATAACCACTTGCTTATTTTGAAATATTCATGTATTTTACCCCTAACTATCCACATTAATCAAATCAACCCTTACTATTTCAAAATAATAAATAAAGGAAATTCCTTTTATTTAAAAAAATTTCGGGGTCTTACATATCGAGTGTAAAACTTTATACTAAAGGTCAATATAACTTAAACATCACCAAATTAGTTTTAAATGACTTATAATAATTTTTAAACAATTATTATAATTTATCATGATTTTTCAAACACGTAATCATTATTAAATGATTTAAATATTAAATAATTCTATTATCATTAATATTTTATTATTATTAAAATATTAATGAAACCATTGCCAAAATATTAAAGTTATTTATATTAACTTAAAATATTTTTAAAGTATTAATATTACCCTTAAATAATTTTAAAATAATTAAATTCATTTTTAAATAGTTACCATTAATATTTAAATATTAATGCATTAGTTATCAAAATATTAAAAGTCATTAATTATAACTTAAAATATTTTTAATTCATTTATACCCTTTTTAAATGAATTTTAAATTAATAAAACCGCTTTTTAAACTATTTATTTAATATAATTATTAAATAATTCTAATATCATTAATATTAAATAATTAATGAAATATAATTTAAAATATTAAAAGTTATATTTTATAACTTAAAATAATTTTAAATATCTTATTATCATTTAAAATGATTTTAATATAATAAAATCATTTTTAATTAATCACTTTAATGCATTTATTAAATAAATTAAATATCAATAATATTTAAATAAATACTAATATTTATAAAAAATATGCCAAATTATTAAAAGTTAATTTTTATAACTTAAAATAATTTTTAAAATAATTTTTGTAATTTTCATAAATTAATTTCTATTTTTAAATAATTTTTGGAAAATAAATTAAATAAAATTAAAAAGTTTGTCGCTAAAGCCTTTAGCGACAGAAAGTGTAGTGTTAGGTGTTCTTGAGAAACCTAGATCTTCATATGCCAGTTTCGAGTGGGTAAGTTTGACCAAGCATAATTCTTTGATCAATGTGTTTCTAGGCATGTTTTTGGTCAGATCTTGTAGTACCAGTGTAAGACTACGTGATCCAACAACAAACATGGCCAAACATCATAATACCAACGAGATCTAAACATGCAAAGTAGCTGTCAGAGCTGTTCTTCATTTTCTGGGTTACCCAAAAATGAAGAACAGTTCGACTACCCTACTTTGGGCTTCCACAACTTGTGATTCTGGTGATGGTTTAGTGCTTTAATGCTTCCAGATTGTAGCTAACATGTAAATGAAGAGATCTATCACCTAAAAGACATATAACAACATCACAGCAAGAAGATCTGTGCCGGTCAACCCATGTCAGAACACATGTTCATCAGTTTTCTAGGTTACCCAGAAAACATGAATTGTGTTAGACTATACTACTTTGACCGGCCACTGAATTCAGTCAGTTTGAGGTTTATGTGTTCTAAAGGCGAGTCAATATAACATATTACAGATTAGATACAATAACAAGAATAGATCATCAAACATATGAAAGATCTGTGGCCACACATTTCTTGTCAAGCGTTTCTGGGTAACAATCTGGGTTACCTAGATCAGTTTGGTTATGGCCGGTCAACGACCTTTGACCACTAATAACTTGTAATATATACATCATCTAAGCATGATTCCAGTTCCAGATCAAAGATCGAATAGCATACTACATGTTCAAACCTTAAAACAACCAAAAATATAAATAGACTGAGATCTATGGGACCTGACATTTAATTTGGTTGTCACACCATATTTCCTAATTTTTCAGATTTTGAAAATCTTTCATTTTGAGCATCTAGATGTTATAGATCCACTTTCTACCAACCCAGATCAACTATATATACTACATATAACATGTTTTAACACAAAAATCTAACATCTAACATGAAATCAAAGATCATATTCTTAGGTTTAGGTTTTATACCTCACTTTGCTATGCTTGAATCTAAGCTTTTTGATTTGTTTGTGTTGATCTAGGAGCTTGATATGGGACTGAAATACTTATATAATTCGTGGGTCTAGAGAGAGAGAGAGACTTGGTAAGGAGTTTGTGTACAAATGAGGCTAACAAATGAAATTTTCTCTCTCTCAAACTACATATAATTGGATACAATGCATGTAGATGTATTATATGGCTGATATGTTTTAATTTTCAGCACATGTGCAATCTCATTAGGTCACCTACAACATATTTTGGTAAGATTCACAAGTAATCTAATAAAGAATGGCAAAAAGGGTAATAATGTCATTTGACTTGTACTTTTAATGTCAAAAATATAACTTGGCAAACCCTTAGGGTTTAACCCTAAGGTTTCATACATTGATTTTTGTAGAATTTCTAATTAGGGCTAAAATAAAAAATTAATTTCTAAAAATGTAAATTAGGGTTCCTAAATTACATTTAGTTTTCTAATTACACGGAACATGAAAATTAGATTAAAGATTTACAAATTATAATTAGGATTGCTAAATTAGCGATTAGGGTTCATAAATAATTAGCATTTAGGATTCCTAATTTGATAATTAGGGTTTTTAATTAGTAATTAGGGTTTTTTAAGTAATAATTTGGGTTTCCCTAATTAACATTAAGCTTTATAATTTAGCGATTAGGGTTCTAGTTTAGTAATTAGGGTTTCTAATTACTAATTAGGGTTATATTCTATAATACCGGTCAGTTATCACATATTCTCAATCTCTTATCGATCTTAAACTCCGGTTTGAGTTTCAAATTAGGGTTTACCTAAGTAATACTAGGTTTTCTCATATTGCACTATAATTGACCAACCATTATCGATCTACACATATAGTACATAGTTATAACACTGAAATATAATTAATATTATATTATTATCCTTATTCCTTGTTCGAAATCCGTAATTGGGGTTTCGATTCAATATCCGATTTACCTTGCATATATATATTATTATTAATTGTTAAAATAATTAACTTAATAATCGAACTAAAATTCATATAATAAAATTAATTATTATAATAATTCTAATAATCATTCCATATATTATTAAATAATATAATAATCATATTTTTATAAAAAAATAAATAATAAAAATATTTTTACTACCAAATTAATTATAATGGTCAATAATTCTAAAAAAATTATTTATAATTATTCATGTAATAAATAAATTTTTATTTATCACATAAATACATAAGCTTTACCTTATACATATTCCCACCTTTAAAATAATAATAAAAAAATTTATACGCAAAATTTTTGATTTAATTATATAGAAATATCGGGTTATTACATCACATTTGTACTTGCTCTCATGTCATAAAGAGCCTTGCCGACGACATGACTACCAAGCGGGAACGGTTTTGCAAATCTAACTAGACCCTTGATCTTTGGCGGAGAAGGCACTTGGGGCACTAATAACCTCGACTCATCCTCCTTGGCAATCACAGTTAGTTCTTCACCGACCTTGTTTTCATTATCCCCACTTGTCTCCTCTTTTTCAGCATCTCGTGTCTCATCCAGTTGTAGATTTGGTTCGGACACTTTGTCAATCTTGGAATCCATGTCATAACACCAATTATATTGAGGACAGTTGTGCAAGGCTTTGAGCATTTGATCCATCTGGTTCTGCAGATTCTGAATTGACAGCTCTTGATTAATCCTCCTCTCCTTATTTGATGCTACGAACTTGGACAACAATTCCTCCAATCTTGAATTATCTGTCTTAATTTTGGAATCCATGTATTGAGGAGCATGGGTTGAAGTGGTGATGAGTTGTTCCATCTGGTGTTGAAAATTATGGCTCGAAATATCTTGACTCATCATCCTCTCCTCTTGGTTTGCTATGAGCTTTGACAGTAATTCCTCCAAATTTGACTTTTCTTCTTACGGCAATGGAGGTTGACATGAGAATTTCGGTAGGTATGCCAGATTTGGAGCGTAGTATTGGTGTTCATAATTGTAGCTCCATGACGAATCTGGGTGATACCCCCAAGCTTGATGATAATTGGCATATGCATATTGGTTGAGGTAGTTACCACCATATTGTACCGGCCCAAGACTGATGGTGCATTGATGAC
This sequence comes from Panax quinquefolius, assembly GCA_020205615.1. Lineage (NCBI taxonomy): Eukaryota > Viridiplantae > Streptophyta > Magnoliopsida > Apiales > Araliaceae > Panax > Panax quinquefolius. Next base: position 417,068 of record JAINUW010000478.1, read on the forward strand.
TTGGATGATTTCCCGCATAATAATTACATAATATTGCGATCTTTCGACTACGTTGGACTGTGAGAACATCCAACCTCTTCAAAAGTGTTTCAATTTGTGCTGACAATGCAGAAAATACATTGAGTCCATCAATTCTTGTGTCCCTTGGTTGAGTCATACTCGAATATGGCCTTTGATAATTGCATCCAGCCATGGTACCTGAAACTAGAGAAAAATAAGAAGATAATAAAATAAAAATGTTTAAATTAAGACTAATTTGATTGAAGCTAATATTGGCAAAAAAAATAATATTAAACTAATTCCCCGGCAACGGCGCTAAAAATTTGTTGGATAAAATCTAATTACGCACAACACGTAAGTATACATTGTCAACAAGTAATACAGTGAAAGTAGAGTATTGTTCCCACGAGAAATTATTAATATAAATTACCAAATATTAGTTCTTAACCAAACCAATTTTATTTAAACAATCAATTTAATGATATAAAGTAAATTATTTAATTAAACTAATTCTAATTACCACTAATTAAAAATCAGATTATGGAGATTTAAGATCACAACTTCACTTATTGCTTCATTTAAGTTAACACACTTCTCATCAATTATTTTCTATCCTGAATTGTTAATCAAGAACACTAAAACAGATAAAACCACCTCTCGATGCATAATACTCATACTCACTTAAATTCACAGATGGCAGAATTAAGCAAGACACCCTAATTAACTAATTCACTATATCTCTATGTGAATTACAATTAAAAAAGATTTAAAGCACAAGTTCTCTATAAGATTACATATGGCACAAAGGAATATCTCTATCCTAAACACGAATCATGCATTCCATTTATGCAGAAATCACAACCACATGTTATCATGATCAGATCTAAATCTATACTTCATCTCTCGAGTTCATATAGATTATCACGGTAATTGTTAGCTAGGCAATTAAACAATTAAGTCCAAATCACAATAGACAATCCTCACAATAGAACATAATAATTGATAGTGAAGCATATTAAAATAAACTACACAATAAGATCTATTGTAATCTCAAACAAAGAATTAGTTCATTGAATTAAAACTAAGAATCCACACTTGAAATAACATTGAAAGACAAAAATAAGATTAGAGTGAAGAATAAATCTGTTTTCAGCAAATCTCCATCTTCCTCAAGCTCCTGTTCTTGATCTTCAATGGTCTCCAAGTAGCATCAATCTCCAAAACTAATAAGAACTAGGGTTTTTATCTAATCTACTCTAATGGAATCCTCTCCTTTTTTAATCCTCGTGATTCTCCTCCTTTTATATGCCTCTTTATATGTCTTTAAGTCGTCCTAAAAGTCCTTGAATCAAACAGCTCGAACCAATCCTTCTTGAAATCAAATTCTGACAAAAATAACTTTTTCTACGCTTACCCCGCCCCGGCTGGCCTTATTACACTGATATGCCCACCCCGACTGGCTATACTACTATTTTTGAACTTGTACGGTGGAGGTTTCCTTCATAAAAAGCCCGCCCTGGCGGGGGTCCTTTTTCGGCTGTAGTGTCCTCTGGTAAAACGACCTTAACTTTTGATCCGGAAAGAGTTAAGGGGCCTGCCACCTATCAAATCAAAGCTCTCGACGAGCTCTACAACTTTTGTTCTTTGAGAATTGAGAAATAATGGATGGATGAAGGTCAAAATTGGGTTGGAAGTGACTGTTATGCAAATGGCCATCCAAAACAGTGAAATTCAACGTCCGTTGGTACAAATATCACAACTCTTGCTTCCGAACTCCGATTGGAATGATTCAAGATGTTCCGGAAAGCCAAGAAGAAACTCTACAATATAATCCAAGTTCCAAGCCAAGAACATGAAATGAACATGAAAGCCCAAACGATGTCCGGATTGCTTTTCCTTGCGTTTTTATACCAATAGTCGCTCACACAGCTTCCAAGCCTATAATCTATGCCAAATTTCGCCATAATTCCACATTTTAAGTTCAATTGCAATTCCACCACACCTAAACATAAAAAACACTAAACAAGTAAAAACAAAACATAAAAACAAAGAATTAACACAGTTTAAGCTCGAATTAGAGGCCAATTCTCTTTGCTCAATTATCTGTTCTTCTGCCATACTAACTGTAATACTCTTCAACTGAGCTTGCAAATTTCTCCGCACACTTGCTTTCCAACCTCTTCTATTAATGTTATCCTGCGCTGGTGTTAATTCTGAGTTGGATGATTTCGTGTGCATAAAAATCTACAAGTACTTAAAACCAAAAATAAAACAAAAATAGAAATGAGAAATGATCAGAATTGTCTAAGTCATACAATATAGCTTGAAATTGATGATAATTATTTAAATTAAACGCCTTTCCCCTGCAACGGCACCAAAAACTTGTTGCCTCTTTTTCAGTTATAACAAAAGAGGCGATTAGCTATCACCGAGTGGTGATGATCCGCGTATGAGGAAAAGAGAAGGAACCCAGATCGCAGTCACGGCAGAAGGCAAGGCCCAGAGAAGAGCTTTTAATTGCTCAACTCTTGGGAAAAGTGTAACGAAAGATAAAGAACATATAGTTACCATAATGTAACACTTAAACAAGTGATTTTAACCTTATATGAAGGTTGAACAGAAAGATATAATGGGATTAAAAGACAAAGAATGTAAAGGCAAATTACGAAGCCGAAATCCGGGGACCGTAGTCGCGATAAAATGAATGTGTGGGATTGTTATAATTATGAATCCTTAGACGTTGGGTGATGAGGATGAAGAATAACATTTAGATGTTATGTTGTAGTAATGAGAGATAAGTGTAAAGTGTTTAGACGCTATGAACGTAATGTTGTTGCGATGAACGACCAGTCTTAGCATACAATGAATCGTATGGCTTCGACATTAAGAAAGATTAATGAACGTGGGGTTCATGTAATGGATAACGAAAGTAGTAAGTAAGATATGAACTATCAAGAGTAATGAACGTGGGGTTCATGTAACGGTATCAAGATTAATGAAAGCCGAATGTGAGTCGAATAGAGAATGTTAGAATGAAATGTAAGCGTTAACCACTTTAACAGACGTGAGGGTTGAGTATACGCGAATATTAAACGGGCAAAACCTACACCCCGTGTATGTTTTGACCGTAGGGTAATGAAGACCAATGATTAAACCTGTGAATGGTGAAGAAACTGAATTAAAGACAATGACGTATAACATAAAGAAACTGTGACGCTCCAAAATTCAGGTACTTGAAATCCGAACTCGGTGCTTCATGATATCATTTCTTTTAGCGGAATAATAATAATAATATAAACATTAAACTTAATGTACATACATCAGAGTTTTCTAATCCCCTAGGTTTCCAACCTTTAATACATTACATTACATGATAATAATAAATATCATTGTCTTAATAAAGTCTAAATATTACATAGGATAGCATAGAACTTATTCTGCAACCTTCCCTTTTCCTTTGTTCTTGGTAGAGCCTTCAGGTTGATCACACTTAACTGAAAAAGTTTAAATTAAGCAAGGATGAGCATTCGAGTGCTCAACAAGTAATAGCAAGCAATAAAAGTTAGCTGAAGGAAGTAAATGTTTTCTGTGAATGATACTTCTACAACAAATCAACGGTTATGAAGTAAGCTGAAGCAACAATAAACAACATATCAATTCTAGTTCAAAATTTTGAAACTACGTACTGACTATAAATGGAAATCAGTCAACAGATTATGAACATTATTTTTAATTTTCGAAAAGGTTAAACAGAATTTCATCTATAAACTATCATAACTTACAGTCACAGGGGTGATCAGCCCGTTATGCCCTGTATTAATCAATACTACATGTTCGAACGATATTTTCGTCCAGCATATCCGCCTTAGGTGCACAAAAGTTTTCCATATTCGGGATGTCCATACTTAGTCTGGAATCCGAACCAAAATAATTTGGTTGGATAACAATAGAGTTCTATCATGTTCAACAATATTTCTAACTCTGTGTCTAGCCGAATCAAATAGCTTAGACGACTATTAAGTCAATGTATACATACTGGAAACCAATAAGTATGTATCAATATGTGATTAAATACAATAATTATCCAAGTGAGGTCACTTGTATAACCATTCTTAGAAATTAACGAACAAAATAAATATTTGGATTGTACAATAATACTGAATTGATAAACAATGATCGGATAATTTAAGAACTTCTATGAATACAAATGAATCAATAACAATAGAGTTAATAATCTGGCACAACGATAATATAATTCTGAAACTTTCTTACTCATGTCCATTGCATAAAGTAAATGCAAAGGTAGGATACTTGCCTAGTCTGCTGCTTACACAACTTAGTTTTATCTTTTATATCTAGACATATCATTAATAAGATCATTCGTTTGATTAGAATAACATACTATAACACATAATACTGCTATTTGCAGTCAGCACATAACCTAATCACATTGTCACATAAGTTTAGCAGTCTATTAGATCATAAACGAATACTTATCTAATCAAACTATCTAAGTCCAGATCAATTTCTGAAATATTTCGGTGTACCGACGGCTTTATCGGGTAATTATCAAGTCTAAAACTTTATTTTGTAGTTCATTATTCGTTTAGATAATTTAAGTATCAGTCCTATTATTTTTAAATGACTTATAATAATTTTTAAATAATTATTATAATTTATCATGATTTTTTAAACACCGAAATCATTATTAAATGATTTAAATAATAAATAATTCTATTATCATTAATATTTAAATAATATTAAAATATTAATGAAAATATTGCCAAATATTAAAGTTACTTATAATAACTCGAAATACTTTTAAAGTATTTACCCTTAAATAATTTTTAAAATATTTAATGTGACGCCCCCAAAATAGGTATACATCACCCATCTTGAGTCGCCAAACACAAGGTACAAAATTCAAATAAAACTTAATAATACAACTGTCGTGTAAAATACGATAAAACATAAACTAAGAGTTTTAATACGAATATTGTCTTCTAGACAGTATTCAACTCAAATGGAGTCCTCGATACATTTATTATCACACTATTTCATAGAATAGTGAGGACTACTAATGCTATCATCTGGACCGTCACACCGTTCCCCCACTAGTCCCGGCTACGTTCTCATTTCCTAAAGAGAACAATGAAAGCAAAAGGGTGAGCTCAACTAGCCCAGAAAGAAATATTATGACTAAGATAATTCAGAATAATTTATCGTTAGCCTTAAACAGTGTTAAACTGATCAAATATAATACACATCAAGTTTAACTGCAACGGAACAAACAATCCAATAGAAGAGTCAAGTAGAGAATAAAATCTACTATCTTCTAAGATTTAAAAAGGTTTTTCATCACTTTTATCGCTGAGACTCAGCTTAATAAATAATCCACATCATCGAATCACCTCTGCACTACGGCCAAGGATATTCATTAGTATCACGACCACAAATTATCCATGCACTACGGGCCAAGGATATTCGTGTTTTCATCAATGGTCATGATCATGCCAACAACTATCCATCAATGCACTATGGATCAATGAGGACTTTTACCACATCATTTGTAACATTACGGTCATGATTATATCGAATAATCCCGGGTCATAATCATACCAAGTCCATCTATGCACTACAGGCCACAGATTACTTTCAACATAATATAAACATGAGGATGATGACAATGATATAAGAATTCAATAAAACAAGTTCAAGGATAAATTTTTAAAGATTTATAATTTAATTTATCCAGAAATCAATAACGTCCAAATTGTCAACATGATACTACTTTGTGCAGTAAAATTCAAGAATACTATTGTACCAAAAATAATTTGGACCTAAAACGAATCAATTTTTATCATGAATAGTACTTCGGGTGAATAGTACTCGAGTGGATAGTACCCCGTGAATAGTACTTCAAGAATAGTAACCCCATGAATAGTACTCCGGCATGAAAAAGTTAAAACTTATCAAGAATGCTCAGAATAATATTTCCATGAAAAGATACTGGATGAAGCACAAATATCAAGGATATTCTACTAATTTCATGGAGTATAGAAGCCAAAACTTTAATAAAATGAATATAGGATTCGAAATCTGAAACAAAATAATATTACTGACATACTACAGAGTATGAAAGAAAGTATTATTTCAAGCAAACATTGAACAAAAATAACATCCCTTACCTTGAAAAGAAGAGTATTCCAACTGGTATAGCGGAGATATTCTTGAAGAAAACTTATACTGTTTTCTACGCTCAAAGCTTTCTAAATCTCGAAAGAAATACGCTCAATATTATGGAAGAAGAATTCTATGATTCTAGTGTGATTTTCAATTCTAAATAAGTATCATATTTATAGGAGAATGGAAGGGGTACTGTTTAAGAAAAAATCACGGACGAAATAATTAATGAAATCATGGGCGTCTTCAGACGATTGAATTCTAATCAATTATCAAGTAAAAACAAAAAAAACTAAAATCAACCACATGTTGGTTTGAAAAAATGAACCACTCGTGACTCCTTTTTTGAATTCATTCTCCATGACATCTCATATACACCAAAATCATATATACATATATACATATATACACACATATATATATATATATATATATATATATACTTATATAATAATACAGAACTGAGACAACTTTCTACCGACAGTTTTGAAAAATGGGTAAGTGGGGGTCCGTATAATAAGCAAAATACTTCATAAAAATCCCCTCAATATTTTTAACAACATTTATCATCATTATTATAATTCACAATATTTAACAACCAGGTCATTCCCAGGAAAGAGGGGGCTTTCCATTAAGAATTTCTTCTTATTGGCGCACAATTAGGTGACCAAACCTCTTCTTTACAGAACTTCTAGACATTGTTAATATTGCAAATAATAATATAAATAACTTTTTCATCTCAATTATTGATTTAATAATATATAAAATATCGACAATAATTGAATCAAATAATGTGAGATACTATGCAGCAATTACTATAGCAATAATTGAACAAAACTGAGTGACTTCTCATGTAAGCATCAATAATCAATACCGTGTGCTACTATGCAACCACGCGTATTACTATACTTTTAACACCAAGTGTTTCAACAGTTAACGTTAAAACTTTTGCCGTTATTTTTATAAAAAGATATTTTTGTCATTTTCTCAATCCGACAATAATTCTGTTGTGGGGTCAACTAATGATTGTGCCGTCGTACCAATATTCCCTGTTAAAACGAATATTTCCTGACCAATCGAATATTATAAAACAACTTGCGTATTTTGCAAAATTTATAAATATTACCCACAACTATAACATTATATCAAATTCACTCCATAATATTCAAAAATGATATTTATAGAAAATTCATCTTTATTCATAAAAGTTGGGGTCTTACAAACTCCCCTTCTTATGAAATTTCTCCCTCGAAATTAGGGTACATACATGGTATGTCGAAGAGGTAAGGATACCTTGATTTCATTTCAGATTCTAACTCCCAGGTCATTTCCTCAACATCATGGTTTCTCCATAAAACTTTGACTTGAGGTATAATCTTGGAGCGTAGAATATGTTCCTTCTTATCCAAGATTTTAACAGGAACCTCTTCATACGTTAAATCTTCCGCTATTTCGTCCGGTTCTAACTCAATAATGTGGTTCGGGTCTTCCACATATTTACGTAACATGGATATGTGAAAAATGTTATGAACACGAGACATATTTAAGCAGAAAAGTTTAGTCTATAGGCCACAGTTTCTACTCGGTCAAGGATTAAAAATGGGCCAATGAATCGATGATTGAGCTTTCCTCTCTTTCCAAGTCTCGTAACTCCTTTCCATGGAGTAACACGTAACAACACATGATCTCCAATATTGAATTCCACGTCCTTTCGATGAAGATCAGCATAATTCTTTTGTCGATCTTGTGAGGTTTTAATACGTTGTCGGATCATTTGAATCTTTTTCGTAGTCATACGTACCAACTCCAGTCCCAACAACGTTGCTTCACCCACCTCATCCTAGCATACTGGAGAACGACACTTTCTTCCATACAACGCCTCGAATGGAGCCATGTCAATACTTGCTTGATAATTATTATTGTAGGAAAACTCCACCAATGGTAAGAACTTGTCCCAACTTCCTTTGAAGTCAAGGACACAGAGTATTAATAAATCTTCAAGAGTTTGAATAGTCCTCTCCGACTGTCCGTCTGTTTGAGGATGATATGCCGAACTAAATTATAAATCCGTGCCCATAGCTTTTTGCAAACTAACCCAAAATCTTGAAGTGAATCTTGGGTCTCGATCAGAAACTATGGATACTGGCATACCATGCAATCATACAACCTCATTTATATACATACGAGCAAGACGTTCAAGTGTATAAGTTTCTTGTATAGGTAAGAAATGAGCAGACTTGGTCAATCTATCAACAATGACCCAAATTGCATCTATGCCTTGAGAAACCTTGGGAAGACCAGTAACGAAATCCATGGTAATGTGCTCCCACTTCCATTCTAGAATTTCAAGTGGTTACAATGGACCTTTTGGCACTTGATGCTCCGCCTTGACTCGTAGACAAGTTAGACACCTTGAGATAAACTGCGATATCTCTCACTTCATATTACTCCACCAAAATGTATGTCGAATATCACGATACATTTTGGTACTCCCAAGATGGATTGCAAACGGTGTGTTGTGCGTCTCCATCATGATTTTATACTTCAAGTCAGAATCGTTAGGAACACAAAGTCTGGAGTTGACTCGAAGTATTCCTTCTTCATCGATTCTTGCTTCCGGGATAACAACTTCTTGCACTTTCTTCCTCATACGCATAAGCTCCAGGTCTGTAGCTTGAGCAGCTTTAACTTTATCAATTAAAGTCGGTTCTACTCGTATATTCGCCATCATCACATGGGTCCCTGGAGTCTTTAACTCAATCTCCATCCTTTGCAAGTCATACAAAATGGCCCTTTTGTTGACAATATCGCACTCATTGCAAGATATGATCTTCTACTCAACGCGCCACTACCACGTTCGCTTTTCGAGGATGGTATTGGATGGTATGATCATAATCTTTCAAAAGTTCAAGCCAACGTCATTATCGCATGTTGAGTTCCTTTTGAGTGAAGAAATATTTAAGGCTTTTATGATTCATATAGATCTCCACCTTCTCTCCATACGTGTAATGCCTCCAAATCTTTAAGTGCAAAAACGCATACCGCCAACTCTAGATCATGAGTAGGATAATTCCTCTCATATTCTTTGAGTTGTCATGAGATATAGGCTATTACTTTTCCATGTTGCATGAGAACACATCCCAACCCTTTGCCCGAAACATCTTTGTAGATGACAAATCCTCCGAGCAGATGGTATTGTCGAACATGTCTTTGAAATAAGTCTCCTCTTGAGTTCTTGAAAACTCTTCTCACATTCTTCATTCCAACCGAATTTTGTATCTTTCCGAGTCGGTGAGTTAATGGAATAGCGATTCGAGAAAATCCTTCCACAAATCTCCGATAATAACCGGCTAAACCAAGAAAGCTACGTACTTCGTCATTGATTTAGGTTGTTCCTAGCTTTGAATAGCTTCAATCTTTCTTTGGGTCAGCGGATATTCCGTGATTTGATATCGTGCCCAAGAATGCTACTTCTTCGAGCCCGAACTCGCATTTCTTCAACTTGGCATAAAGCTTATATTCACGAAGCTTTTGGAGTGTCGACCTCAAGTGTTGCTCATGATCTTCACGACTTTTGGAATAAATAAGGATGTCATCAATAAAGAGCGACCACAAAGTGATCCAAATATTCCTTGAATACTCGGTTCATCATATCCATGAAGGCGGCGAGGAGCATTAGTCAATCCAAAGGACATGACTAGGAATTCATAATGCCCGCATAGAAGTTCCGAAAGTCGTCTTTGGAATGTCGTGGTTCTAATCTTCAATCGGTGATATCCGGAACGAAGATCAATCTTTGAAAAGAATTTGGCTCCTTGCTGTAGCTGGTCAAACAGTCATCAATACGTGGCAATGGATACTATTTTTGATGGTGACGTGATTCAACTCCGATAATCAATACAAAGTCGCATACTCCCATCTTTCTTCTTCACGAATGAATAAACAGAGCACCCCAAGGAGAAGTACTAGGACGAATAAAGCCGATGTCTAACAATTCCTGCAGTTGGGTCTTTAACTCACGAAGTTCAATAGGAGCCATTCGATATGGGGCTTTGAAATAGGATTTTATCTTCTAGGGGTTCAAGGTCGATACAAAATTCAATTTCACGCCTCGGGGTAGGCGGGAAGTTCTTCGGGGAATACGTCGGAAATTTATTAACAATAGGAATATCGTTTAAAAATCGGCGTATTTTTATTTAAATCTGTGACATGAGCTAAGAAAGCTTGACATCCATTTTTTAATAAACGAATAGCTTTATGGCTTGAGATGACCGTGATTGATTTTAATGGTTTGGTCGTTTGAATTCGCATAATAGGTTGATTAGGAATATGAAAGCTAACAACCTTTATTTAAAACAATCAATTTTTGCATGATAAGTAGTTAACCAATCAATCCCTAGAATCACGTCAAAAAGTATTTTTAATGAAATAAGATCGACGGTAATGTAATGAGGGACCGATTTGAACCAAACAAGACTTATAAATAGTGGATGTAATGAAGGTTTCTCCCAACGGAGTTTCCACAGATAAGTCAAAGTCTAATTTCTCCGAGTCAAATTTAATCGTTGAGCGCAAGTAGGAGAAATAAAAGAATGGGTAGAAACGGTATCAAATAAAGTATAGACTTCATTAGAGTTTATGATAATCTTACCCGTGATGACCTCATTCGGAGTTCCTTGCTCTTTGGGAGGTCACAACAAATGCTCTCCTTGACTACTTCTGGGTTTGAATTTTTCGGGATGGCCTTTGGTGCCTCCATCCTGGCTGAATTTGTCTTGAATGACAAAATCGAGCTAAGTGACCTTCTCTTCCACAATTATAACATGCTTTGGACGGCATGGCGATTTGATCGATGTGTCCCTCTCCTCCGCATTTGAAGCATATGATTGGTGGTCTTTCTCCTTCCTTAACAATGGGTCTTTGGTCTTTGACGTCTTTCCATCATTGTTGAATCTCCTTTTCTTGAAATGTCCATTCTTATTGTTTTGCCACGATTACCAAAGTGGTTACCATATCGGCCTGTTGATTCCCTCCACGCTTGTTGTCACCGCCTCGATGACTATTCTACCACCGGTATTATAATTTTTCTTGCCATTTGCTCTCTTTTAGTTGCGTTGACTCATTATCGTGCTCCACTAAGCGAGCCCTATTTACAACATCCGAATACAAACACGGTTTATGAGAAATAAGATGTTGGCGTATCTAAACTTCAAACCTCTTAAAAACATTCGCGCCCATTCTCTTCATTATCACACTGAGTGGGGATATAAACAAGTGATAACTCAGCAAATTTTGCCTCAGATATTGCGACACGATCTATCATATTGTTTTGTTCCAACTTGATAAACTCCACCTCCTTCATGTGGCGAATACTTTCAGGAAAGTATTTGTCGTTGAGCGACTCTGGAACTTCTCCCAAGATATCTTGATGCAATTTGGTTGAGTACGCTTTCTGCGATTCCCACCGATGTCCGCCTCTCCGCGCAACATAAAAGGTGGCAAAGGAACCTTTGCTCCTCGGAGCATCCCAAGACATCAAATATCTTGGTAATCGCTTTATCCATGCTTCGCGCAGAAGTGGTTTTGGCTCTCCTTAAACTCCGGTGGTCCCGGCTCCTTAAATTGTTTAGCGGTGGCCTTGAGAGTTTTCAAGTGTTTCCACTACGTTTTGGACATGAGTCGCTCTACTTTCTTTGTTGCATAAATTGCATAAAGCCTCCGAACATTTGATCATTCGTCATTTGGTCGGTGTTGTTGTTTTGCGTGAGGATTGTGCGCCTTCACGATGCACATTATCTCGATTATTGATATGTGGTGAATCAACGGTCTCTGTGCTCCATCATTCTATTCTCAACATTCTCGGATGTCATTTTCGAGATCTGCCACAAAACAAAAGGTTAATTGACATGTAACAAATTATCCTATCTTCCGACCAACCAATAAAATATCACATAAACTTAGGTAGGTCATACTAGCGAAGGTATTCCCCATCTCTCCCTCCTAGTACTATTCTCACATCTTAGCCGAGGGATCATATCCTAAGCTCGATACCAACCGTGACGCCCCCAAAATTAGGTATACATCACCCATCTTGGGTCGACACTTACATGGTATGTAATTTAAATACAACTTATTAACATAAGCGTCAGGTAAATGCAATACGACATAAAGCGTGAGTTTAAATACAAATATCGTCTACTAGATATTATACAAACTCAAAAAAAAGTCCTCATTACATTTATTATCACACTATTTTTACAGAATAGTGAGGACTACTAATGCTTATCTTGGGACCATCACTCGTTTCCCCAGACTCGTCCCACTATATTATCATTTCTGAAGAGAAAAAATGAAAGAAAGGGTGAGCTCAACTAGCCCAAGAAGAAATATTATGACTAAGATAATGCGAGAATAAATTATCAATAGTCTTCAATAATGTTAAAGCGATAAAATACAATAGACAACGGTTTAAGCTGCGGTGAATATGCAATCCATTAAAAGAAAGTCAGTAGAAAATAAAGTCTACTATCTTTTAGGTTTTAAAAAGGTTTTCATCAACATTTTATAATTTGAGACTCGAAACTTTAATAAATATTTCACATCATCGAATCACTTACCTTTTCACGGCCGAGGATATTCTTTAGTATCGCACCACAATTATTCATACACTTACTGGGCAAGAATATTTGTGTATTCATTAATGGTCGTGATCATGCCAACAACATCCATCAATGCACTTCTGACCCTTTGAGGATTTTTATCACATCATTTGTAACATTACGGTCATGATTATAGAATAGTCTCTCAGTCATAATCATACCAAGTCCATCTATGCACCCTCTGCCACAGATGACTTTTCAAAAATATAAACATGAGGATGATGACAATGATATAAGAATTCAATAAAACAAGTTCAAGAATTATTTTATCCGGGAATTATTAACGTCCAAATTGTCGACATGATCTTTGTTTTGTAGAGTAAAATTCAAGAATGATCGGAAGAATATTTCTATGAAAAGATCTTTGGATGAAACGCAAATATCGAGGATATTCTACTAATTTCATGGAGTATAGAAGTCAAAGTTTTAACCAATTTGGGTATAATAAGGAATGGAATAACAAAAGAAATCACCATGCATGCGATAATAGCCATGAGACAGTTATTCCACGAGAATAATAAATAACGGAACCGGTCGTCGGTGAAATTCACCGCAAGCGGGATGTTCAACGAGAATAATAAAGATGGAACGGATCCGGTGTAAAACACATGATAGGATATTCAGCAGAATAATAAAGAGCGGAACCAGTCGGTGTAAAACACACGCACGAGGATGTTCCAGCGAGAATAATAATAAAGGCGGAACCGGTCGGTGTAAAACACATGCACGAGGATGTTCCAACGAATAATAATAATAAAGCGGAACCGAGTCCGGGTGTAAAACACACGAGCAAGGATGTTCCAATAGAATAATAGAAGAATGTCACCAAGTATAGGGTAAACCACTTATACTGAGTTATTCCATGAGAATAATAAGCAATGGAATAACAACAGTTCTCTTCATGAATAAGAAAGAATAACACCCACTTACATTTGGTAGGAGATTGAATCTCGCAAAGCCGGTGTAGTAACAAAATACTCTTCTTCTTTCTCTCTTATTCTCTCTATACTTTCTCTCTCTATAGCTTGAATGAATTAAGTGAAAAATAATGAAGCCCTAGGCCTCTATTTATAGAAGATTTCTAGCTTAGCACTCTTAGTATATGAAAAGGCAAGTGGCTTGACGATTGGTTTGGCGCCTGTGAATGTGAAACGACAAGTGGTTCGATCGCTTTGTAATGTGAAGCGACAAGTGGTTGACGTCTGGTAAAGGTAATTACTATTAACGAAGGTAAATACTATCGATGTAAGGTAAATACTATTCACAAGGGTAATTACTATTGACGAAGGTAAATCTTATTCACAAGGGTAATTACTATTGATTTAAGGTAAATACTATTCACAAGGGTAATTACTATTGACAAAGGTAAATACTATTCACAAGGGTAATTACTATTGACGAAGGTAAATACTATTGATGAAGAGACTCTTAGATGATGACATACGAGGCCCCCATAAAATAATCAAACTTACCACAAATCATAACACATATTTAATCTTTCAATAATTATTAATCATTTATAACTTGTCGTCTCAATTATTGATTTAATACTATAACATATTATATGAGGATGATCTTTGTGACAATAATTGAATCAATAATATAAGAGATATGATGCAAAGAATTATCGTGTAGTAATAATTGAGCATAGTGAGTGACTTCTCACGTAAGCATCAATAATCATATAAGTGTCTGCTGCTATACGCAACCACGCCAGACATATTCTTGTACTTTACCTTACGGGTAGTTCAGCAGGTTTAAACGGTAACACCTCCGTAGTTATTTTTTAAAAAATATTTTTGTCGTTTTCTCAATCCGACAATAATGTTGTGGGGTCCACCAATGATTGAGCCATTATACGAATATTCCACTAACAAAAGAATATTCCAAACCAAACGAATATTTTATAACAACTGCATACTTTTAAAATTTATAAATATTACCCCTGACTATAACATTATATCAAATTTATTCCATAATATTCAAAAAAATATTTATAGAAAAATTCATCTTTATTTATAAAAGTGGGGTCTTACAAAAAATTAGCACAAGAGACTCTCTAGATCATGTGTAGGATAATTCCTCTCATATTCTTTGAGTTTTTGTGAGGTATAGGCTATGACTTTCCCATGTTGCATGAGAACACATCCTAACCCTTTGCCCGAAACATCACTGTAGATGACAAATCCCTCCGAGCCAAATGGTATTGTCAGAACATGTGCTGAAATGAGTCTTCTCTTGAGTTCTTGAAAACTCTTCTCACATTCCTCATTCCAACCGAATTTTCTATCTTTTTGAGTCAGCTGAGTTAATGGAGTAGCGATTCGAGAAAACCCTTCTACAAATCTTTGATAATAACTAGCTAAGCCAAGAAAGCTACGTACTTCGGTCACTGATTTAGGTTGCTCCTAGCTTTGAATTGCTTCAATATTTGCCGGGTCAACAGACATTCTGTGATTTGATATCATGTGCCTAAGGAATGCAACTTCCTCAAGCCAGAACTCGCATTTCTTCAATTTGGCATAAAGCTTGTTTTCACGAAGCTTTTGGAGTATCAGCCTCAAGTGTTGCTCATGGTCTTCACGACTTTTGGAATATATGAGGATGTCATCAATAAAGACGACCACAAAGTGATCCAAATATTCCTTGAATACTCGGTTCATCATATCCATGAAGGTAGCAGGAGCATTAGTCAATCCAAAAGACATGACTAGGAATTCATAATGCCCGTACAGAGTTCTGAAAGTCGTCTTTGGAATGTCATTGGTTCTAATCATTAACTGATGATATCCAGAACAAAGATCAATCTTTGAAAAGAATTTGGCGCCTTGTAACTGGTCAAATAGGTCATCAATATGTGGCAATGGGTACCTATTTTTGATGGTGACGTGATTCAACTCCCGATAATCAATACAAAGTCGCATACTCCCGTCTTTCTTCTTCATGAATAGAACAGAGCACCCCAAGGAGAAGTACTAGGGGCCGAATGGCGATGTCTAACAATTCTCAGTAGTTGGGTCTTTAACTCACGAAGTTCAATAGGAGCCATTCGATATGGGGCTTTGGAAATGGATTTTTATCTTTGGGTTCAAGGTCAATACAAAATTCAATTTCACGCCTCGGGGTAGGCAAGAAGTTCTTGGGGAATACGTCGGAAATTTATTAACAATAGAAATATCATTCAAAACTGACGTATTTTTGTTTAAATCTGTGACATGAGCTAAGAAAGCTTGACATCCATTTTTTAATAAACGAATAGATTTATGGCTTGAGATGACAGTGATTTATTTTAATGGTTTGGTTGCTTGAATTCACATAATAGGTTGGTTAGGAATATGAAAGCTAACAACCTTACGAAAACAATCAATTTTTGCATGATGAGTAGTTAACCAATCAATCCCTAGAATTATGTCAAATGCAAGTATTTTCATTGAAATAAGATTGACAGGTAATGTGAGGGTACCGATTTGAACCAAACAAGACTTATAAATAGTGGATGTAATGAAGGTTTCTCCCAACGGAGTTTTAACAGATAAGTCAAAGTCTAATTTCTCCGGAGTCAAATTTAAACGTTGAGTGCAAGTAGGAGAAATAAAAGAATGGGTAGGACCGGTATCAAATAAGGTATATACTTTGCTAGAGTTTATGTTAAGCTTACCCGTGATGATCTCGTTCGGGTTCCTTGTTCTGGTAGGTTACAACAAATGCTCTCTCTTGAACTACTGGTTTTGACTTTTCTGGAATGGCCTTTGGTGCCTCCATCCCAGCTGGACTTACCTTCCCTGAATGACAAAATCGAGCTAGGTGACCTTCTCTTCCAAAATTGTAACACGTTTTGGACTGCTGCGCACAGTTTGGACTGATATGTCCCTCCCCTCCGCATTTGAAGCATATGATTGGTGATCGTTCTCATTCCTTAACAACGGGTGCTGCTGCTGACGTCTTTCCATCATTATTGAATCTCATCTTCTTGAAATGTCCACTTTTATTATGTTGGCCATGATTTCCATCGAAGTGGTTACCATTTCTGGCATGTTGATTCCCTGCACGTTTGTTGTCACCACTTCGATGACTACTACCACTGGTATTATCGACTTGTCGGCTGCTCTCTCTTGATTGGGTTGATTCATTATCGTGCTCCAATAACTGAGTCCTATTTACAACTTCTGAATACAAACACAGTTTGTGAGAGATAAGGTATTGACGTATCTCGGGTTTCAAACCTCTTAGAAACATCCGCGTCATTCTCTCCTCATTATCAACTAAGTGGGATGCAAACCGGGACAACTCAACAAACTTGGCTTCGTACTGCGACACGATCATATTTTTTTGCTCCAGTTTAATGAACTCTACCTCCTTCATGTGACGAATACTTTCGGGTCATTGAACAGTTCTTGGAACTTCTCCCAAGACATCTTCAGTGCGACAGGCTGAGTACGCTTTATAGATTCCCACCAGTAATCTGCCTCTACTCGCAACATGAAGGTGGCAAAGGGAACCTTTTTCTCCTCGGAGCATCCCAAGACATCAAATATCTTGTTGATCTACTTTATCCACGTCTCCGCCTTAAGTGGTTTTGGCTCTCCAAAATACTCCGGTGGTCCCAGCTCCAAGAACTTCTTAGCAGTGACCGTACGAGAGTTGCCAGTGTTTCCACCTGCATTTTGGACAAGAGCCGCTGTCGCCTGATGTTGCATAAATTGCATAAAGCCTCTGAACATTCCATCGTTCATCATTTGGTCAGTGTTGTCATTTGCATGAGGATTGTCGCCTTCCTGATACACATTATCTTGATTATTGATCTGTGGAGACTCAACGGTCTCCTGTGCTCCATTTCTATTCTCAACATTATCGGATGTCATTTTCAAATACTACCACAAAACAAGGGTTAATTGACATGTCACATATTATCTCTATACTCTGACCGACCAATTAAATACCAATTAAACTTAGGTAGGTCGTACTAGCGAAGGAATTCCCCATCTCTCCCCTCCTAGTTCTTGTCTCACTTCTCAGCCAGGGATCATATCCCTAAGCTTTGATACCAACTGTGACGCCCCCAAAATAGGTATACATCACCCATCTTGAGTTGCCAAATACATGTTACAAAATTCAAATACAACTTAATAATACAACTGTCGTGTAAAATACGACAAAACATAAACTGAGAGTTTTAATACGAATATTGTCTTCTAGACAATATTCAACTCAAATGGAGTCCTCAATACATTTATTATCACACTATTTCATAGAATAGTGAGGTCTACTAATGCTATCATCTGGACCGTCACTCCATTCCCCAACTAGTCCCGACTATGTTCTCATTTCCTGAAGAGAACAATGAAAGCAAAAGGGTGAGCTCAACTAGCCCAGTAAGAAATATTATGACTAAGATAATGCAGAATAATTTATCGTTAGCCTTCAACAGTGTTAAACTAATCAAATATAAATAACATCAAGTTTAACTGCAGTGGAACAAACAATCCAATAGAAGAGTCAATTAGAGAATAAAATCTACTATCTTCTATGATTTAAAAAGGTTTTTCATCACTTTTATCGCTGAGACTCAGCTTAATAAATAATCCACATCATCGAATCACCCCTGCACTACGGCCAAGGATATTCATTAGTATCACGACCATAAATTATCCATGCACTATGGGCCAAGGATATTCGTGTTTTCGTCAATGGTCATGATCATGCCAACAACTGTCCATCAATGCACTACGAGCCAATGAGGACTTTTACCACATCATTTGTAACATTACGGTCATGATTATACCGAATAATCCTAGGTCATAATCATACCAAGTCCATCTATGCACTACAGGCCACAGATGACTTTTAACATAATATAAACATGAGAATGATGACAATGATATAAGAATTCAATAAAACAAGTTAAAGGATAAATTTTTAAAGATTTATAATTTAATTTATCCAGAAATCAATAACGTCCAAATTGTCAACATGATACTGCTTTGTGGAGTAAAATTCAAGAATAATATTGTACCAAAAATAATTTGGACTGAAAACGAATCAATTTTTATCATGAATAGTACTCTGGGTGAATAGTACTCGAGTGAATAGTATCTCGTGAATAGTACTTTAGGAATAGTAACCCCGTGAATATTACTCCGACATGAAAAAGTTAAAACTTATCAAGAATGCTCAGAATAATATTTCCATGAAAAGATACAGGATGAAGCGCAAATATCAAGGATATTCTACTAATTTCATGGAGTATAGAAGCCAAAACATTAATCAAATGAATATAGGATTCGAAATCTGAAACGAAATACTATTACTGATATACTACAGAGTGTGAAAGAAAATATTGTTTCAAGCGAATATTGAGCAAAAATAACATCTTTTACCTTGAAAAGAAGAGTATTCCAACTGGTATATCGGGGATATTCTTGAAGAAAACTTATACTATTTTCTACGCTCAAAACTTTCTAAAACTCTAAAGAAATACGCTCAATATTATAGAAGAAGAATTCTCTGATTCTGGTGGGATTTTCAATTCTAAATAAACTTACTATTTATAGGAGAATGGAAGGGGTACTGTTTGAGAAAAAATCACGGATGAAATAATTAATGAAATCACGGGTGTCTTCAGACGATTGAATTGTAACGATCGAGAAATTTATAATTTAATTTAAATATTTATTGAATTAAATAAATATTTTAAATAATTTATTTATTGAGGAAAATAAATAATTGATGAATTGTGGTGAATTAATTTGGTAACCAAATTATTTAATGTTAATTAAATTGAATAATGATAATTTTATTTGAAGGATTTAATTTAAGGAAATAATTAAATTTAATCAATTGCTTAATATTTAGGAAACAATTAAATTAAGTGCATTATTTAATTTAAAGGAAATAAATAAATTAAATAAAGTGATGTTTCTAATTTATTAATTAAAATTAGATATATAATAATGATAATAAAAATTTTATTATTATTATTATTATAAGTTAATTTAAATCAACTAAGCTAAGGTTATTTAAATTAACTAAATTAAGGTGTGACACAAAGTAACTATATAATATAAATAATATTATTTAAATAATTTAGTTTGGGAAATAAGTGTTTAGCCAAACAAGGCCTTGTGGCCTTTGGCTTATTCTAACTGGTGTCTTTTGTTTTCTTTAACTGAAAGAGAATGTGGGTTAGTGGTTATTTTCTTTCTACGCTTCTTATTTTTCCCCTAAGGCTTAGGAGTTGAGGGAGAGAAGAGAGAGCTTGGAAGAAGAGAGAAAAACACAGAGAGAATTGCCAAGAGATTGAGGGTTTTGCTGTGGAAGGGATTGAAGCCACTGCATATCAATTGCTTCAATAAATAAGGATTAAGGTATATTGTAGTTCTAATTTTATGTTTTGAGTTCTCTATGAAAATTTTCTATAAATTATTAAGTCACGTTGGATGATTGTATATATGTGTACATATAGTTTGGTAGAGTTTGTGGGCCACCATATTTGGGTGTTATTGGAATAACCAAACACGTAAAATTGGATTTTAGGAGGGAATTTAGATAGCAGTGATATGTTCATATGATATGGCTTTAGAAAGTATGAAATTTGATGTTCTATATGTGTTGTAATCTACAAATTAAAGTTAGAATATGTTTGAATGTTAAGAAACGAAAGCGGTGTAGTTGGAATCATGTCAATTGGTTAAGAAACGAATTAGTGGTGATCGAATTCACTAAAGGTGTCAAAAATTTAGTTTTTATATGAAAACATGAAATTTAAGGAATTAAATTAGTTTAATTTGATGTTTAGTTGTTCTAAGTCGATGAATATGTCAATAAACATGTATTTGTTAGTTTTATAACAATTGGATGTGCTAATTTCACTGTTTTGATGGGGAAATTTATGTTAGTTGGGCTAAAATCGGAACACTTTTCTTTGCATTTGCATTTCGTGCTGTGTGTGGCGTGGTGTCATGTCATCATCGATCGAGACGGCAGCCTTGGCTGTAATGGATTTTCTGTAGTTGAGTACCAGTAGCATTTGCTACAGTTAGTGCTAAGGCAACAACAATGGCGCTTGGCATTGCTTTGCGGTTCGAAGCTTAAGTGTGGGCGCACTCACGCCACACCACGAGCTATGGTGATGAAGTGCGCTTATTTGCAGGTCTGTATAATGGACTTATGTTAGCTAAGCAAGCATGTTAATGTTGTTAAGGCATAATAGAAACTATAATAACATATTTCAACGCGTTGTAATGGAAAGTGTAAAGATTTGAAATAATTATTTAAATAATTTATAAAATGAAACCAAATGTGATGTTTTCAAAAGGTTAGAGATGAACGGTTAGGTTATGTTGGCTTGTAATGAGATTTCAGATTCGTTAAGTATATTAACCTACGTTGTTAGGTGCTAGGTTAGGGTTATGACCTAAATGATGGTTTAAACCCTAAAGCTAATATTCATACAACTAATTGTTTTTGCGATTTCAATGATGTATATAGGGTAATTGGAGATTATTTTACATTTGTGTAGCTTACAATCAAGGCAAGTTTTCTAAATCTACCTTGTTATTATTGAGCAAGATTCTAAACCTTATCTCCTTACAATTGAGCAAGCTTTCTAACTTCATTTTTTTTCATATTGAATGCAAGTTTCCATTCCTATAATATTATTATACAAGTTCTTAAAATTGAGCAAGCCTAATCTATTTTGAATATGTTTGTATAAGCTCTTGGACCTGCTTCGTTACCTCGAGCGAGTTTTACTTTTCTAAACCTTGATGTTACTATTTAAAGAATATATTATTCTAATACATCGTTACAAATGAGATTATTCTAACTCTTTTGGTTATAGCATTTTGCATGTATATCATGTTTATTCAACTACATATATTGTTGATATCCGATCTTTTACTTTGATAGCCTTGTTCAGTTATACATTCTGTACTAAACCTTTATTGATGGAAATTGAATAGTGTTCTAAGATTCTAGAAACACTGATAAGCTAGTTTTAAACTAAACTTTCTTTAGTGTGGAAATTCCAAATCCAAACTGAGACGAACAACCCTAACATAGGGGATTTTGTGACGTGTAACGTTTAGATGTTTGTGCACAATACATGGTACAAAGGGCTGATCCCCAAATACGTTAAGAAGGGTCCAGTATAGTCTAAATGATTTATTAAGGTTGGGTAATAATACCTAAATCTGGGGGACATAGTTCGTGGTCTTAAGACCCTCAGATAATTAAAGTTTGAACTTGTTTTCTATTTTGATTTGTAGAACAAGTTCCTTATTGTTCAGCTTTCGTTGTTCACTCTCATGTTACTATCATTGCTACTTTCTATGTTAGTGAGCATTTGTTTGTTCACTCTTGCAATTAACACTGCAGCTAAAGTGGAGAAGCAGGTCACAAGATAGATGTAATGTTTTGGTTAGTGAACACCAAATCCCGTGGGAATGGAGTACCTGGATTTGGGGGCATCACAGGTTGGTATCAAAGCTTTAGGTTATGAACCTTAGGTGGGGAAACCTTAGGAAGTAACCTTTAAGGAGACAGAAAATATAGAGCTGTCTAACTCTTATCGAGTTTTAAGGAATGGATTAAGGTACTCATTGAAGGTAAATATTAAAAGACATTATGTGCTATGTGTTAATAACTTATGTGTTCGCGAGTATCGAAAATTTTAAGTAAAACTTAAAATATTTTGTTGTCAGGATGTCAAACAAAGGAGGATCTAGTCCAGCTAGGGAAGTGATACCTCAGATACCTATAGACGATGAACCACAGGATATTTATGTTGTGCAGGAACAGTTGATCCAGGAGGATATGCATGTGACCGATCCCGAGGAGGAAAGTTCTGAGGAGATAGAGGAGGAGGATGAGGAAGAGGATCCTGAGGAGTTCCACCAAACTCCGTCTCAGCTGAGATGTATGACGCTCAGTACGATCGTAACATAGAGTTACAGGACAAGGTTGAGGAGCTGAAGGAGTTGGTTGAGATGCATCATGCTATGATAGAGGAGATGGATGCTGAGATTCAGGAACTTGACTCAAAACTTGGAACACACGGAGTGGGACCTAGTTCATACCAAGGGTCAACATGAAGACATGTTGGCAGTAAACGAAAAGATGAAGACTGACATGGAGAAAGATGATTTCATGGAGGAATCAACTAAGCATGCAAGAAGCAGAGGATGCTTGGATGAAGGCGACCTAACGTGCAGACCGTGCTGAAGCTAAAGTCCAAGTGAAGAAAGCCAAGATGAAGGAGATGGATTACACTTTTAATTCTGCGATTGATAGGGCCTAGGGCCCAGGATCGAGTCTATTATTACCCACCTCAGTTCAAAGACTCGCCATGGTTCGTGATGGATCGTAGAACGACTTATCGTATCATGGAGAAGGAACGTCGAGAAGCCTTACGACGTCTTTATATGCCTAGATAGAATAGGAGTGATAACAATATGTGGTTAATTATGTGAATAAATAAATTGTGAATGATAGTATGAGTATGTAATCCTGAAACTTGTGTAGTTCAGAAAAGTGAATGTTTATAGCGGTTATGCTATCTTGAATATGTTCTAAAACTTTATGAATGAATAAAATATCAAAGTTTATTTGAAATGTTATGTGTTATGGCTTTAATCTTGGAATGTTTAAGTTAAACTTTAAATACCCAAGAAGTTGAGTAAGGAACTAATATGCGTATATCTTAACAGAAGATGCCTCCTAGAAGAAGACAACAACGTCAACAAGCACCTCCTGAGGGGTCTACTAATAATAACAATGAGACCAACGCTAATCCGGTTCAGCAGTTGGTAACCCTATTGATGGGTGCACTTGCGAATCAATCGCAAACTTAAGTCACAACTTTTAAGGAATTCAAAGCGATTGGACCGCCAAAGTTTCAAGGGTCTATGAATGCACTGGAAGCCCAAACCTGGATTATGGAAATGGAGAAGGTGTTCGACGTTGCTAGAGTAAACGAAGACCAGAAGACTGCATTCGCAACGTTCATGCTAAAGTCTGAAGCTAGCTACTGGTGGCAGGAAAATAAGGTTCATGGAGGACAAGGGGTGATAGCATGGGATAGATTTAAGGAGATATTCTTTGAAATGTACTTTCCAGCGAGTTCTAAGAATCAGTTGGAAGTGCAATTTCTGGAGTTGAAGCAAGGAACGATGACGGTGCCAGAATATGCTGCGAAGTTTAACGAATTGGCAAGGTTTGCCACTTACCAAGTTAATATTGATGAACGTAAAGCAAGAAGATTCGAACAAGGATTGAAGCCCTAGCTTTACAAAAATGTTTCAATGTTCCAGCTGAACACATTTGCGGCTGTACTGGAGAAGGTAATTATCGCTGAAGGTGGAAGCGATGCCTTGACCAAGTATAATCAAGAACAAAAGAAGAGGAAGAATGAGAATGAAAATAAGGCTGGTAGAAGTAATGTTGGAAGTAATAGTCAAAAGAGAAAGTGGAGCGAGAATTCGACTATGGGAGGACAGCAAGGAAATCAGCAGAAGAAAAAGTTTGAAGCTTGTGCGACGTGCGGAAAGAACCATACTGGGGGTATGTTTGAAGGGAAAGTGGGTGTGTTTCAACTGTGGTCAGGAGGGACACATTGCACCGAACTGTTTTAGTCCGAAGAAAGGAGCATGCTTTACCTGCGGTTCAAAGGATCATATGGCTCGTGATTGCCCCAAGAAGCTAGCGGGAAGTGCAAGTGGTGGAAAAGGAAACAATAATGGGGGTGGTGCATTGACTATCTCTGGACCAGCACAGTCAAGCCAACCTACTGCGAGGACTTTCAATATGACCGTGCAGGAAGCTGTACAATCTAAGGATGTGGTGTCAGGTATCATTCTGATTAATGGTATTAATGCTTATGTACTATTTGATTCGAGTGCTACTTGTTCATTTAGTTTTGCCTTAAGAAGAATTAGAATTTCCCTTAAGTATAGAGATTGCGAATAGGGAAGTGATTCCAGTTAAATTCATATATAAGAATTGTAGAGTGGTTATAAAAGGTCACGAGATGATGGTGGACTTGATACCAATTAGATTTGGTGAGTTTGATGTTATACTGGGAATGGATTGGTTATTCAATTACGGAGCAGTAATTGATTGCCAAAGGAAGTGTGTTAACCTTATGACTCCGTCAAAGGTTGTGTTCTTTGGTAGCAAGTCACCTCGATAAGCAAGTTGTTTGACGGTGATGCAAGCCAAGAAGTTGTTGGAACAAGGATGTGTAGGATATTTAGCCTACATAGTCGATACACAGAAGAAGAGTGCAAAGTTAGAACAAATACCTATCATAAGAGATTTTGCAGACGTATTTCCAGATGATTTGTCGGGTCTTCCGCCGGATCGACAAATCGAGTTCGTGATTGACTTACTACCAGGAATGGCCTCGATATCTAAAGCGCCGTACAGAATGGCCCTGGTAGAAATGAAAGAGTTGATGGTGCAATTGCAAGAATTGCTTGACAAGAAGTATATTCAGCCGAGTGTTTCGCCACGGGGAGCACCAGCGTTGTTTGTTAAGAAGAAAGGCGGATCGATGCGGCTTTGCATTGATTACAGAGAATTGAATAAGGTCACGATTAAAAATAAGTATCCATTACCTAGAATCGATGACCTGTTCGATCAGCTGAAGGGAGCGAGGTATTTCTCGAAGATAGACCTGAGAAGTGGTTATCATCAGTTGAAGGTGAGACCGGAGGATGTCCCAAAAATAGCGTTCAGAACTCGGTATGGTCATTACGAGTTTCTGGTTATGCCTTTTGGTTTAACCAACGCACCTGCAGCGTTCATGGACTTGATGAACAGGGTGTTTAAATCATTCTTAGACAAATTTGTGGTGGTGTTTATTGATGATATATTGGTATATTCCAAAACCAAGGAGGAACATGTGGAACACTTGAGATTGATGTTGGAGAAGTTGAGAAAAGATTAGTTGTACGCTAAGTTCTCAAAATGTGAATTTTGGTTGGAACGTGTACAGTTTCTCGGGCACTTTATTGATAAAGACAAAATTTCGGTAGATCCATCAAAGGTTGAAGCTGTAATAAACTGGGATCAGCCGAAGACACCATCAGAAGTAAGGAGTTTCTTAGGATTGGCGGGTTACTAGAGGCATTTTATTTAGGACTTTTCCAAGATCGCAACTCTGTTGACAAATTTAACTAGAAAAGTGGTTAAGTTTGTTTGGACAGAGAAGTGCGAGGAAAGTTTTTGAGAGTTAAAGAAGAAGTTGAGTTCAACACCTGTGTTGTCATTGCCTGATGATACAGGAAATTTTGTGATATATAGTGACGCATCGCATAAAGGACTAGGTTGTGTGCTTATGCAAAACGGCAGAGTTATTGCGTATGCATCACGACAGTTGAAGGATTACGAGAAAGGATATCCGACTCATGACTTAGAGTTGGCAGCGGTGGTATTTTCCCTGAAGATTTGGAGATATTATCTTTATGGAGAGAGGTGTGAGATATATACCGACCATAAAAGTCTGAAATATATCTTTACACAAAAAGACTTGAATATGCGTCAGAGAAGATGGTTGGAGCTGATAAAAAACTATGACTGTGAGATTTTCTATCATCCTGGAAAGGCGAATATTGTTGCTGATTCTTTAAGTAGGAAAGGATGAAAGAAGTTAACGATGTTAACTGCTCAGGAGAAGCTAGTGTCGGAAATGGCTAAGATGGAGTTGGAAATTAAATATCCAACAGAATCCGATAAAAAGTTGTTCCAGATAGGTAATAGTTCAATGTTGGTAGATAAGGTGAAAAATGCACAACTTCAGGATGGAGGCTACGAAAAGATAAAACAGAAGATATCTGAAGGTGAGGAAAACAAATTCAAAATCGATTCGGAAGGGTTACTTCGATTCGAAGGGAGAATTTGGGTTCCACAAGTACTAGAAGTTAAAGAGGAAATTCTGAGTGAGGCTCACAACTCAAGATATTTGATTCACCCTGGAAGTACAAAGATGTACCAGAATCTTAGACATCATTTTTGGTGGCCAAATATGAAGAGGGATGTGGCTCAATGTGTGGCAAAATGTTTAACATGTCAGAAAGTCAAAGCTGAACATTAAAGGCCAAACGGATTGTTACAACCGTTGGAGATACCAGAATGGAAATGGGAGCATATCATAATGGATTTTGTGGTAGGTCTTCCAACGACTCAGCAAGGTAACGATGCCATTTGGGTGATTGTTGATCGACTGATGAAGTCGGCACACTTTTTTCCAATCAAGCTTCGATTTACCCTAGATCGGTTAGCAAAACTGTACGTGAAGGAAATTATTTCAAGACACGTTGTGTACCTGTGTCCATTGTATCAGACAGAGATCCACGTTTCACATCTAATTTTTGGAGACGATTACAAGAGTGCTTGGGAACACGACTGAGAATGAGCACAGCGTACCATCCTCAAACCGACGGACAGAGTGAGAGAACCATCCAAACACTAGAAGATATGCTCAGAGCATATATCATAAATTTTAAGGGAAGTAGGGATGACCATCTACCATTGGTGGAATTTTCCTATAATAATAGTTATCACGCGAGTATTGGCATGCCGCCTTACGAAGCGTTATCTACAGAAATGCTGAGAACTCCATTATCTTTGGGATGAGGTAGGTGAACGTCGCCTATTGGGTCCAGAATTGGTACAACAGACTGTCGAGATCATCAAAGTGATTCGAGCAAGATTGATAGCTGCACAGGATAGACAGAAGAAAGCAGATCAACGTCGTCAAAATAGAGAATTTGATGTCGGTAGTTATGTTTTCTTGAAAGTATCTCTTTGGAAGGGGAAAATTCGATTTGGCAAAAAGGGGAAATTGAGCCTTAGATTTATAGGACCTTTCGAAGTGCTTCGACGAGTTGGTGAAGTGTCGTACGAGGTAGCTTTACCTCCAGAGTTGGAGCATATTCATAATATTTTTCATGTATCAGTATTAAGGCCATATAAGCCTGATTATAAATATGTTATAGAATATGAGCCCTTACAGCTCGAGAAAGATTTATCATATGAAGAAGTCCCTGTTCAATTGTTGACATAAAAGAGCAAGTACTGAGGAATAAGGTGATACCTTCTGTTAAGGTAATATGGAGGAACAACACTGCTGAAGAAGCTATGTGGGAACTTGAAAGCGTTACGATGAAGAATTATCCTCAGTTGTTTGCTTGATTTTGTATAGCGATTCTGGGGGACAGAATCTTGTTAAGGAAGAAAGAATGTAACGAATAAATTTTTTCGAGTTGTGATTCTGGGGACAACATCCTTTTAAAGAGGGAAGGATGTAACGATCGAGAAATTTATAATTTAATTTAAATATTTATTGAATTAAATAAATATTTAAATAATTTATTTATTGAGAAAAATAAATAATTGATGAATTGTTGTGAATTAATTTGGTAACTAAATTAATTAATGTTAATTAAATTGAATAATGATAATTTTATTTGAAGGATTTAATTTAAGGAAATAATTAAATTAAATCAATTGCTTAATATTTAGGAAACAATTAAATTAAGTGCATTATTTAATTTAAAGGAAATAAATAAATTAAATAAAGTGATGCTTCTAATTTATTAATTAAAATTAGATATATAATAAGGATAATAAGATTATTATTATTATTATTATTATTATTATTATTATTATTATTATTATTATTATTATTATTATAAGTTAATTTAAATCAACTAAGCTAAGGTTATTTAAATTAACTAAATTAAGGTGTGACACAAAGTAATTATATAATATAAATAATATTATTCAAATAATTTAGTTTAGGAAATAGGTGCTTAGCCAAACAAGGCCTTGTGGCCTTTGGCTTATTCTAATTGGCGTCTTTTGTTTTCTTTAACTGAAAGAGAACGTGGGTTAGTGGTTATTTTCTTTCTATGCTTCTTATTTTTCCCCTAAGGCTTACGAGTTGAGAGAGAGAGAGAGAGAGAGAGAGAGAGAGCTTGGAAGAAGAGAGAAAAACACAAAGAGAATTGTCAAGAGATTGAGGGTTTTGCTGAGGAAGGGATTGAAGCCCCTGTATATTAATTGCTTCAATAAACAAGGATTGAGGTCTATTGTAGTTCTAATTTTATGTTTTGAGTTCTTTATGAAAATTTTCTATAAATTATTAAGTCACGTTGGATGATTGTATATATGTGTACATATAGTTTAGTAGAGTCTGTTAGCCACCATATTTGGCTGTTATTGGAATAACCAAACACGTAAAATTGGATTTTAGGAGGGAATTTAGATAGCAGTGATATGTTCATATGATATGGCTTTAGAAAGTATGAAATTTGATGTTCTATATGTGTAGTAATCTGCAAATTGAAGTTTGAATATGGTTGTATGTTAAGAAACGAAAGCGGCATAGTTGGAATTGTGTCAATTGGTTAAGAAACGAATTCGTGGTGATCGAATTTGCTAAAGGTATCAAAAATTGAGTTTTTATATGAAAACATGAAATTTAAGGAATTAAATTAGTTTAATTTGATGTTTAGTTGTTCTAAGTCGATGAATATGTGAAGAAACATGTATGTGTTTATTTTATATCAATTGGATGTGCTAATTTCACTGTTTTGATGGTGAAATTTTTGTTAGTTGGGCTAAAATCAGAACAATGTTCTTTGCGTTTACATTTACATGCGGGTGTGTGGCAATTGTTCTTGCCGTCATCACTAATCAAAAATGGGCTTGTTTGCACCATTGGGTTTCTGCAGTTGAGCACCGGTAGCAATTTCTTTGGTGCTAAGGCCAAAAATGGGCGCAATGCTACTTGGTTTCAAAACTTAAGTGTGGCAGCAATTGCGCCACACCACGAAATGTGACAATGAAGTCTGCTTATTTATAGGTCATGTATAATGGACTTATGTTAGCTAAGCAAGCATGTTAATGATGTTAAGGCATAATAGAAACTATAATAACAGATTTCAATGTGTTGTAATGCAAAGTGTAAAGATTTGAAATAATTATTTAAATAAGTTATAAAATGAAACCAAATGTGATGTTTTCAAAAGGTTAGAGACGAACGGTTAGGTTATGTTGGCTTATAATGAGATTTCAGATTCGTTAAGTATATTAACCTACGTGGTTAGGTGTTAGGTTAGGGTTATGACCTAAATGATGGTTTAAACCCTAAAGCTAATATTCATACAACTAATTGTTTTTGCGATTTCAATGATGTATGTAGGGTAATTGGAGATTATTTTACATTTGTTTAGCTTACAATCAAGGCAAGTTTTCTAACTATACCTTGTTATTATTGAGCAAGATTCTAAACCTTATCTCCTTACAATTGAGCAAGCTTTCTAACTTCATTCTTTTCATATTGAATGCAAGTTTCCATTCCTATAATATTATTGTACAAGTTCTTAAAATTGAGCAAGCCTAATCTATCTTGAATATGTTTGTATAAGCTCTTGTTACCTGCTTCGTTAATGTAGACACTCGAAATTTTCTGCACTCATATTACTAATATTGCAGGAGGGTAGATTCATCTTTTGGAGATAACCCTAGAAGACAGCTTACATCTATTCCGGATACTACCGGAAGTTCAGTTCCAATCCAGAACACAAACCGCGAACATCATCTCAAACCCGGAACACACACTGGGAATGTCATTTCTGATCTCGGAGATAACCCCATGATATGCAGATCAAAAGACCGGCAACAACACCAAAGAGGACAGTTCTGTCTCGGCGATAACACCGTGACCCTCAGTTTCAATCCCAGAGAAACACTGGGAGTAGCAACAACGCCATCCTTGGTGATAGCCCCAAGAGATGCCATTGCAGTTCCGGCGGTAACCCCGGAAATGCTTGTTTCAAACATATGCAATAACCCGAACATCCACCAACAAGATAACACACACACACACACACCTGTCAAGGCACACACACCTCAGACCCGAAGATAACAACGGGTAGACAGGAACATCCACAGATGACAGTGAGACATATAAACAAGCAGCAGTCCAATCTCAGATGTAACCCTCAGCAACGTCTGCTTTCCGCTTAAACTGGCGATAACCCCGGTGAGGAGTCACAACGTCATCTTACCACGTCAACAAGATGATATCGCGGCATACCAACAAGTAGTCCAATCTCAGCTGTAACCCTGAGCAACGTCTACTTTCAACTCAAACCGGCAATAACCCCAACGAGGAGCCAAACGTCATCTTGTTCCTTCGATAAATGGCACATCGTCTCAACACATCATACATACATCCAACAATGTCCCATAAGAACCGAGGAGTGACAATCCCAAGTGACTATTACGTGTGGTAGTACTTTGGATAGAATTTGAAGCTTGAAGACCATGGGCATAGACCCCTCTTCCTGACTTCGTGCAACCTCTAATCCATGTCATTACGTAACTCTAGACACAAGCGATCCGAAGAAGGTCAGATATACCTCGTTCGGATGCTCGGATTGAAGTTCTGCAAGTTTGAGTGGACATTACTGAAGGCTGCGCACGCGACTACGAGACGAAGGGACCCATGAGGCTCGGATCCACCACGACCAGTGCATAGTACAATTACATTTACGCCGCAGTGTACTACTGACCATCAAATCTATATATACAAGGCTTGGAATTGACCATTTGGAGAGAGAGAGAAGGAAAAAGGCGAGGAAGCCCTGTCCATTTTACTCTGTATACCCTACATACACATCTTTTAAGTGTTTCCTCTTCTTTAAACACTAGTTAGCTCACATATAGCTATCTTTTATCCGTGAGCCGTGAGTGTTTATCCATTTAAAGTCATAGAAGTCTACTTTGGCATTATTTGTAAGCCTTCTTACATTTTATAAAGCCTTCTTCTCATATAGCACACACTTTGTTATACATATTGAGAGTCGTGTTGTGTGCGTTTGCCTGCATTTTCGGTCAAGTGGTTTTCATTTTTATCAGTATATATATACTAATATATGTGTATATTTCTTATATATGGACTAACATTATCGAGTTATGCCTCGATTGAGCTGAACTTTGATGCAGAGTGTTTAATTGCTTATATATATATATATATATATATATATATATATATATATAAAGCGTGGTTAGAATCATTCGATGAGCCTAGATTTACATCCTAATGCGTTTAAATTGCTTATATATATATATATATATATATATATAATTGTTATCAGAATATATTTGATGAGCCACGGATTTACATCGGTGCTTTTATTCGCTATATATATATATATATATATATATATATATATATATATATATATATATATATATATATATATATACAATTCTTTATCGGACATATCCGATGAGCCACGGATTTACATCAAGTGCATTTACTACTATATATATATATATATATATATATTTACATTCATGTATAGGGCACAGAGTTTACTTAGTGGCGGTTGATCGCTTTTGAATTTTTTATTTACATATCGTCCCGCTTAGAGTTTACTTCAGTGGTACATTGATCATCATGTCCATATACATATATATATATATATATATATATATATATTTACCGCTTTTGTATATTTACATTTCCGATCCCCCATGGAGTTGCTTCGTGGTATGATCGATCATATATATATATATATATATATATATATATATATATATATATATATATACATCTTTTATATATATAACTACTTACTGCTTTCCATACAAATTGCAGTATCATGTGAGCCTAGGAATCATGTGATCACAGGTTTAGTTTACTGAATCTAGATTCGGTTCCCATGATGGACATTTTTCAGCTGTAAGTAGCTTGTACATTATTTTACAGTGTCTGAATTTCCTTGGATGGCTGTCATGCCCATGAGGAGTTCGGCACTGCTGTATATTATTTTCTCGAGAAAGCTTCGTATCTCGAAAATAAAAGAAAACAAACCGAACATTTAATAATAAAATGGAAGTATGAAAAGGTCTCAATTCCTATTAAGCACAGGGTTTGAAAAACCTCTTTTATAAAACTTCATTGCTATATCTTGGTTAAAACTGAATTTTCCTATAAAATTCAAACCTTGTGTATATAGGTGCGAATGAGGCCTCGCACTACTTTCAAATAATTGTTCATTGATCCACACACACACATTCATATAACAATTTCTTTGAGAAGTGGCAGTCACCGTGGTAACATGGATGTCGGGGGGTGCCTAACACCTTTCCTCCGCATAATCAAGCCCCCGGACCCAAAATGAATCTCGATTTCACAGACCCGTTTAGCAATGTCAAAACACTTGGTCAATGTGCAAACCTTTTTTGGTTGCGTTGGTGCAACCAGTTAAATACACCAACTGACGACTCTTAAAGTCAAATCATCGACATTATACATGTCGGACCTTTTTCACTTGTTTTTTCAAACAAATCTCACATTAACATGAGAACACCAAAGCAAGTAACGAAAGGGGACACTCAAAAATCCCGACATCGACAGGTGGCGACCTTGCTGGGGACTCCAGTAAGAGGGCTTAAGCAGCTATTACAAGCTTTTCAAAATTATTATATGCTTGTGTGTGAATGTTGAATTTACATTTATGATGAATGTGTACGAATGCATTTTTATTACTGCACTGCTAAATATCTATCTGTGATATTAGTGCTTCACACATGTCATAATTTTGCATAAACGGTGAGACAAGTTGTATATGAATGTATGTTGTGTGGTCCCTCCACCAGGAGGCTATCCTGTCGGTGTTTGATTGTTGGACTCGTGGGAAGAATGATTCCTCGGGGCTCAGGAAAGGCACCACTCAGATTCGCTCCAGTTGAACGACCGGATTAACTTCTCGTCAAGTAGATTGCGATGATCTGGGAACCTTCATGCTTAGAAAAAGCATGAGAGTAACCTAAGATAGGTCGACCTACGATAAACCAAACGCGGAGGGAAGTCTCTTCATACTTTCCCTTTTAAATTACCTGTAAAAAAACATTTACTTGTAATTCTGTTCCATGTTCATTCATATATAATGGAAAATATGAAGAATATATGTGCATACATGACATGTTATCAATTAACAATCTATTTTGCAGGACAAAATTCCTAAACGGACATGTTATGATAACATTTATATTAACCTAAGACTAAACTACATAAGTCTTTTGTAGGGAAGCAATTGGGCACATTACTCCCATTCAAAATCAAAAAAGGTCGCGACTTACAACCAATCATGTCCTCTTCCAAACAGTCTAATCCTGTTTCCTGAGAAGAATTTGACGGATTGAGTAAACAAATCACAGACTTGGCTATTCTACTAAAAGAATTGCACCAGTCTACTATGGGTACGAAGATACCTAAACATACAGAATCCTCTACACAAGGGGGAGTTCAAGGTCTGGAAAAAACAATTCTAGAACATCAGTTGGATACAACCAACCAAAACCCTGAAGGCACCCATCTCAAAGGAGATCCAGACACCGGTGACATCAGAAAGAAGGTCCTTCAAATGGAGGAAACCTTTCGCGTTCTCAAAGGGATTGGAACACATGGCAGTGTTTCATATGCGAACCTTTGTATATTTCCTGGTGTGCATTATCCAGAGAAATTTAAGAACCCTGATTTTGAAAAATATGACGGATTAGGGGATCCTTACACACATTTAAAGGTGTTCATTGGAGAACTCGGATCTTATGTGAAGAATGAAAAGCTCAGAATGCAGTTGTTTCAGAAAAGTCTGACTGGAGAAGCCCGTTCATGGTATACCAGATTAGACAATTCTAAGATCCATAATTTGGGAAGAGGCGCTCACGTCTTCCTCACTCAATCGCTTTTTAATCTCGGATGGCTCTGGTGGGTACCAAATTACCAAGGTCAAAAACAGTCTAATGAGTCATTTAGAGAGTATGCTCAAAGGTGGAGGCGCCTTGCTGCTCAAGTTATTCCTTCCATGATAAAATCAGAAATGGTCATGACTTTCATAGATGTACAGAAAGCTCCTTTCTATGTGAGAGTTCTTGCTGGTATTGGCAAACCATTTTCTGAAATGATCAAACACGGTGAGATGGTTGAAATGGGATTGAAGTCCGGTAAAATTCAAGACCTAACTGCTCTTAAAGTCATTCTTTGAGCACATCCAGTCCGGATCTTATGGAAACAACCCCCGGAGGGTCCATAAAAAGAAAGAGGAGGATGTTTCCTTGATACTACAAGGACAAAAGGGCAATCTAAGCATGCCTATGCAGAGGAGAAACTACTCCCCTTTTTCAGCACAATCTTCAAACCCTCCATTGCCTAAAAGTTGAGAAGTAAAGAGACCTCGAAAGTTCACACCCTTAGGGGATTCGCTCGAGAACATTCTTGCTCTTCTGACTGCTCAGAAGAAAATTACACATCTTCTTCCACCAGCCAACCCTAATGGCAGGGATTTTAATGCTACTCAGAAGTGTGCTTATCATGCCGGGGCACCCGGGCATGATACTCAAGATTGTTGGGCCTTGAAACATAAGATTCAGGATCTGATAGATAACGGTGAGATTTTAGTCACCAAACCAGATCAACCTCATGTGCAAGACAACCCTCTTCCTCAACACAAAGAAGAAGAGGTCAACATGATCAGTTGGAGCACTGTACAAGGTTCCAATGGTGAATCTTCCCAACCCATCAAAGATGGTGTTAACAAATGGGATTATGCAAAGTTCCAATTTACCATGGAACGAAAGATTAAAGCTCTTTCCAAACAAATTGAGCAATTGGCAAAACTAGTGACCCATCAGCATTAAGTCACACACCAATTAATCAGGCAGGAGCATGCCTATCTCTTTTCATTTGTTATAAATGCTCCTTTAACACCTTCAGAAAGCGAAGCTATAGAAATTCACCTATCTGGGCCAGTATATGGAAGAGATACTTCAAATATTGATCAATGAAGGAAGAATCACATTCCTTCTCCCTTCCATCAATCCCTGCTCAGGGCGGTTCAATCCTGATGAAATGTGTCAATATCATTCACATTCTCACCATCACAGCACAGAAGAATGTTGGGCATTCCGCCATCTTATTCAGAACCTTATTGATAGTGGTGTCCTACAAATAGCAGATGATTACACTGTGCAGCTTTAGGGTGGGAATGCATGCCCTACCCAATGGAAGGGACCAGTAGCAGTTCTCTCCAAAGTGAATGATGAGACTGTCAAAGTATTTCCAATACAACCAATTCAACTCAAAGGAGCTGACAATCCTTTGAAAGTGGCCGCACCAAAGCCAAGTTCTTTATCTTGTTGACCACAACATCCTATTGTCAGCTTGCATAAAGTTCCATGGAATTATGGAGAAGCTAAAGGATCCACGTCTCATACTACTGCTATAGTGTCGAAAGAAAATCTACTGTACCTTCCTCAACGGGTTATTAAACCTACTTGCGAAACAAATGGGAAATTGCCCATGGAGAAGATTGAAAAATTCCTCCATACTATGGGTCATAATGAAGCCAAAGTGGTTTTAAGCTTGCGAGAAGCTCCACACCAGATTTCAATACTGGATTTGGTTTTCTCTTCAGAGAATTATCGGAAGATCTTGTTGAAGGTTTTAGAAGAAGCCTACTTGCCAAAATCAGTGGGCATGGAAAAATTTCAACATTTGATTGATCACATTTTTAACAACAATGTGATATCCTTCACTGATGACGATATACCTCCCGAAGGGATCGGTTATTGCAAGCCATTGCACATCGCAGTGTTATCTTCCGGGTACATGCTAGCAGGAGTATTGATAGATGGAGGCTCATCTCTGAATATATGTCTTTATGCCACCTTTGTAAAAAAGAATATCAATCTCAAGCGGATCCAAAGCAGCCATACGGTCATCTGAGCTTTTGATGGATCTCGACGAAATACCGTTGGAAAGATTGAACTACCAATTGAGATTGGTCCAAATACATTCAATGTATCCTTCCACGTCCTCAAGATAGATTCAGGATACAACCTGCTATTGGGGAGATCATGGATACACATGGCTGGAGCTGTTCCCTCCACGCTACATTAACAACTCAAATACATCATCAACAACAGTCTAGTCATTGTCAACGCTGAGTCGGATTGTCCTGAACAAGGAATTCTACCAATTATCACCTTCAATTCAGAAGTTGAATCAATCAGTTTCCATACTTTAGAAGTGAGTAATACGCAATACCATTCTATTGGAGGGCCACTTCCCGTACCCAAGATTTCTGTCGAGGTTATATTGGCCACTCAAGAAATGATGTCATTGGGTCATCAACCTGGACAAGGCCACGTTAAAGATAAGCAGGGTATTAAGCACCCTATTCCAATGTCCAGTCAAATTAGAACAGCCGGACTAGGCTATTCTGCTAGTTCAAGTCACAGGAATCCTCATAAGCACAAGCAGGTTCCTCAAGCTTCCGTCGCACGTCAATTTTCTATACCTTTACCTCATGAGTTAATGCAATCTCTAGTAAAGGTGCGGACCATCATTATTGACTATCTTTGTTTCCAAAACAAGTGCCAATCAAAGCAAAAAGAGGTGTTGATTCACGATCCCGAGAGCGGAAGAAAAAGGCTAAAGCGTAAACATGACCTTGCCTTGATGATGGCAGGCATTCGCGTCATTGTTCATGATGAACATACCAATAGATACACCCCAGACGATGATTGCCCAGATGTCATGGTTATCATTCGGGGGAAGGAGGATAATGACTATCCTTCCATCACTGCAGTCCTTCAGAACTTTTCCCTCGACAATTGGAGCAGCACTCCATGCATTATTGGTCGACGAGGGTAAAATGGGCTGAAAATCCCTCTGCCCTGTAGATAACTTTAATTGCTTGCTTTCCTTTACAGCACTAGCATTTATTTTATCATGTACAAGCTAACACTTTTGTATGATCAAACAGTTGAATATATTAAGTGAAAGCATCTCTTGTTTCAGGACTCTGAATTTAGATGTGCATGTACTTGCTGATGAGGTGCCTTCTCTCCACAAGGGCTGTAACTTTGATGCAAAGTTAGACTCAGACTTGATGGACATCAAAGAGGACATTGAGACACCTCAAGAGATTAAGGAATGGGTCGCAGACAAACCAAAACCCAATCTTGATCAAACCACTCCTTTCAATCTCGGAACCTTAGACAACCCTAAGCTAATCCAGATTGGTTCAGACCTTACCACAAATCAACGGAATGACATGGTTACACTATTAACCCAATTTCAGGATGTGTTTGCATGGTCTCATGAAGACATGGTGGGTTTGTCCACTGACATTGTTCTTCATCGCCTTCCCATCAAAGAAGGATTCAATCCAGTTAGACAAAAACTCAGGCGATTGAAACATGAATGGAGTTTAAAAGTTAAAGAAAAAATTGTGAAACAATTTCAAGCTGACATCATCATGGTGTCTACATATCCAGAGTGGATATCCAACATTGTGCTGGTGCCTAAACCAGGGGGAAAGGTGCAAGTTAGCATGGATTATTAGGATTTGAACAAAGCTTGCCTTAAAGATAGCTTTCTCGTGCCCTTTATCCACATTCTTATTGACAATACTACTCAATACTGTAAGACCCCAACTTTTATAAATAAAGATGAATTTTTCTATAAATATTATTTTTGAATATTATGGAATAAATTTGATATAATGTTATAGTTGTGGGTAATATTTATAAATTTTGCAAAGTATGCAAGTTGTTATAAAATATTCGTTTATTGGGGAATATTCTTTTTGTTAGGGAATATTAAATAACAATGACTTAATCATTGGTGGACCCCACAATGAGAATTATTATCGGATTGAGAAAACAACAAAAATATTTTATAAAAATAACACGGAAGTGTTACCGTTAAAAGCTGTTGAACCACCCGGTGGTAAAGAAGAACGATGTCTGGCGTGGTTGCGTAGTAGCACTACGGTATTGATTATTGATGCTTACGTGAGAAGTCACTCAGCTATGCTTAATTATTGCTACAGTAATTTGCATCATATCTCTTATATTATTGATTCAATTATTGTCACAGTATCATCTGTATAATATGTTATAGTATTAAATCAATAATTGAGACGATAAGTTATAAATGATTAATAATTGTTGAAAGATTAAATATGTGTTGATTAAAAATAAAATGATTTGTGGTAAGTTTGATTATTTTATGGGGGGCTCATATGTCATCATCTAAGAGTCTCTTCGTCAATAGTAATTACCTTTGTGAATAGTAATTACCTTCGTCAATAGTATTTACCTTCGTCAATAGTAATTACCTTCGTTAATAGTAATTACCCTTGTGAATAGTAATTACCTTCGTTAATAGTAATTACCCTTGTGAATAGTAATTACCTTCGTCAATAGTAATTACCTTTACCAGACGTCGAACCACTTGTCGTTTCACATTACAGGCGTCGAACCACTTGTCGTTTCACATTACAGGCGTCGAACCACTTGTCGTTTCACATTACAGGCGTCAAACCACTTTTCTTTTTCATCATCATCGATTCGTCAAAAGCCACTTGCCTTTTTCACACGCGGTGCTAAGCTAGAAATCTTCTATAAATAGAGGCCTAGTGCTTCATTATTTTCACTTAATTCATTCAAGCTATAGAGAGAGAAAGTATAGAGAGAATAAAGAGAAAGAAGAAGAGTATTTTGTTACTACACCGTCTTTAAAGTATTCAATCTCCTACCAAAAGTAAGGGGTGTTATTCTTTCTTATTCATGAAGAGAAGGCTGTTGTTATTCCATTGCTTATTATTACATTGGAATAACTTTGTATCGTGGTTTACCCTATACTTGGTGACATTCTTCTATTATTCTGTTGGAACATCCATGCTCGTGTGTTTTACAGGACTGATTAAAATCTTTATTATTATTACATTGGAACATCACATCGTGAGTTTTTTACCAGGACTGGTTCCGTCTTTATTATTATTTTGTTGGAACATCTTATCGTGTGTTTTACACAGGACACGGTTAAAATCTTTATTATTATACTGTTGGAACAACTTTGTTTGTGTGTTTCTGTGGGACTGGTTCTATTCTTTATTATTATTACATTGGAACATCACATGCATGCGTTTCTGTAGCGAAACCTGGTTCCGTTATTTATTATTCTGTTGGAATAACTCACGCCTGTCTTGATCAATCGCATGCATGGTGATTTCTTTTGTTATTCTATTCTTTATTATACCCAGTTGGTTAAAACTTTGACTTCTATACTCCATGAAATTAGTGGAATATCCTTAATATTTGCGTTTCATCCAGTATCTTTTCATGGAAATATTCTTCTGATCATTCTTGAATTTTACTCTACAAAACAGTATCATGTTGATAATTTGGACGTTAATAATTCCTGGATAAAATAATTCTTGAACTTGTTTTATTGAATTCTTATATCATTGTCATCATCCTCATGTTTTTATTATGTTGAAAGTCATCTGTGGCCTGTAGTGCATAGATGGACTTGGTATGATTATGACCAGAGACTATTCGATTGTAATCATGGCGATAATGTTACAAATGATGTGATAAAAATCCTCAGTGGCCGTGGTGCATTGGTGGACAGTTGTTGGCATGATCATGACCATTAATGAATACACAAATATTCTTGGCCCGTAGTGCATGAATAATTATGGTCGTGATACTAAAGAATATCCTTGGCCGTAGTGCAGGGGTGATTCGATGATGTGGAATATTTATTAAAATTGAGTCTCAAATTTATAATGATGATGAAAAACCTTTTAAAACCTAAAAGATAGTAGACTTTATTTTCTACTTGACTCTTTTAATGGATTGCATATTCATTTGTAGTTAAACCTGGTTGTCTATTGTATTTTATCGGTTTAACATTGTTGAAGACTATTGATAATTTATTCGCATTATCTTAGTCATAATATTTCTTCTTTGGTGGTTGAGCTCACCCTTTCTTTTCTTTGTTCTCTTGAAATGAGAATATATTTGGACGAGTCTGGGAAGCGAGTGATGGTCACGAAGATAGCATTAGTAGTCCTCACTATTCGTGAAATAGTGTGATAATACTTGTAATGAGGACTCCTTTTTGAGTTTGTATAATATCTAGTAGACGATATTTGTATTTAAACTCACAGTTTATGTTGTATTGTACACGACAGTTATGTTAGTAAGTTGTATTTAAATTCTGTACCATGTAAGTGGCGACCTAAGATGGGTGATGTATACCTAATTTTGGGGGCGTCACAAATACGACATGTACTCCTTTGCTGATTGCTTTGCGGCGTACCATCAAATTATGGTCG
Source organism: Panax quinquefolius (assembly GCA_020205615.1). Classification (NCBI taxonomy): domain Eukaryota; kingdom Viridiplantae; phylum Streptophyta; class Magnoliopsida; order Apiales; family Araliaceae; genus Panax; species Panax quinquefolius. The sequence goes on from JAINUW010000478.1 coordinate 458,121, forward strand.
CTGAGGAAGATCGTGAGAAAACTGCTTTCATCACTCCTTGGGGAACCTTTTGTTACAGATGGTTGTCATTCGGCCTCATCAACGCCGGGGCAACCTATCAGCGAGCTATGATGGCTCTTTTCCATGATTTAATGCACAAAGAGATAGAGATCTACGTGGATGACATCATTGTCAAATCCCGTAAGGAAGAGGACCACTTAGACCATCTCACAAAACTTTTCAACAAGTTGCGTAAGTACAACTTGAAGTTGAATCCCGCTAAGTGCGCCTTTGGTGTTAAGTCAAACAAGTTGCTAGGTTTCCTAGTCAGCCACAAAGGGATTAAACTGGATCCTACCAAAATCCAGGCCATCAAGGAAATGCCAATTCCTCAGACAGAGAAGGAAATACGGGGATTTTTGGGAAGGATCAACTTCATTAGCAGATTCATTTCTCAACTCACAAAGAACACCGTGAGCCAATCTTCAAGTTGTTAAGGAAGAACTCCTCCATGAAATGGAATGATGAGTGTCAAAAAGCCTTCCTCATAATCAAAGAGCAACTGATTAATGCTCCTGTTTTGGTACCTCCCAGGGATGATGTTCCCCTGTTCATGTACCTGTCCATAAATGACAATGCTATGGGAATTTTGCATCTTTGAAGCAAAAAAGACAATAGATGCCAAGAACGAGCTATCTATTACCTCAGCAAAAGATTCAGCATTAGTGAACACAAGTACACTCTGATCGAGAAGACTTGTTGTGCTTTAGCATGGGCTTCCATGAGGTTACAACATTACCTCCATGGTCACACAACCCATCTCATATCCCGCGTGGATCATCTCAAGTATGTGTTCAACAAACCCATACTGAATTATCGACTGTCCAGATGGTAGTTGATCCTACAGCAATTTGACATCGTCTATGTGACGCAAAAGTCTATCAAAGGTCAAGGAATTACAGATCAACTGGTCGCCGCACCTGCAGGGGATTACAAACCCTTAGAAACATACTTCCCTGACGAAGGAGTAATGACAATTCAGCTACAACATCAGTACAATACATGCCGAACGTGGAGAATGTATTTTGATGGAGTCATTATACTGTAAGCTCCGAAATGGAGCAGTCCTAATATCTGGTACGGGGGAGCAGTATCCCATCGCCGTCAAATTGCGGTTTGTCAGCACCAACAACACAGCTGAGTATGAAGGTTGTATCATGGGGCTAAAACTTGCCCGTTCAATGGGCATCAGGCGGTTAACTGTCTTTGGGGATTCCGAATTGGTAATCAAGCAATCCACAGGAATCTATCAAACCAAAGAATCACATTTGTTGCCTTACCATCGACAAGTTTAACAGATGGCTTTGGAGTTCGAAGAAATCTCCTTTCTACACATTCCTCGTAATAGGAATGATTTTGCAGATGCATTAGCAATGTTGGCCTCCTTGGTTTACATACCTGACAAGGAAAACATGCCAAGCATCACGTTTGCTCTGCAAAAAGCCCCAGTCTATGGGAATTACATTGGAGAAATATCGGATGAGCTACCTCCCATCCACAATCCTTGGTATCAGCACATCAAGGAATATCTGCGAGATGGATCTACACCCGCTGAGGCAAGCCTAACTGAGAAGAGGTGGATTCATCGACTTGCTATAAAATTCTACCTAAGCGGAGATGCACTCTATAAAAGAGATGCAGGATTAGGTCTCCTCAGATGTCTGGACAAAGACCAAGCTCAGTGACTCATGGATGAGATCCGTGGTGGAGTATGTGGCCCTCACATGAGCGGACCCTTACTTGTTAAGAAAGTTCTCAGAACGGGACATTATTGGCTTACACTCAAAGCTGATTGTTATGATCACGTCAAGAGGTGCTATCAATGCCAGATTCATGGGAATGCTATCCACGCCCCTCCAAGGGAACTCCATAATATGAGTTCGCCATGGCCCTTCTCAATGTGGGGAATGGACGTAATCGAGCCCATCGAGCCCAAAGCCAGTAATGGACATCGATTCATATTCACCATGATCGACTACTTCACCAAATGGGTAGAAGCAGCATCCTTCCCCAGGGTTACTAAAGAAGTTATCATTGCTTTCATCAGAAATAATGTCGTATGTCAATATGGACAACCAGAGGTCATTGTATCAGACAATGCTAAGAACCTCAACAACAAGATGATGGATGATTTATGTAGAAAATTCCACATCAAACACCTCAACTCCGTCATCTACCATCCAAAGATGAATGGTGCTGTTGAAGAAGCTAAGAAAAACATCAAAAAGATCATGCAGAAAATGTCCGCCAATCACAAAGGATGGCCTGACCTCTTACCTCTGACTTTATTAGCCTACAGAACTTCCGTGCGAACTTCCACTGGGGCAACCCCCTACTCATTAGTCTATGGGATAGAAGCAGTGCTCCCCATAGAAGTGGAAATGGAATCCCTCAGAGTATTGATGGATGCTCAGTTGGATGAAGACCTATGGGTACAAGACAGGTATCACCAATTGTCTCTGATAGACGAAAGGAGATCCGCGGCAATCTTCCATGGGCAGTTATATCAGCAAAGGATCGCACGATCCTACAACACAAAAGTTCGACTACGACAATTCAAACAACCTAACTTGGTTTTGAAGAAGATCATTGACAACCAAGATCAATCTAAGGGAAAGTTCACTCCTAACTGGGAAGGCCCATTTGTTGTCAAGGAAGTATTGACAGAAGGTGCTCTCAGATTGCAGGAAATGGATGGCGATGAATTTCCACAGCTTATTAACTCGGACACCGTGAAACGATACTATGTCTGAAGTTACCATCAAACAAACATCCTGGTTTTTATCACCAAATCACCAGTCATTCTGGTTTTGAACCCTTTCACCCTTTTTACATGCTCTTCTGCCCCTCAGGGAAACATACACTTCAAGCCAGCAACCTGCTTTTACTTCATTCCAAACCTTCCATACAGTTTTGGTTATCCTGAAGACGGGATTTAACCTTTCACAATTTCGGTTATCCTGAAGACGGGATTGAACCTTTCACACCTGCAGTTTTTCCTGAAGACGGGATTAAACTTTTCCATGCCTGCAGTTTGTCCTGAGGACGGGATCAAACTTTTTACACACTTGCAGTTTGTCCCCATTATGGGATTAAACTTTCTTCTCCCCGCAGTATAGCCTGCACATGGGATTCACACTTCTCTTCGCCTTCAATTCGTCCTGAGGGGTGAACTATGTTGACCTGATCTCCCTGATACCCGGGGGTACATTGGCAACCATATGCTATATGGCCCAGTCGTAATAAAGAAAAAACAACAAAAACATTTCTACCTTTTCTCTACAAAACAACAAAAACAACAAAAATACTTCTACACCCTTCTGTCTTCTGTATTCAGCGTTGAACCTCCCACACTAGGTTCGAACTACGCAGATTTGATCTCCTCTTAAATAGGAGTACGTAGGCAGCCATTCATGGTGCAGTCTAACCCCTACCAGAACGACGTACTTATCACACGGTACTGGAATCAATCTTCAATTCGCCCCATTTCATCGGTTTCAGATCAAAGGGATGGAATTACCCAACCTCTTCTCACAAATAGAAGATTCGGTGACCATCTAAGCTGCGATCATGCCTCAAAGAGCAATACCAACCCATAAGAGATGGAATTAACTAGGTTTCTGACAAATAGAAGTACTGGCAACCATCTGTGGTGCGGTTAATCTCAGAGAGGAAGAAACCACCCTCCTCTCCACATTCCATACAGATACCAGTCCCAAGACACCAAAGATGGTAGGGATTCACAAAAATCAACGATCCGTTCTGAGAGATCTTGCGACGTCTCAATGTCCATCTATCAAGGATAAGTTCAGAATGCATCAAGATCACAAGGCCTTGGAGAAACAGGCAAACATCAAGCAAGTATCAAGGCATAACTAAAAGGGAAGTGAATCAAAATATATTTCCCTGCCATACATAATATTGTTTGATATATACATCTGTGTTGTACATGACAAAATGGCTAAGCTAGTCTGTGCAAAAAAATACAAAGCTATCTACAGATCTGTATACATGCGAACTATCAGATCTAACATAGCATCCCTCTCTGAAGACGGAGAAAGCACTGCAAGCTCCTGCCCAAGGGTATCTACACGAGCTAGCAGATCAGAGGCTAACTGCATGGTGGCATAGTGTTCATCAATGTAAGCACTCATGTCGGCAAGACTGACAGTCATCTGGTATCTAACTGAAGTGTTACCTGCAATGGCCACATCCCTAGTAGATAAGGCGGCATCCCGCTCCGCAATCAATGCATCCCAAGCTGATCTAGCCTCATCCCTCTCTAACAGAGCGGTATCTCTCTCATCAAGAGATGTCAACATCACGGCCCTAGCCTGATCTCTATCATAGGTCATCAGATGTAAGCTCTGCTCCAAATGTCGTGTGTCGAATAATCGAAGTAGTAAGTGATGGCTTTCGGGGTGGGAGAATCCATCACAAATCTTTGTGACCAGTCAAATCGTTGGTGGGAATAATAGCCTACTTTATAGGCTCCTTATCGTCAGAATCAGTCCCCTGCACTGTGGATACTACCGCAGCCGATGCAGTCTCTATCTCCATCCATGTGGAATACTCTGCAGAACATCCTGGATGACTGACAGAAAACTCATCCAGCTCTCGCTGATCCCAACAGGCATACAACCTGGATCTGTCCTCTGCTGATATACGGTGTGACGTGAAGCGCTGACTCACTGCCCCCTCATATGGATGAAAATCCTGAAACTGGTCAAACTGACACATCACGGCCAGTGGGGGGTAAGTGATCATGCCCCTCAATCCAGCCAGAGGGAGATAATCCATGCCCAAAGCATGAGTAATGAAGCTGTAGGGCGAGATGAGCCCTGAACACGGCAATATATCAAATGGATCTCTAAGCCCTGCCAGGAAAGCGGACCACGATGCAGCATCCGTACACTCCACAGGCTGGAAGGAGTACATCATGGCTATGTCATGGGTGAAACAAAATCCATGATGTCTAAATGTGCCAATCGGTCTCAAGTGTGACATAAACCACACATACAACATGACCGAGCTACATGTGAATACTCCTGACGGATAAGTGCAGCATTATGTAGCTGAACTCAAGATCTCTGCGATAATCATTGGTACAATGGTACGACCCTCCCTGAGAGCTCTCACTACCATAATGACGTCGATATCCAGCTCATCCATGTACCGCGGCATGTAGACGTATAACAATGCGCATAGAAGCAGTACATCTACTCTGGCTGAACGCCAATGATCCTCCGGTGTGGTGAAATCCCCAGAATGCCGTGCATAGATGTCCTCAGAGCCAAACCAGTCAAACAGGAATCGTTGGGATATCACGTGGCCGGATGTAATCTCGTCCTGGACCACTCTACGACTCAATCCGGTGAGGGTCATGAACTGTCTACTCATGTCTCCAATAGCCATATGCACGCAAGGTCTGTCCAGAGGCAGCATCGTCAATCGTGCATACACCTCCAAAGTAAGAGTCAACTCACGGGTCCCAAATCGGAATACCTGTCTGTCCGGTACCTAGTGCTCTAGCATGCCCTCTACAAATCCTGGAGGAACCTGAAACATCAGTAAGGTCATAGTATGTCAGAAGAAATCATCTATGATCACGTATGTTCGATGGTGATATACTATCATACCATGATCAAGATACCGCCTACCACCACAAATGGTGGGGTATGATCAATCTGACTAAGCGTCGAAGAAGACATCTATACGGGCCATGTCATAAGACCATCCAGGGTCAATGATCTTTGAATATCTCTCAGACATACATACATATGCATAACATAATAACATGCATGATACAATAGATGGCAATATGATATAGGGAATGGAAAACTGTACATACATTCCTAAGTATATCATCATCTAATACATCTTTGTACAACTAAAATACAGGGAAATGGGGCGAAGCTACCCAACATACAACAGAGTCCTATCAAAAGAGATAGCAAGAAATACATCAGAAAAAGTTTAGAGTGTCGATGTCTACATCATCGATCCTGTCCACCTGATGTAACTCCTCCTGAGTTACTGGATCTCTATCTCTGTGGATGTCAGCCGATACAAGGAGGATCTGCTACCAAAAACCATATAGGTCACCTGAGGGACTAGCACCAGAGCTGGAAGGATCAAAAGTATCTACCTCTGCAAGATCTCTACCCAAATACCGAATGAAAAGATGTGACTGGTCTAGCTGCCGAGTCAATCTGTCAATCTGTGTCACATGAGTCGGATCTTTGACACAGGCTAGCCAATCCATCATCATCACGGATCCTGGAACCATATCCCCCATAAACTGTGTGGCGCGGGTCTGAGCTCTAATCGTATGAGGGATCCACCAATGCTGGAACATCTCCTGAGAACAGGGGCCCTCTGACAATGTAAAACCGTCAATCCCCATTAATGGGTTGTCAATGACGGGTAACTGCGAAACAGGCCAATAATGCCTGGCAGGAGGCAAGATCGGTACACGAATCTCTCCTGTAGTGCTCCTAATAGCACGCTCTCCTAAATAGAGCTCCCATTCTCCATCTATGAAGAGAGGAATCCTGCGGGTGGAAATGACGTACTCTACTCCAGTCGGGTACCCATCCTCAAAGCCAACTCCCAAATGCTCTCCAGAGTAGGGAATCTATGTGATGACATCGGCTGTCAATAATTCCAGTTGTAGGCGACAATGAGTGAAACCCTCAGCAACAGGGACCTCCACCAGTATGGAATGATGCCATCTCCGTCCTCGTGGATAGGTATCTAAACCTAACACGCTCACAAGATGCAAACAAGGAAGCCTCTCATAGGCCCAAAACTGCCACCACAAAGGCAAATATCTGCTGTCAGTCAACACTCTTAACCCATAAATGGGAAAAGACAAGAGAAATACTCACCAGCAGAAATGGGTAGAATCCTAACCATGCCTCGGTCAAGCCCTGCGATCGCATGCGCATTCCCTTGTGGAAGTAAGCAAAGGTGTAGGAACCCTAATCATACTCTCCTATACGGTCCACTTGTCGAGTGGCGTTGATCAAAGCGAAGGACACCGTAGAAGAGTTATCTGCTATGAAGCAGCCCCTAATGATCATCAAGAACAATCGACGAAGAATGCGATCCCTGACTCTCACATCATTGGGTATAGGCTCACTCAACAGCCCGCTCATAGCATCTATGCTCAAAAGACACTGACAACCGGCCCGCCTCGGCGCGCCTCCGCCGGAACTCCCAACAAGGATCTGACGACAGTAGGGGTGATATCCGCCGTGCAAGGCACCGGATCCCCTCCAAACTCCATACCTGTGATAAACCGCCAATCCATCGGCGTCATCATCACCTCACAATCCAGCAAATGGAGTGACTGAGTCTGGTGTAACCACCGCTCAAACAATGCCCTGAGGTAACCCCAGGGATAGCGACGGGGTAGAATGGAGAAGAACCTCCTAAATCCCCAGCCATGGACGATCGCTCTGTAGTCATCAAGCAAGGCCTAATACATAGAGTGGATGCTAAACCAGTTCCCTTGAGGCTGAGTGAAGCTGGGAACCTACATCAAATGAAGATCAACATCAGACTCCTTGACTCCTCATCAATAGGAAGTAAGGAAGATTAAAGATCTAACTTCATACCTCATTTGCGTGCAGGTATACTGAAGGATGCCTACTCAAGTCACCTAGAAGATCTGGGTTCGCCACTTGAATACCTGGAAACTCCCTACGGGGAACATGCACAGCCAGCAGGAACCTCGATCGGTGCATCCTCCTCCTCGTTCTCTACATTCGGTACTTCAACCCGAATAGGACGTATCACCGCCTCCGCCAAACGACGAGGTTGTCTAACAAAACGGCGTTGAGGCTCTTCAAAAGCCCTCCTCTGTACACCTGAAGTGGTCCTACAGGAACTACTCGGCTGATCTAGATCCATGTTATCTGGACAGCAAGTCTCTAAATCACCTCAGAAAGGGTGTGGTAATTTCTTACCCGGAGTCTTTTCAAAATGCATTCTATGATTACATGCATGCATGCATTGCTTTAACATACATCTACATTAGAGTTAAAAATGCATGACTACCCAATACCTACATTTTGGGAAAATTTTGCCATAGCCCCTTTGTAAATGGGGCTATCCATATGCACATAGGCATGACTAGGTGGCCATTTAGTAGCACACCTATACACAGTCATATACATCCAGTATACATCAATACATTGCAGTAAAAAAATCCATAAGTGTAGTCTAATTACCAAGATTATTTTGCTTGTCTACCTTTTCTCATTTGTCCTCATATAGGATAAGAAATGACAGTAAAAGGTGCCAATTTGACTGTTTCAAAAGTCAAATTTTTTCACATCATTATGTGCAGCACAGTTTAATACTAACATTTACTATGCTGAATATTTTTTATCAAGTCATGTCAGCATGCATATTCACTACTATGTGTCTAAATGCATTTCAGGCGAGATAAGTCATTTTCCAACGGACAGAAATTGGAAAAAAAATATATGAATGTGTTATTAGGACAGTGAAGAACGCTTGTACGGTGGTAGAATATGCAGAAAGTTGCCTGAACTCAGCAGATCTGAAGAAGAGCTCTCGGATTTCATTCGCTGCGCAACTTGAAAATGACTTATGAAAGCAATCAGCCACTTATACATAGGCACGGCTGGCCGCAGGCTAACCTGCGGCTCCTGTAGGTACACCTACGGCCCCCCTACATGGGTCCCACACCTCCGGCTCGCTCCAATTAGAGTTGCAAAGGAGGTCTTACAAGCTAAAAAGGCCAAATCAGGAATAAAAGTGCTACGCGATTTAGCGGAATAGCCTGAAATCTTGGTTTCTCGTCGGTCAGAGTAAAACTCCCGTCGTCTCAAAGGTATTCACCTGAATTCAGGGTATACTATACCAATGAGCTTAGCTTTCATAGATCATGCTCGGCAATACACCACAAAGGTCCGATGCCGTCATTTGTAGGGTCACAACCCTAAACCTCCCTGGCGGGGGTTACAACGCAAAAAACCACAAAATATCAAACCTCCCTGGTGGGGGTTACAACACTGAAGTTATCAGCATCTACATATCCCCGGCGGGGGTCACAACCTACATCTTTCAAACATATATGTGTCCCTAGTGGGGGTCACAAAGCAATGTAACCATTGATACACACATCAATGAAGGTCAAGCAGCCTTGACGTCATATCAGTCGATGGCAAGTAAACCCATCGAAGCAACCTTACCCAGCGAGGGCTACAATACAATGCTACCATTGACACATACATCAATGAAGGTCAAACAGCCTTGACAATGCATCCAACAGGGATCTATCCGGTGATACACACATCAACGAAGGTCAGGCAACCCTAGCAACGACAACACTGTTGGCAGTAACTCCGATAGTATGAGGGAACATGTTATACACATCCTCAAACAGACAAAGCCTTTATCCCCACAGATCTCTTCCACATAAGAGGTACCTCTATGGAGTAAAAGCCAGTGTCTAGGATTCAAGACTTTGGTGATAGCCCCAACGTCCACATCCTTGAAGACTTGGATCGCATGTCCCAGCAGGATTACCTGACAATCATTCATGCATTCTACATGTATTTGCATCATGTTGCTGCACATAGCATCATGTTTATCTTGTTTGCATTTCAAGTGTCTAGGATTCTTTATCCTATTCATGCCTTGCATTGCAGGAATATGATAAAGAGGGGCATCTGTAGACACTCAAAATTTTCTGCACTCCTATTACTAACATTGCAGGAGGGTAGATTCGTCTTTTGGAGATAACCCTGGAAGACAGCTTACATCCATTCCGGATACTACTGGAAGTTCAGTTCCAACCCATAACACAAATCGGGAACATTATCTCAAACCTGGAACACACACCAAGAATATCATTTTCAATCTCGAAAATAACCCTGAGATATGCAGATCAAAAGACCGGCAACAACACCAGAGAGGACAGTTCTATCTCGGCGATAACACCGCGACACTCAGTTCTAGTCCTAGAGAAACACTGGGAGTAGCAACCCCATCCTTGGTGATAGCCCCAAGAAATGCCATTGCAGTTCCGGTGGTAACCTCGGAAATGCTTGTTTCAAACATATGCAATCAGCTTCAACCACCAACATCCTATCAAGGTACACACACCTCAGACCCGAAGATAACATCGCGTAGACAGGAACATCCACAGATGACAATGAGACATACAAACAAGCAGTAGTCCAATCTCAGATGTAACCCTGAACAACGTCTGCTTTCCGCTTAAACCGACGATAACCCCGGTGAGGAGTCACAACGTCATCTTACCACGTCAACAAGATGATATCACAGCATACCAACAAGTAGTACAATCTCAGTTGTAACCTTGAGCAACCTCTACTTTCAACTCAAACCGGCGATAACCCCGGTGAGGAGTCAAACGTCATCTTGTTCCTTTGACAAATGGCACGTCGTCTCAACACATCATACATACATCCAACAATATCCCACAAGAACCGAGGAGTGACAATCCCGAGTGACTATTACGTGTGGCAGTACTTTGGATAGAATTTGAAGCTTGAAGACCATGGGCATAGATCCCTCTTCCTGACTTCGTACAACCTCTAATCCATGTCATTACGTAACTCTCGACACAAGCGGTCTGAAGAAGGTCAGATATACCTCGTTCGGATGCTCGGATTGAAGTTCTGCAAGTTCAAGTGGACATTACAGTTGCACAATCGCAGATCGCATTACAACCAATGCTAGGTCATTAGCTGCAGGTATAATCATGGCCGCCGCAGTGTACCTGCTGGCCATCCGCTCTATATATACGAGGCTTGGGTCGACCATTTGGGAGAGAGAGGAGAGAAGGAAAAAGGCGAGGAAGCCCTGTCCATTTTACTCTGCATACACATCTTTTGAGTGTTTCCTCTTCTTTAAACACTAGTTAGCTCACATATAGCTATCTTTTATCCCATGTGAGCCGAGTGTTTATCCATTTAAAGTCATAGAAGTCTACTTTGGCCCCATTGTAAGCCTTCTTACATTTTATAAAGCCTTCTTCTCATATAGCACACACTATTATATACACATTGAGTCGTGGTGTTGTGTCGTTTGCGGACTTTCTATTCGTAGTTTTCATTACGATTGTATATATATATACTAATATATGTATATATTTCTTATATATGGACAAACATTATCGAAGTTATGCCTCGATTGAGCCTGAACTTGATGCGGAGCGTTTAATTGCTTTTATATATATATATATATATATATATATATATATATACTTATATATATAATTGTTTTCGGATATATCGGATGGATTTACATCCATGATGGATTTATTTATTATATATATATATATATATATATATATATATATATATATATATATATATATATATAATTCTTTTCGGACATATCCGATGAGCTTGGATTTACATCCGGTGCATTTACTACTTATATATATATATATTTACATTACTGTCAGGCCTGGAGTTTACTTCATGGCCTTTTACAACTTTATTTACATTTTGTCCTACCTGAAGTTTACTTCGTGGAAGTTGATCGCTTTTACAGCTTTATTTACATTTCGTCCCGCCTGGAGTTTACTTCGTGGCGGTTGATCATGTCCATATATATATATATTTACCGCTTTTATATATTTACATTTTCGATCCCCATGGAGTTGCTTCTGTGGTGGGTGATCATGTGTTGCATATATATATTTACTGATTTTTATATATATAATCGCTTCATCGCTTTCCATACAAATTGCAAAGATCACGTGAGCCTAGGAATCATGTGATCACAGTTCGAGGCCATGAATCTAGATTTGGTTCCCATGATGGACATTTTTCAAATTGTAAGCAACTTGTACATTATTTTACAAATGTCTCGAATTTCCTTGGATGGTTGTCATATACCCATGAGGAGCTTCTAAGATCGCTTTCAGATATTATTTTCTCGAGAATGATTCACATCTCGAAAATAAAAGCAAACAAGCCGAACATTTAATAATAAAATAGAAGTATGAAAAGGTCTCAATTCTTATTGAGCGCAGGGTTTGAAAAACCTCTTTTATAAAACTTCATTGCTATATCTTGGTTAAAACTGAATTTTCCTATAAAATTCAAACCTTGTGTATATAGGTGCGAACGAGGCCTCGCACTACTTTTAAATAATTGCACATTGATCCACACATAAACAAACACACACATTCATATAACAATTTCTTTGAGAAGTGACGGTCACCGTGGTAACACGGATGTCGGGGGGTGCCTAACACCTTCCCTCCTCATAATTAAGCCCCTGGACCCAAAATGAATCTCGATTTCACAGACCCGTTTAGCAGTGTCAAAACACTGGGTCAATATGCAAACCTTTTTTGGTTGCGTTGGTACAACCAGTTAAATACACCAACTGGCGACTTTTAAAGTCAAATCGTCGACATTATACATGTCGGACCTTTTTCACTTGTTTTTTCAAAAAAATCTCACATTAACATGAGAACACCAAAGAACAAGTAATGAAAAGGGACACTCAAAAACGACGTCGACAGTTACCTCGAGCAAGTTTTACTTTTCTAAACCTTGATGTTACTATTCAAAGCATATATTATTATAATACATCGTTACAAATGAGATTGTTCTAACTCTTTTGGTTATAGCATTTTGCATGTATATCATGTTTATTCAACCTCATATATTATTGATATCCGGTCTTTGACTTTGATAGCCTTGTTCAGTTATACATTCTGTACTAAACCTTTATTGATGGAAATTGAATAATGTTCTAAAATTCTAGAAACACTGATAAGCTAGTTCCAAACTAAACTTTCTTTAGTGCGGGAATTATAAATCCAAACTGAGACGAACAACCCTAACATAGGAGATTTTGTACGTGTAACGTTTAGATGTTTGTGCAAAATACATGGTACAAAGGGCTGATCCCCCTAAGTACATTAAGAAGGGTTCATATAGTCTAAATGACTGTTAAGGTTGGGTAATAATACCTAAATACCGGGGACATTGTTCGTAGTCTTAAGACCCTCAAATAATTAAAGTTCGAACTTGTTTTCTATTTTGATTTGTAGAAAAAGTTTCTTATTGTTCAGCTTTCATTGTTCACTCTCATGTTACTATCATTGCTACTTTCTATGTTAGTGAGCATTTGTTTGCTCACTCTTGGAATTAACACTGTAGCTAAAGTGGAGAAGGTTGATGAGCCGTCTATTAGCAAAGGAAAGGGCAAATTGTCCAAGTACTGAAGACTTATGAGAAATTTATTTAAATGTTTACTCTTTGAGACTTATTTTAATTTTATGACGTATTCCGCAACTGATGTAATAAATTTAATGTTAGATTACCTGGGATTATTTTTGAGATGTTGATGTAACCCTTTAATGGGAGAGATTATTGTTTAAGTTATTTAAATTATGTCTTTCTCCTTTGATCATGGGTAGTTAGATGTAATGTTTTGGTTAGTGAACACCAAATCCTGTGGGAATGAATTACCTGGATTTGGGGGTGTCACATGAATTCTAATCAATTATCAAGTAAAAAAAAACTAAAATCAACCACATGTTGGTTTGAAAAAATGAACCAACTGTGACTTCTAGACATTGTTAATATTGCAAATAATAATATAAATAACTTTTTCGTCTCAATTATTGATTTAATAATATATAAAATATCGACAATAATTGAATCAAATAACGTGAGATACTATGAAGCAATTACTGTAGCAATAATTGAACAAAACTGAGTGACTTCTCACGTAAGCATCAATAATCAATACCGTGTGCTACTATGCAACCACGCGTATTGCTGTACTTTTAACACCGGGTGTTTCAATAGTTAACGTTAAAACTTTCGCCGTTATTTTTATAAAAAGATATTTTTGTCATTTTCTCAATCTGACAATAATTCTATTGTGGGGTCCACTAATGATTGTGTCGTCGTACCAATATTCCCTGTTAAAACGAATATTCCCCGACCAATCGAATACTATAAAACAACTTGCGTATTTTGAAAAATTTATAAATATTACCCACAACTATAACATTATATCAAATTCACTCTATAATATTCAAAAATAATATTTATAGAAAATTCATCTTTATTCATAAAAGTTGGGGTCTTACAACCTCCCCTTCTTATAAAATTTCACCCTCGAAATTAGGGTACATACATGGTATGTCGAAGAGGTAAGGATACCTTGATTTCATTTCAGATTCTAACTCCCAAGTCATTTCCTCAACATCATGGTTTCTCCATAAAACTTTGACTTGAGGTATAACCTTGGAGCGTAGAATATGTTCCTTCTTATCCAAGATTTTAACAAGATCCTCTTCATACGTTAAATCTTCCGCTATTTCGTCCGGTTCTAACTCAATAATGTGGTTCGGGTCTTCTACATATTTACATAACATGGATATGTGAAAAACGTTATGAACACGAGATATACTTGGCTGTAAGGCGAGTCTATAGGCCACAGTTTCTACTCGGTCAAGGATTAAAAATGGGCCAATGAATCGAGGATTGAGCTTTCCTCTCTTTCCAAATCTCGTAACTCCTTTCCATGGAGTAACACATAACAACACATGATCTCCAATATTGAATTCCACATCCTTTCGATGAAGATCAGCATAACTCTTTTGTCGATCTTGTGAGATTTTTATACGTTGTCGGATTATTTGAATCTTTTCCATAGTCATACATACCAACTCCGGTCCCAACAACGTTGCTTCACCCACCTCATCCCAGCATACTGGAGAACGACACTTTCTTCCATACAACGCCTCGAATGGAGCCATGTCAATACTTTCTAAAGCCTTTACCGACAGAAAGTGTAGCCTTAGGTGTTCTTGAGCACCAAGAACATTCATACGCCAGTTTCGAGTGACCTAGTTTGACCAACAATATTTTCTTGTGTAATGTTTTTCTGGGAAAGATAAAGCTTTGATCTTGTAGTACTGATGTAGAACTACAAGAATCAACAATAAACAAGGTCATACAATATCACACATGCAAGTTATAAAGCCTTGAACTAGCTGTCAAACGTGTTCTTCATGTTCTGGGCTGCCCAAAAATATGAAGTCATGGTCGGTCAACGCTATTGATGGCCTTCAATCTTTGAATATGTTCATGTTATAGGTGTTCTAGACGTCGGGCTTTGTAGACTAACTAATAGGGTACATGTTTAAAGCACTTAGAAGGTTTACAAATCATCAAGTTGTAAGATCTAAGCATTAGAACAAGCTGTCAGAGCTGTTCTTCATTTTCTGGGTTACCCATAAATGTAGAACAGTTCGAGTAGCCATATTTGGGCTTCCACAACTTGCTGTTCATGTAATGTTTTAGTGATCTAATGATTTTAGGTTGTAGCCAACATGTAAGTGAACAAATATATCACATAAAATTAATCAAACAACAATACAATTATCAGATCTATGTCGGTCAAAGTATGTCAGAGATCATGCTCATCAGTTTTCTGGGTTACCTAGAAAACCGATTTCATGATTGTCTGACCTCCTTTGAACAGCCACTACATTCTTTCTGTTAATCATATAGGTGATATTAAGGCTTGAATATAAAGTTCATCTACCAATCTACAACTTAGATACAAAAACATTAACAAACTACTTAAGATCTGTCAGATCCAGGCTTTGAGAAACCTTGTCAGACACGATTTGGGCAGTTTCTGGGTTACCCAGAATTGCCCAGTCAAGCTCGGTCAACTGAGTTTGACCAACAATAACGTGAAATCTACACACCATCTAACCCTAGTTCCAGTTCTAGAACAAAGATCTCATAGCATACTACAAGTTCAAACATTTAAACAACCAAAACATAAACAGACTGAGATTTATGGGGTCTGACATTCGTTGTCAGACAAAATTTTTAAATTTTTCCAGATTTTGAAAAACTTCAAATTCGTGCACTTAGATGTTATAGATCAAACATTTATTAACCCAAATCACTTAGTTACACATCATACAACATGTTTAAACACAAAAATCTAACATCTAACATAGTATCAAAGATCAAATTTCTTATTTAGGGTTATACCTCTTTTGTACAATTTCTTGATCTAGGATCCTTGATCTGTTATGGGTGAACTTGGAACTAGATTTGGGCTGATCTATCAAAATATTCCGTGGGTTTTAGAGAGAGAAGGTCTAGGTTGAGTGTTGGTGAATAAATGGGCTTGAATATGACTTTTTCTCTCTATTTGATCTATATATAACATGATAATGTGAGACCCTGAATTTTATGAAATAAAAGTATTCAATTTTTATTTATTTTGGTGAATAGTTAAATTGATAAAAGTTTAAAGTTAAGGGTGACATTTGAAAATTTTTCAAAGTAATCAAGTTGTTATAAAATAATCGATGGTAAAATACGGCATTGGTTGCATAGTAGCTACGATATTGATTATTAATGCTTGCGTGAGAAGTCACTCGATTTGATTCAATTATTATCGATATTTTATATATTATTAAATCAATAATTGAGATAACAAAGTTATTAATATTATTATTTGCAAAATTAACGATATCTAGAAGTTACGCGAGGAGAGGTTTGGTCACCTAATTGCGGCGCTTGATAGGGAGAAATCCTTATTGAAAGCCCCTCTTTCCTAAGAAGCGACACAGTCGATTAATAGTGTGAATTATAATAATGATGATGAAGTTTTATTTTATTAATATTATTAATGTAATAAAATAGAAAAGCTTTTTATATAAAATAGAATACTTTTATAAAGTTATTCGTTTTATTAGACTATAAATAGAATATATTATATTTTATTATGCATAGTGTTTTGCATAGTAAAATCTTTTTATATAAAACAAAATACTTTTATAAAGTTATTTGTTTTATTAGACAATAATTAGAATATATTATATTTTATTATGCATAGTGTTTGTATAGTGCTGCATAGTGTTTGCATAGTAAAATCTTTTTTATATAAAATGAATACTTTTATAAGTTATTTGTTTTATTAGATTATAAATAGAATATATTATATTTTTATTTAAAAGATTTTGTTTAATTAGAATATTTTATAGTAAACTAATGCGAATGGTCAGTTTAAAAGTAAATCAATCTTGGACAGATTCAGAATTAGTTACTATTCAGTCCATTCTCCTATAAATAGAAGCTCATTCCTTCATTATTTCTTACGAATTCACTGAAACTCTAGAGAGAGAAACTATAGAGAGAAATAAGAAAAGTATTCTGCTATTTCACTACTCCTATATCCAGTTTGTTCTAAGGTAAGGGATATTATTTGTTATACTCGTAAGGGGTATTATTTCTTTTGTATTCATGAACAGAACTTTTGTTGTTCCATTTTTTATAATTATTTTGTTGGAATAACCTGTATACGCGGACTACCGTATACATGGTGAAATTCTTCTGTTATTCCATTCTTTATCATTCTGTTGGAATATCGTGTCGGTGCGTATTACGCCTGACCTAATTCCGTTCTTTATTATGCTGTTGAGAATAACCTGTCTGTGCGGTCTATCGCATGCATGGTGAATTCTTACATTATTCCATTCTTTATTATTACATTGGAATAACACATACATGTGGATTACCACATGCATGGTTAATGATCCTTTGTATTTATTACTTATTAAATTATAGAAATGATCTGTTTACGTGGATTATGATGAAAGTCATAATAAAAGCATTAGACTGATGAAAATCATGGGTATATGTAGTATTAGTAAGTGTTATGATGATATGTTGGTTATTATGTGAAAACATGAAAGTTTCTTAGAAATCACAAAGGGTTGAAAATCAGATTTTGGGAGAAAATGGAACATGAAATTCAATTGACATATCTCCTATTATATTTTGAATTTTTGAGCGTGGTCAAGTTCTAGAGTTAGATCTATGAGTTTTCTAACTTATCCAGATGGAATCACTAGAAAAGGTGTTGTAGATTTTCGTGTGGACTGATTTTAGCAAAGGAGTCAAAAGCTGCAAATATGAAAAAACTACTGCCCAGAAATTTAAAAGGGAATTTTTGGCCACTTAATTGATGAGAAAAATTCTGGCCTTTTCGGACATAGAAATATATGGTATAAAGTACCTCCTGTCCAAAAATAAGCTCATTCCGACTTAAAATGAGCAAGTTATGACTATTTGAATATTTAGGTTTAAAATGAAAAACGCTATAACCTTAGGAGTTCTATAACTCTCGATGACCATGAAATTTAAACTGGAAGTTCACGTTAACATGTGTAAGATCCTGCCAAGATTTGGTAATTTCTGGAGTTAAACTTGAGGTAGCTAATTTCTTAAGGAATTAATTAGAAATTGATTTTTGAAAAATAGTAAATCAATTTTAAAAATTTCGAGAAAAATATATGTTCAATATGGGACTATATTCTGCTAAATTCCAGAAAAGAAATATTTTTGGGACTGATTTAGTATTTTTCATAAAAATGATCTAGTTATGAGTAAATGAGTTAAATATGTTATGTGAAGTAACAAAGTTAGAAAATAGGATTTTATGGCTTAGAAATCCTATATAGGGTATATGTAGATTTTTGGTGAGGGATTTGATCATTGGTGATGAAATCTTATGAGTATGGCATTTTTGAATGATTAGATGCATTATTTGGTAAAGTGTAAACAATTGATATAAATTATTTATAAGTTTAAGAAGTGATTAAAATATTGTTATAATATTAATAATATTAGATTATGAGTTTATTAAGTGATTGATAATACTTGGGTAAATTTAAAGTCTTTAATATTTATCCTTGTTTTCATTTGATTAATGCTTATATCATTGTCATCATTCTCATACTTGTGCTGTGTTTAAAGTCATCTGTGGCCTGTAGTGCATAGATGGACTTGGTATGATTATGACCAGGGATTATTTGGTATAATCATGACCGTAATGTTATAAACGATGTGGTAAAAGTCATCTGGAAGTGCATAGATGGAATTGGTATGATTATGACCGTGGATTATTTGGTATAATCATGGATATAATGGAAAATTGAATATCCTTGGCGTAGTGCATGGATAATTCGTGGTCGTGATACTATTAAGTCGAGTCTCAAAGCATTATTGGTTTCTGATTGTATATCTTTGGCTGTGAGTGCAAAGATGAAATGTTGATTATTGGTTATATAGTTGTATATCTTTGGCCGTAGTGCAAAGATGAATTTATTAGTATGATTATGAGCAGGAATTGTGATTTGGTATAACCATGATTTTTGATGTTTCAGATGAAGATAGGTGATGTAAATTATCTTCGTCCTGGGTGCGAAAAGGAATTCAGAATCACAATTATGATTATGAGTTATTCATATAATTGTGGACATGAATTGTTGATTGATGTTACAGGGATAAAACATTATTGGTGGACTTTTAACATGAAGAAGATAATAGACATGATGGTCTATTTGACTCTTTTAATGGATTGCTGTCGCTCACTGCTTAACTATGGTTGAAAAGTTTTATCATCTACCATATGTTCTAAATCTCTGATTTATTATTGACGAAGACTATTGATAATTTAATTATCTTTAGTCATGATATTCTTTACTGGGCTAGTTGTGCTCACCCTTTTTGCTTCACAATTCCTTTCAGGTAATAAGAGTGTTGTCGAGTCAAGCGGGGATAACAGGGGAATAGAAAGGTGGTTTATAGCTGTTGAGGTTCTCCCTAAATAGTATGGAAATAATTTTATTGAGAACTTTAGATAGTGTGTCGTATGTGTATTGTATCGTCATTTGATATTTAATTTTAGTGAACCGAATAGGGTGAGGTGAACCTAACTTTGGAAGGGTGTTTTGCCACTATCATACAAGATGTATAATGACATACAACCTCGTGTTATCATAAGACAGGGTTGTGCACATCCACTTGCTGAGTATATCTACGAGCACCACCTATATGATCTTGGAGTTTATTTGAAATATAATTTTCACTTGGAGACAGTGGAGATAGTTATATGTCAAGAGAAGACTCACCATTGGAAGGAACATGATAGTAATCTTCTCGTTTTTCTTTGGGGTCTATTAGGTCAACCAAGGATAATTCTACGGACATATGATATCTATCATAACTTAGATTCATGGCCTCCATATACGAAGGTTTCCTTGAGCACTTTCCAAAGATTTTAATTTCTAAA